>JANRMT010062796.1:62029452-62144365 GCA_026402145.1 Polypterus bichir lapradei
AAAAAAAAAAAAAAAAAAAAAAAAAAAAAAAAAAAAAAAAAACACACAACACACACACACACAGCACCACACAAATCTAGAGAAGTTTCCACAGTTCTCAAGTAGCCAGTGTTAGTTAAGGGCAGTCAAATTGGTAGAAGTGATTGAATTGGTAAATCTGCATGGTGACACCACTTTTTTTTAAAAAAAAAAAAAAAAAAAGTTGGAATCCCTTCACTGGAGGGCCTGACCTAGGCCTTCTGACCCCAGGGGAGTAGGGTGGGATAAACAAGAGTTAGTGCTGTAAAGGAAGATGATACCACAAAGAAGAAATGAGAGTTATACAGAATAAAACTATTACCCCAAGCAGCAGTTCATTGCCTGCATGAAACAGACTGGGTTTTAATTTTTAACCAATATAGGTTTTGGACAAGGAAATGAAGGAAGGAAAAAAAAAAAAAAACTCACAAGAAAGGACTTCCCAATAAAAGCAAACCACTTGCTCAGTTTCATTAAAATGAAAGAAAAGCTTATATATAATCAATTCTCAGTGATACTTTCAGTCTTGCATAAAATAATGGCAATGATTACTAAAAGCGGAAAACAATGACATTACCAACAGGGCTGGAGCCTAACAAAAAAAATGTATATCTGAAGACCCAAAAAAGTTAACACGTTCAATATTATGGGCTAAGTGCCTCTCAGACACGCATTATGTAGGCAAGTTATTTTAATTCCCTTTACTTTTTTGCAAATGAAAAGAGCTGTGGTCCAACAAACACATGTTCAGAAATGTACTTGAATGTCAGACTGAAATGTTACATTTACTATTTTAAATTGTACCTTAATGAATTTCTCTTTAAAAGAATATGAACAGAAAAATACCCCCTACAAGACATACAAGAGAAGTTCAATGAACATTAAAAGCAATAAAAAGTAGTAGAAAAGTACAGAACCATTAATTTGAAAAATAGGAATAGACCCAGTCTTTAGTGGATCTCTCTCAAAGAGTCTGGACTATAATGGGGTAATTATAGATTTCTTCTCTTATCTCTTTCCCACCTCAATGAGTAAGACCTAGTGCAGTACTATCCTACTGAGTGCCCACTGAACCTCAAGAAAGTAACCTGAAAAATAAACCAAAAGGAGTATCTAGTATATAGCATAATTTAAAACAAATGTGACACATCTGCATTATCTAATTTAATGGTGAATAGCTGCTTGGCTAAAAACTGGGTCCCTCAAAATCTCCCAAAAGGACAACTGCCATTACTATATTCTTTGCAGAGGCTTTGCTTTATATTTGACGAACATCAGTCCAGTATTTCCATGCTTCAATACAAAAAAAAAAAAAAAAACTAAAAAAAAAGGTGCGCGCAGACAACACATTCTGGGCAGGAGCCCAAGGCGGAGTGCCCCCCCCCCACCCCAGTTTTTCTCCTTCACTTAAAATAAAGAAAAGGGAGGCTGAAGGGAGTGGGAGTCTAGGATGGGGCTGAATTTATTCTTTCACCCAGCTGTGTGACTCTAAGTCTCTATCCCGCGCTCTTTCGCTCTTTGTCCTGCCTTTCAGTCTCGCCTGCCGGGGCTCAAAGACCCCATTCATCCCCAACGTGCACCCTGCCAACGCAGACACAGAAAGCGCAATGCGGTTAGCCGAGAGTTGCTTTTAGCAAAAATAAAAAGCACTCCCCCTTCTCCTTCACTCTACTCAATTCACATGAGAACCGGACAGCCCAGTCCTACATGAAGGATTTCCAATTGTGCTAATTAAGGAGAAAACAAAACACCAAAAATTTAAGTCTGAATCTTGAGGTGGGCAACAACTATCAACCCACTGCACTTAAAACACATACACATTTAAGGCTTTGTTCTTTTTTCAGTAGTAAGTGAAAAGAATGGTGCTCTTAGCTGAGGTCTAGAGCTAGGCAGTTGTTTAATTTGCACACATTTCTCCATGTATCAGTAATGTGGAGGAGTAGTATCCATAGTACATGGCTGACAACAATCTATTTTGCTTAAGAAGTTTAGGATATTGCAAAGCTCCGACTAGTTTTATAATGTACCAGGGTGTTGAACAAAATGACCACAACGATGAGAACAATTCAGCTGCTGACTGTAATTTTCCACATTGCATCCAAAGTAATAAGTTAAGACCTATATTAACTTACCTATAAATTGATTTCTTCCACTGGGCTTTGTGCCTACTTGGCACCAAGTCCACATAGACCCCAAACCGCCCTGTAAAATTCAACACTGGAACTAAAATAAGCTAACTCAGATTTTAATACACCCCTCACTTTTCACACTTGGAAAAAGCACAGGTCAAGAAAACTGGGGTCTTAGACTAGAATGACAAGGGAATAGGCAATGATGCTTGTTTTAGGCAGTTCAGAAAAATGGGAAAAGGAGTGAGGATCTGGCCTTTAAGCCCCAGAACACAAGACAGGGGTGAAGATTTTTTTTTGTTCTAATTTGTCTAAAACACACAACTAACTACCACCACCCCCACATACACATAACTCCCCGATTCCCTCCCCCACTGCTCACTCACTGGCCGCAGGAAGCCACAGCTCTGCAACTCTAACTAAAAGCAGCTGTTCAGAATGCCAGACTGATGATTTCCAACCCCAAGACCACCTCTCCACCCCCGCCCCCCCAAACAAACTGCCCTTAAACACAATCAAGTTTTATTAGCCTGGAGTGGAGCACTTATTTTACTGCTGGAACAACAGTTAAGAAAAATACATAGAACTGCACATACATATTCACGTCAGCGACAGACACACTAGCCAGGCCTTCAACAACTACGTCTGGCATGAATTGGCTAATTAACAAAACTTCCTTCTTAATGAAAATGAGCTCAGCCTAGTAAAGAGAACAATGCTGCCACAGAAACATCATCGTTTACTTAAGGAGCAATTTCATTGAACCTAAGGGACTGTTTTACAATTCCTTTCCAAAAAGAGAGAAGAAAAAAAAACAACCTATTGGGCGTCCATTTCACTGCCACTGCCATCTGAATGTTCTGATGAACCTTCTGTGAAGCAACTGCCCAAAGCCAACAACATGCCGTATTAAGGTCTGTGTGTTCAGGTTTGGAGGTGGCCTTGATCTACAAATAATCTCTGGCTGTTTTGTGTACACAATCCGTTTTTGTATCCTTGCCACAATTTTAAAAAGGCACCTAAAGGATGTCAGCAACAAGACAGGACTCTACAAATTAAAAAAAAAAAAAAAAAAAAAAAAAAGGGTAGTGCTGCCCCACCACAGGAAGGAGATGAGGGTCACGTCCCAGGATTTCTCTGGGTGCTCCACTTTCCTCCCAAGTCCAAAGACATGCAGTTTAGGTGAACTAGCAATCCTAAATTAGCCCTAGTGTCTGCAACGTACTGGCACCCTGTCCAGGATTTTTTTTCCTGCCTTGTGCCCAGTGCTAGCTGGAATAGGCTCCAGCAGACCCACATGAACCGGTTCAGGGCTAAGTGGGATACAAAATGACAGACTGACTTTTACCCATGTGTCATTAGTGAACATGTATGACTATCTAGGTTTTCTAAATAATTCATCACTTGTGTGGGAGAGCTTTAACAGTCCAGCCTATGGTAAACTGACCACCATTTACCAAAGAATGTCATGGCAGTGCTTCAATTCTAAGGTGGACACTCACATGAATAACCTCATTTTAAAATAGTTTCAAAGAAGCTGACAACAAAAGAAGCATATGAACTTTTTCTTTATCTGAAAGCTATGTGTGATGAAAATACACTGACAGGTCAAGTACACTCCATGCATTTACATGCACACACATAACCGGAATAAGATGAAAAAGATAGTTAAGACAGAAACCGTATTTCTTAAAATCTGCTTTATACGCACAAGTACTTCTTTGTCAAAACATTCAGACATTAAACTGCACAAAAAAAAAAAAAAAAAAAAAAAAAGTTAAGCATCATCACCCACCGTGAACATGTAAATAATCATGACGCCAGTGATAATTTTCTTGAATTTTATAAGTATGCTTGGCTTTGCTACTTACACCCAGTGCACTACTGGAATAATAATAATTCAGGCTAAAATAATTATGGAGTTTGGTTACTTGTTACATTAAAAAGTAATCTGACAATGTAAACGCACATTACTTTAAACAATACCCTACTGTTCGACATTGTGTTGCTAAGTTTAGCACTGTACATTCAGCTCATCAACATAAATTAATAATTTCTGATATACTGAAACAGACTATTTCAGCCAGGAGAAGGAATAATGTGATAGCCTGGACACTGCCTCTAGAAATGTGTTTGGTGGACAATTCTACTCGCAACTGCAGACGTGTGCAAAGCAAAAATACTTGTACAGGTTAACAGAGTGCAATTGAAATGTGCAGACTGCAAAATCATCAACAATAACCTGGTTAAGGGTTTACACAGCCACATAATAGGGTTATTCATGAAGAAATCTACCTCTGTTAACTAGATTTCAAAGAGGTCAATAACCCGATTTCTCTAACTGGAATAACATGGCATTTTAGAAACCAGGTTTCTGTGAATAACTGGATTATTGAGGGACATCTAAACAAGACTTCTGATTAAAGAAATCTCACAATCAAATATTTCAAATCATAGTCACTATTATAAACATAGAAAACACTTTGTAATTACCCTGAGGTACAATACACAGAATGCAATTTACAGGAGTGCAGTTTTCAAAGTCATCATTGATAGATGGCCACTACAGAATTACTCTATCAATGCTCATAAAATAAAAATAAATTTGCATTTTATACTCATGAACTTTTGACTTAGTGGAGGTCCTCTCACTTTAGCTAGCTCTTATTTCAATCCAATTTAATTAGATCCTTTGCTAAAAAGACAGCAAAAACTGGTTAGCATGACAGAATGGTGCAGGGTTTAGGAACTGCTACCTAGGGTTTTAAACAGGTACACGGACACTCTGCTGATTAATGCACAAACCACAGATGACTTTTCTTTATGCAATTTATTTATTGATTGAGCTGTGCTTGATATTTCCATAAATAGTTTTCACCTACACATAAAGCAAGTTCTTCATTGTACAGTTTTCTTTAGTAGGATTGTCTATCTCAAAACAAAAATTACCTACTGGGAAGTTCTAAAACATGATGCTATGAATTACCAATGCAAAGTACGAACAACAAGATACTGTAGCTTTTTAACATATAAATATTACAAGCTCTGTTCAGACCTGTACCATTTCATTTTCATAAGCTGAACTGAAATGAGTGTTGAGTGTAAATGTAAAATATTCACAGAACCATCCAACCTTCTCATTTCATAAACATTTCAGAGACTCTCCTGATAAGAGGTGCAGGGCAGTAGCCAACACTGGGCACAGGGAAGCAAATTGATACCTAAACAAGTTCTACACCAATTTAGGATTGTCAATCAGCCTATCATGGAAAGAATACCAAAACCATTTTAGAAAAGAAAAAGAGAAAAAAAATTAAAATCATGCGGACAGTGGGAGGACATTCAAACTCCATATGAACAGTCCAGTACAGTGACTAGGCCAGGATTCAGTCCTGCACACAAATAATAAGACTAAGCAAAGATATACATATTTTACATTTATATTTATTTGCTTGGCAGACACTTAATCAAAGCAACTTACAAAAGAGGTAAACAACCTTTTTAAAGAGGTAGCTTGGAAGACCAACAACAGATTTCTCTGGGAAGTGAGAAAAAGGTAGAGATAATGATTATTAGAATTAAATGCTCACTTTTGCAAGAGACTACAGATTCAGTAGCTAGTTCAAATGTGGGATTCACCGAGACCTTTAAAGGCCTGCAGATACTAAAGAACCACCACAAATTCATTATTAAGATTTTCTATATTATCAAGAAGTTTGATGGCTATAGTATTACCAATTCTATTATTAAGACCATGAATGCAGAGAAAGAAAGAGATGAATAAATCAAAAGTCATAACTAAATAGGTTTCACTGAATATATTTTCAGCATCTAAGCGCTAGCTCTTTAACACAACAAAATGTCAGACTCACTAGAAACTTTGAATCTTCTCACATGGCAAGAAATATGTCACCATTTTTTCTATGCTTTCTGAATGAAGTATGGAGGAAGTAAACAAAACTAAGAAAACTAAATAGGTCACAGACGAAGAAAACCTGGACAAAAATGTGAAAAGCATAATTTCATTTTCTGACAAATAACATTCCACTCCACTGACAACATATAGCCCAAATCCATGTACCAACACCCCCTCCTCTCTTTTTTGGATAAGCACACACGCAGGCCCAAGAAGGAGATATCCTGCCTTTATTCATTGGACAGGTTATTCTCTTGCCATTTCCATAGCAACCTATTTCAAGAATATGCTAGTTAAAACACAGAACAAGCCAGGGCAGAGACACTGGCACAAAAGACAGGGATTTTGGTAAAGCCAAGTATGGAACGTGAACTCATCCAATGAGCCCAAGAGTAGCTGATGTGACATTGTTATTTTTCCCGTACCTACGAATAGAATCAGCTTAAACAAAAAGAGCCCCCAAGAAAAGTGTAAAAAGAGGGGTTTTCCCATGTTATTGATGCAGTCAGTGCCAGATGCATAAATCACAAAAAAAATACTTAGCCTATATTTAAATAGGGAATTGAAAAAGTGGGAACAGAAGACTGACAATACCTTCTTTATCACTCACAACTGAAGATGCTTGTTCATGTATGCACTTACACAGTGCATTCAGAAAATTTTCAGCTCCTATCACTTTTTCACATTTTGTTATGTTGTGGCCTAATGCTAAAATCAATTTTCCCTAATCAAGCAATACTCCACTCCAAAGTGTCAAATCAAAAACTGTTCTTTAGAAATGTTGCAACATTATATTAGTAATAAAAAAAATTAAAAAACACAAATATAGTATTGAGAGAATTATTCAGACCGTTTGCTTTGACACTTGAAATGCACCTCAGATGTATCCCATTCTACTGATCAAAACTAAAATGTTTCCAAACATTGTTTGGAGTCACCATATTGTAAACTCAATTGGCTGGATAGGATTAGGAAAGGAATACACTAGTATTTATGTGGTCCCACAGGAGATCAAACACCAAGCCATGAAGCAGAAGGAACTGCCTGAAGAGCCTTGAGACAGGATTGTGTTGATGCACAGGTCTGGTGAAGGAGCACAGTGGCCACCATAACTCTTAAAAACGGAAGAGGTGTATAACAATGACACTTCACAGAGCTGGCCATCCAGCCAAACTGAGCAACTGGAAGAGAAGAGTCTTGGAGTGACATGATTGTCACTTTGGCTGAGCTCCAGTGAACCTGTGCAGAGAGGGGAGAATCCACCTTAAGAACAGCCATCACTGTAACATTGCATGATTCTGTGCTTTCTAGCAGAGTGGTCAGAGCCTAGTAAAAGAATAACATATGAAGGTCTGATTGGAGTTTGCAAAAAGGCACTTAAGGGACTGTTAGTCATTGAGAAATAATATTCTCTGGTCTGATGAAGTAAAGAATGAACTGTCTGGCTTTAAGATTTATATCTGGAGGAACCCAAGGCAGCACTCATCGCCCGTGCAATATCATTCCAACTGTGAAGCACGGTGGTAGCAGCATGTGCTCTGGAGCTCCAGAGTATGTTAGACCTCACACTGGACCGAAGGCTCACCTCCGAACAGGAAAATAATCCTAAGCACAAAGCGAAGGTAAGACAGGAGTGACCTGGGGACAACTCTGAAAATGTCCTTGAGCGGCCCAGGTAGAACCCAGACTTGAATCCAAATTGAACATCTCTGGGAAAATCTCAGTGAAATCTGACAGAGCTTTAGAGGATCTACAGAGAAAAACAGCAGAAAAATCCCCAAATCCAAGTGTGCAAAGCTTGTTGCATCATAACAAAGATGACTCCAGGCTAAAATTGCTGCCGGTTATTAGTAAACTAATTACAGAGTAAAGGGTGTGAAAATGTGCGTCAATTTGATATTTCAGTTTTTAATATCTAATAACGAGAGAAAAGCCAAGCAAAATGACACCTTTTATTGGCTAAATAAAAAGATTACAATATGCAAGCTTGAGGCAACTCAGGCCCCTTCTTCAGGCAAGATGTAATCTAATAACAACAAAACAAAAACAAGACTTTAGAAATTTGTACAAATGTATTAAAATAAAGTGTTGCTTGCTGAAAGCAAAAACAAATCAAACAATTTTAATGCAAGTCTGCAACATAACTTTCTGAATGACATGCACATGAATATTAAATAAAAAAAATTCTGGTGAGGTTCATGATGGCAACATGCCAAGTTCAATGGACAATGTTCTCTAGGTACTTGTTGGGGATTTCTAGGCAAGAAACATACTCAGCCTACTAGGTTGGGTGTCTTCTCCGATTGTGCTTTGCCTGGTAAATCAGGAGGATCCACAGTTTCCCTTTTTCCATCTTCTCAAAACTTGGAGAAGCAGTAGCATTTACACAACAATGCCTTACAACATGGAAAAGTGGACCCCATGATCCTAGGCTGTAACCGCCATTCAAGCATTATCCAGAGCTTATAACCAGCAAAATATCTGTATATTGACTGTGTTTCTGCTTGAGCAAGACAGTCTGGTATAAAACGTGCAAAACCACCACTATCATCTTTACCTTCACTCATGAACAAAAAGCCTTGAAATACAGTACTTCAGCTGTTCCTCTTTGTGCAGCAATCCCCCAACCTACAACTATTCAAGTCTGTTGTATCCTTTACGCACTCCAGATATTTTCAACATTCAAAATGACAGCACTCACATTAATAGCCCAGAGAATTATTTCAGAAAAAGAAATAACCAAAAGCTTGGTCATTTATACCCAAACCAAAAAAAAGGTTGCATGTGGATGAAAAGTACAAGCTCAGAATAACCCAGATCTGAGACAAAGTTAGGTGTGACTGAAGATCTAGAAACTATACTATATAGTACTTAGGTTAGTGAATATAGCAAGCAAAAAGGTTACAAAATATTAAATCAGTGTTGCTGTCCAAGAATACATTATTCTCATTGTTACGCTAGAATGTCAGAATGGAGTCTTGTTAAACAAAAAGTCAGAAATGGATTTCTGTGAAAGCGTACCCTGTAGATCAAGAACAACCAGTTTAGGTAGTTCACACACCTAGTAATGATGGCTGTGGAAGGCTAATTTTTAGCTCTCTTTAACTGCATCAGTTGGAAGGGTTGCTGGGGTGAGGTTGATGAGGAAATTCTCTTAAGTGTTATATGTTCAGCCCACAACCCTCTTCAGAAACAGCAATACAGAAAGGTAAGAAATGGGGATAATCACGTGCAACCACTGAAAGGAGCAGAAAAAGGGAAGGGGTGTGTGGCTTATGTTAAAAGCCTGGTAGATTTAAACCAAGGACACACAAAAATTACTGAAAAAGATGGGGGAAAAAAAGCAGTTATCATCAACACTGTGTTTAAATAGCAACTTTATCAGGAAGGCAAACAATTTGGTCCATCCACCTATAGCCTTAACCCGAGAAAAGGGACACCCCTGTTTT
This sequence comes from Polypterus bichir lapradei, assembly GCA_026402145.1. NCBI lineage: Eukaryota > Metazoa > Chordata > Cladistia > Polypteriformes > Polypteridae > Polypterus > Polypterus bichir. The sequence continues at coordinate 62,038,965 of JANRMT010062796.1, forward strand.
TTTAGAAGCATGCATACACCTGTATAAAGGGAAACTCAAAACTATCTGAAAGGTGCACACTCCTCTAATGCCTTAGACACAGGGGCACGTGTCTCACAAACTCTTTACGTTCTGCCAAGTGTGCTGTGTTGAAGCCAGATGTGAGAACATGGAGAAACTAGACAAGAGCGTTTTGTTTTCTTTGGAGAATGTGCAGCCCATTCAGGCAAATAGGGGGTGGGGTGAGCTCTCTAGTGCTGGACTCGGCTAGTCTTACTTATGGTGACAGAGAAAACAGAGGTGCCTCCAACTATGCTGGAAAGGAGAGAGAGAGAGAGAAAATGTGTTTACAAATAATTGTTACAGAATGTGCATATTTTACTCTGACTTAGAGCTACTAAACGTCTGGTGAAAGGTTTACATTTTCTCCCCCAACTTCATCTAGATTCTTGGTAATTTATCTTGCTCCCTTCCACAGTATAATGACAAGATGATGAGCTGATTGCACAAGTCTACCCAGCAGTCTCATCTGGGGCCGTGTTTATAACAATACTGTAACAGTAGGGACTGAAACCCAGCAACACTCCTGAGTAAATAAGTTTTAAATAAATAAATAAATAAATAAATAAATAAATAAGGGTGGAGCCAGAGAGTCAAACATAATGAACTTTCTATCAATATATAAATACAGAGTGCATCTAAAAATAAATGGTCTGCCTCACACACTGTTACCTTGTTTACATAGGGAGGTACTCTACTTATCTAGGATACAAGTGAACTATTTACTTCAGCATTGTCTCAGCTTCTTAAATCCCAAACAACTCCTCCTACTCATTGAGCAATCCACCTCAGACCACACAGATGGCCCCAGATAAGGTAGAAATGCTTTCTAGGCTTTTGAAAATAGGCAAACAACCCAATTAATAATACACAGATTGAGTTGAAGTAGATGGAATTGGGTCGCCGCCACCGTGCGTATATTTAAATATTGCATTAAACTACTAATATATGGTCTTTACCTGAGACATGTGTTAACTGGAATAGCATGTTTTCAAAACCAATGGCTACTTGCTGCCCTGAAATGAACCTCAACATATTCTCCTTGTTTAACATTTCATACATTTAAAAGTACATTTACAGTACACTGATCATAGATTTAAAATTAAATTTTTGAGATTACATTTTTAATCCACTCACTTGCGTAGGCAGATCTGATGACCTGCCAATTTGTAATATATAAAAAAAAAAAAAAAAAACTAAGTAAAACAATTTTATTTACTTTAGTTATAAATGCACTAAAAAGCAAAAAAATACATTTTTCTTTAACCATAATTTTCGTGGTTATATGTGACCAAATAAAATCATGGGGCCACACATAATTTAATTGATCCAAACAATTTTTGAAATTTGTTTAGCATGGTGGGGAACTACAATGTTGTTTTTTTTTATTTTTTTTTATACATTTTATGATAAAAGTAGCTATCCTATTAATTGACTGAATTCATTCATTTACGTGCGGCCCACAATTTTATTTAGTCACATATAACCATGAAAACTGCGGTGAAAGAATTTTTTTTTTGCTTTTTAGTGCATTTACAACTAGGGCTGTGGAGTCGGTAGATAAATCTTCCAACTTTTTACCGCAAAATGTGTTACGCTATTGCATCGATACTGAACACGTATGCAAAATTTGAAGAAATTCGCTTCGCCAAAAGTGGGTTTAAAGTTAGTTGCAAGATTTGACCCAGACAAACAGTCAAATGAGTCAAGTTAAATAAAATAGTTTAAAAATCACATCCCTTTTTAACAACTCGTCAGAGATTTACCCAAGAACTTCAGAGGACTCATGGTACATCAGGCAAAAAGAATGAAAAGGGTAAGAATCTTCCAAACTGTCAAAATCAATAATCTTGAATACACTTCCTTTTCATTGGAAAGTACATATTTTATATTTTAACTGGATATATTCCACCTCAAATTACCTTTAAAATCAACATCATGACAACTATGACTATCTGCATTAGAATCCTATCTACTATTGCCTTCTTTGCTCAAGACTGAAGATGCTCTGCTTATTTAGACTGCCAAAATAGGACCATGTCCTTTAATTTAAGGCTGTCTTTGCTTACTCTACTTGACATATTCTACTACCGTTGTTTACTTAAAGCAGTCTTGCAACTTGATTTACATTCAACATTTTCATAAAGTTACTTTAGATGTTTTATTGTTAGAACTGTAAAGAAATGAAAGTAAAGGTGTATGCTGTTAAATGCACTATATAAAGATAAACCCATTGTAAATTCAATTTTAGGACTCTTATTTGTATATTTGATTACTACTTCTTAATCTTAGCTCCAGTTTCTAAAAAGTACATGCTCTCAGTCAAAACAACCAGGACTGCAAAAAGTAATTGCCTTTAGAAGTAATAATCTGTAACGTTAATAGTGGTCAATGAATTTTGTTATCAGTTGAGAGACCAGGGTTTGAACTGCAGTGCAGAACTGTGGGTATTACATCAATTTAAAAAATCCTGCATAGTTTCAGGAACGTGAAAAAACTTGTCCTTTCAAAGCAAAAACACTTGTCATTGCCAGTCTTACACCATTATGAATTGTCTAAGAAATAAAAATGCATGATTTGTACATGCTTCAAACATCAACGATGTGACCAATCAACTATCAGTTACCTCAGTGTGTTACGTTGTTGTGGCACAAATTTGAGGGGATCGAAAATATTAACTGTTTAATAAAATATTATACATAGGCCTGATAAAGAAACAAAGGCTTTGTATTCATCTGGATTGTTATGAACAGGTTTATAGATGTCCATCCAATCCTCCATCCACTTTAACTGGCTAATCCAGTTTGGCATCACTGGGGTTTAGTGTCTATCCCAGATTCAGCCTTGGATGTGGTGCCACACTTGCATCTAACTTTACATTGGCCAGATATTTATGTGGCTTAGCTCATAATGGTTTGAAGTGGCAATGCAGTAATAATTCATTACATGATGTAATGAAAGTAAAAAATAATATATGGATATGTACTAAAGTAAACATTAAATTTCTGTGTTCATTGGGATTTAAGACATAGTAATGTTTATTAGCACAACTACTAAAACGTGAATTAGGTATTAACAGTATATAACATTTTTCAAAAGTATAGCTGTGAATGAGATGTCATCTCCAGTTAAGAATAAATTACTGCTTCACAGACATAACTAATAACAATGTCTGTTCACTAATGTGAGGAAGCTTGAAAAAACAAGAAAACAGACTTAATGCAATCTCAAATATTATATTAAATAGGCAAGTTTGATTTCACAAAGGTATCCTTACAATTAGGATAAATCCAAAAAAAAAAAAAAAAAAAGACAAATGGGTGTGAATTGGAAAAGTAATACCTGTACATCAGGCATTTCTGATATTTGAATTGATTTGATCTTTCTCTTAAATATTACCCTTCATAAGAATTAGCCATATTATTCATTCATTAATTTTCTGAACTAACTTACTCACAGCAGTGTTGGGGGAAAGCTTGAGCCTATCCCACCAACCATTAAAGCACAAAATTGGAACAGTTCCTAGACAGTTCAACAGCCAAACTTTAGCGTGATCACACATACAATTCTCAGAGAACAGAACTCCTTTATAACAAAGGTGGCATAAAACGTACTATGGTGCATGCACAAGTTCAAGTACATGTCAGCATTCTAGCTCTGAAGGTAAATGTGCAACCTCTGTACGTGGAGTAGCTGTACCACGTAGCGTGATGATTAGTTTGCACCCAGCCACAAAAGCAGCCAGTGCTGAGCATGCTGGTATAGACCGAGAATGCTGATCTGCAAGCACTCACAAGATTCTTGCCTTCTGCTAAAACCTATTGGTCTGGGTGTGTGGCCACAGACGCATCTCCTTAAGGATCTTGACTTGGATCGCTCATGGAGTTGGAAAAATAAGGCAGATAGTGGCGACTCTGACCCCATGTGATCAGCGTGAAGCAATTCAGTTGTGTGAATATGCAGAAAAGCAGTGCTTGAGGTAAATGAGAAGGCAACATGTAGGATTAGGGTAACCGAGGAGGAAGACAGCAGTTTTGGCATGGCTGCAGTATAAACAATACTGCCACTCCACAGCAGCAGAGGTCAATATACCAGTACACTTATTCCTCTTATGGTACATTTAATGCCAATGAAGAAACTTCGTACAATAAAGTCCTGTAAAATATTAACTTCATTAACTGAGGTTTTAATTATTTATTATTATTTAATTTACTGGATCAAATCTTTTTATGTAAACCCTACACTGTAATCTCATCTATGTCAAGTTTATTGTCAAGTATATGTGAAATTCAAACCCTTTATATATTATGTACATCACTTCATTGACCAAGAGCAATGTTAATCACATTTTGAGATTTGAGCAGAAACAGGCAAAGGTTGAAAAATCAAAAGAACTCAAAATAAGCATAACTGGGATGCCTTCACTCTTAATTTCACTTTCTTCTGGCAGCTAAAAGTCCTTATCTGACAGGGTAGAATCATGACTCATTAACAATATGCAACATTTGGCCAAGTATTTGTTTTGAAAGTTGGTACTTGATGCCAAGAAATGGAGGCATGAAATACACAACATTCAGTTCACCTCAAGATTTTCGCTGCCATCTACCAGATAAAAACCAAACAATACACTCTGGGCAAGTTTTATCAATGCTTAAAATAGTTTCAGCCTTTTACCTCTTGACATTCAACAACAGTCTTGAAAGAGTTAAGCCAGACCATTAAACTCAGTAACACTTGTTGCTATACCCTTTTCTGGCAAATTTAATTCTACTGTATACTTATATTATAAAGAAAAGAACATGGGGCAAGGAATAAAACTTTTTGAATGCTCACACTTTTGCACAATATGGCAACTTTTTATAAGCTTGATAAACCCAAAAAAAAAACTGTCCAACTAATCAATTAGCAAAAAAAAACAGTGAATAGTAGCAGACCTAGAAATAAGTAAATTTATAAATACCTAGATTTCATTGTTGCTTATTGGTTCCATCATATGTTCAATCTCAGAATAAATCCAGAACAGAATCATGAAAGGCACTGACCACAATACAGATTTAATATTAGAGTTGTTGGAAGTGAACAGTAGTTACAGGAAGATATTAATGGCACCATAATAATAATGAAGTCCACAACAACAGAACACACATTCATCACTTCCTTCATCACCACTGTGAGATGCCAGAGTTTCACTCTACAATGAAAGGTCAAAGTCAGAAACTAAACCCAAACTGAACACAATACTAATGCACACTTACACACAAGTAGGCCAGCAAAGTCACTAAAAAAACTGGCATGCACATTTTTGGGAAGTGGGAGAAACATTCTCATGAACATAGGGTGTTCTCACACACTCCTTGAACAATGACCAGAGAGGTCTTCACATCCCTTCAAGGAGCTTGAAAGGGAGATAAATTACTTCACCAAAGGGTAAAAGAAGAAATTTATGAAAACACAGAGACCTTACAGTAATACCAGGGTACCCAATCCTTTTTCTAAAGAAAGAGCTTAGAACTAGCCACTGTTATGTTTACAACCAGAATCAAACAAGGTGGGAATTTGCACCAAGAAACATGGCTGGCTTTGTATGGCACTAGGTATGGATTTCTAGCCACAAGCTAAACTAGAAATAAAAAGTTTCATACACAATTTACAAAATCCTCTGCTTTACAAAAAACATTTCCTTTCATTTATCAACTTGTATGAGCAAATGACAATTCCTATTTCCATTTCCAGAGAGAATTCAAAAATTTTAGTAATAGCTAATTTTAGTGTCTCAATGTGCAAGCAGTACTAATCCAAAAAACACACATTATACCGTCCAATTTTCAGAGACTTGGGGTAAGTCGCAAAACACCGATATTAAACTTTGTTAATATTCTGTAAGACTAATTTTAGTTTAGGCCAAAATGTGAGGTTTATTAACAGGACAGACACATCAACTAAAGAGAAAATTAAAAAATAAACTGGCCAGTATGTGACTTTCTACATAATGAGTGCCGTATACAGTATGAATTTACAAAAACATATGCAACATACAATACCACTGAAGACTTCTTCTCCTTTAAATTGTTTCAATTTAAAAAAGCAGATTTTACTTTGTGCGACTAAAATATGCAATATTTTTAACTAAATTTTTACTTTCTTCACGTTTCATATATAGCTAGAATATTATTTTTAATGAAAGGAAAACCGACTTAGGGTTTTCATTACAGTATATTTAATTTACTTATTTGGCCGACGCCTTTATTCAAGGCAGCTTACAACATTTATGAATTCTTTTTGGTTTTCCAATTGGGGCACAGGCAGATCAAGTGACTTGTTTAGGGTCACACAGCATCAGTAGGAGGTTTTGAATTCATAACCATAGGGTTTGAAATCCAAAGCCTTAACCATTATACCATACTGCCTGCCACTGCTTGCCATGGTTTTGACAATGTGTGCTTTGTAAACATTTAGAGGACAATGTATAACTCAACAACAAAATGATTGATTTTTATGAAATTTTATTGGACAAGCTGCACTTGTCTTAAAAGCTGACTAGGTTTTGCATGAATCCCAGCTATTCAGCTTTTAAAAAGCTTGAAGCTAATACCAACAGCAGCCAAACCACTATTCCAAACTTCACAAGATTTTGGTATACACAATTAGGACTCTGAAGAAAAGACTTTTGTGAATTCTGAAATCAACCTAAAGCTTAAGCTTTAAGCACATCAAGATATTGTGGGACATATATCTAGGTTATGATCCAAAACATTAAAACAAACGATTACAATGGCATCAGCAATATATACGATGGAAAAAATTCATAGTGAAATGGAAATAAATTTGTATAATATTAAGCACCACAATAATACATTGGCTTGGTCAGTTCTATTTTCTTGATGTGCTTCACACAAAGAATGTGCTCAGAGAGGTATAGAGAAACTATTTTTATTATATTTGCACATAATTGATCCCTGTATCTGAGAAGCTAGTCTTTTGTTGTATTTGATGCCAGACAAGTCCAATGAACCTAAGGCAACTTTAATACTGCACAAATTATTTAACTAATTTGTTTGTGCAGCTTCATATACTGTAATGCAAAGTCACTCACTCAGCCTGTGTAGCTGGTCCATTCTGCCTAACTTGCAGATAATAGCTACAGCAAGAAGAACCTGCATCTATTTAGTTATTGGCAAGTTAGTGAGCCATTTAGCTTGTAGAAACAGAGGAAAAACCAAAGAGGACTGTGGACTGACAAGTTGATGAAAATCCAAAGTATCATGTGCACAGAGTTTCTCCCACCACATTTGTAGGAAAGAATGTTTTCAGTTTCAATTTTATGCTGTCCAGCTTATGTACTGTAGATCTTATACCTCAGTCTAGTAAGCAGCGAGTCTTTATTTCATATTGTATATTTCAAACAGTGCACCATTGCAAGGTACTCTTTACCTTAACTAAATGCTCCACTACTTTTGGTCTTGTTCTAACCACCATTAATTTATCCTTTTTACCATACTGGGATCCTCAATGTCAGATGTGATCAAAGGACTGCATAAAAAGACACATTCAGGCTATGCGTCACTCTTTGTACCAGATAGAAGGAAGGAATGTCCTTACGGTTTACAAAGTAAAAATAGACTTGACAGTAATGTCTGTGTGCAATACTTTAAAAAGTTTTACTTTATTACATTAGAAAGGAGGAATAGATTAACTTCTGAATACAGCATTCACCTCAACACTAAAATCAGAAAGACATTAGAGATAGTGTTTTAAATGTGATCAGCATCACAGAAAACTAATGTAATTCATCAGGCATCTCTGGGCAGAGCACAACTCTTCAACTGCTACACAAGTCCATTAATACAACTATGCAGGATATAAATATGCCAACACCAGGTGCTTTTAATTTTAAATGCTACAAGATTAAAATGCAATGCTCCTACCGATTAAACAACAATATAGTTGATAAAGTAGTGAAATTCTCATAATAATGTAATACCTGGAATAAGCAAGCCCAAACAAATATTTATGGCCATCCACTCTCTCCACTTGAACTTCAGAAGACAAATTCCTCATTGAAACCATCAAAAATACACAAACTTGTGTTAAGAAAACCACAAAAGCAGCTTGTTAATACCACTATGGAGATTAAATATTGCTTGCAAAATCATTGACAATCTGTTAAGCCACATAAACATAATGCACTAGACCTAACATGTCCAAAAAATGATTTTTAAGTTATTTTTACTTTAAAATGTACTTCAAAAACAAAGTGAACTAATGCAAATAAACAGCCAAATACTTTGGTACCACTGACCATTCTAACACAGGCAGTGTTAAAGTAACAGCTATTAGTTAAGTCTGGTAACATGGATTTGAAAATTAACTTATTACAAAGTTCTACGCAATTTTCACCAAAATTGTGCAGTGACAAACAGTATTTAAATTTTCCTTCAGCATTAATCGTCAATATACTGAACAGGGAAAATGCCATTGGTGGAGGTGAGACACACTCACATGTAGTCAGGTTCCAGAAATCACCAAAGGAGAAGAGCGGGGAAAGAAAAAAAAAAAAAATCAACTATTTTTATTAAACAACATGGATGAATGAACATATTTCAGAACCGGCTAGCTAAGCCACAGCAGGGCCTTCATTTTCCTACTATAAATAAGCTGGCCAAACTTGTGGCAAAGCAGTAATCCTCTCACATGCCCTCCTACAGCTACCATGGTTACTAAGTAAATGGGACACATTTCCTTCAGTTGATATTGGTAGATTGTCTTATGATCAGCACACTATTTCCACATTCATGGCTGGACCAAACAAGAGGCAATTTGATTTGTCTCATACTGGACCTAGGCAAAGAACACCCATCAGTTTTAGAGTCCACAGACTACCCATATGTTGCAGAAGTGTCATAGATACTCTCTCATTAACAAATCTAACCAAAAAAAATAAATAGAACACATTCAATGAAACATTTCTTCTGCTGTTGCTGACATGACAGATTTTCAAACTACAGAAATCATAAAGCTATGCACAAATTAAAACAAGCTCAGAAAGCTTGGATGCCATCCCTGAATGTGTTAGGACAGCCAAGGAAAACTGAACAGTTACAACATATGTCCTGCCTGGAAACACTACTGTGGAAAGCTGAGGAGGACACGGATATGGAATAAATAGCACACGTTCATACTAAAAGCCTACAAAAATGTGGGTATGGAGAGGAGCAAAACAAAAAATACAAACCATTAAACCACCAAAACAAACAAATTAAAAAAAGAATTCATGCAGAATAAATATTATGAAAGTTTAAAACAAAACACACACACATCAACTAATTGCTCTAGTATTTTAATAGGTGGATTCTGTAAGACAACTCTTGGTACAACTAAGAAGATATGCAGCTCCACAAGGACAAACTCAGACATCATAATGCAAAGTGAAGACTATCCTTAATCCCTCTCTGCATTTCAAATAGTCTCTTTATTGATCCTTTTAAAGATCAAAGTTAATAAAGATTTTAAGAGGTTACTTGTCGTTTTATCCTTAAGATAGTTATTACATGCCTTCATGAAAAGTACATCTTACTTAATTCTAGGAAGTAAAAAAAAAAAAAAAAAAATTTGCAAAACAACCTTTAAAAACATTTTTCAGCAGGGTACACATAATATAATTTATATAAAATTGCACTGGACCTACAAATAATTTATCAGCTTCACTGGACTAGGTTTGTTGAACTTTGTACTTCACACTGAAAAATAGCACCCCCAATCAGAATACTGACCACAAATGAAATAAATACAAGTTACAAATCCCAGCCAAACAGATGCCTGCTTTGCCCTTCTAGCATTAAGACCTGGATTGTTCAGGGCTGCCTACAATGAATAACGCTCTGTGGTATAACCTGCTTCTATCATTTGTTAGTTGATACCAACCCCACAACCACCACTGGTGCACAGTGATGTAATTTGATAAATAAACAAATAAACACCCTTTCTATGGAGTATTATGACCAGATGCCTGCATAAAAAAAAATGTAGTTCTTCATTGAGAATTCCATCAGGACTTCTCCCCTTCCTCTTAAACCACAGCATTTGATTTTAAATAGAAATGGCCAAAAAAGGGGGTCAAATTCAGCAAGCTAAAATATCAGATCCACCAATAAAGTGGTGCTAACATTAAAGTGTTACATTTCAAAACTGCAAAATTCAACAGGGAAAATAAAGGGAAAAAAAAAAAAACAGGAAGAATGCAAGAAATACTTTTCCAGGAAGGTCTAACGTTACATATGTCAGACTAAACAACAAATATCATAATGCATACGGGTTTATTAGTTTGCTAAGATAATATTTGCTGAGTTAATAATCAAAGGTGTTTTTAAGATGGATTAAAGTTGATCTTTATTAGTATTTACTAAGTTGTATTATGCTTAGAAGTAACTACATTAATATCTGAGGTTTACCCTGAAAAGCTAGAATACTTTCACTTGGTACCATAATGTGTGATGTCTCTGTGTACGATGTTGAGTAAAATACCTGAATATACTGCAAAGTTAATTTAGAGAGGCGAGAGATCCACCACCACTATTATCGTTTACTTAAAACTTTGAACCATATTAAGAAGAATGAATGCAGAATAAAGATTTGGAATACTTTGTGTTAAAAGGTGTGGTGTCTATGGTATTATTAGGGGGGGGGGGGGGGGAAGGAGACCACACACTCACACCCACCATATTAAACATCTGTAATTGTCAAATCTGTAAGACAAACATGCATGCATCTTCCTGACCACCTCTGTCCCAGCCAGTGTCCCTGAATAAACTGCAAGATGGTCAAACTGTTTTATTCAAAAAAGCCAGCACAGTAAGGGTTTTTTAATGGGGTTAAGTATACACGGTATAAGCAGATTTATAGATCACTTTTCTATACTGGAGGAAAAACAATCAAAGCTCCAGTCAGTAGATTACTAGTAGGGGGTTTAAAAAACACACAAAAACAACTATGTTCCTCATGAGCAGCTAGGCCATACAGCCTGCCTTAAGTAACATTTAGACATACGGTAAAATAAAATTTCAAATTAAAACTGAAAGTTCCAACATTATTAACTATAAACAATTAGGTTTATACATGAAACCATTATAAAATGAAGAAAAAAAGGGAGAGGACAAAGGCAATCAAAAAAGCATATTGGAATGTTTCAATTTGCACTTAACTGGTGTTGAATTCTAAATACCTTAGACTAGGATAAGAAAACACTGAAACTCAAGGAGTTTTTCCTAAAGACAACACACAGACATAACAGACATTTACTTTTGGTTTAAAGGATACATTTCCGCAAGTAAAAAGTGTTTTCAAAACTTGCTGTTGTTAATATACTGTGCATCAGCCACCTTCACAATTGTCATGCTGGCCCAAGAAGCACAATACATGCATTAAAAAATACTAGCACTCTGATTCTATCAGAGCACAAATATTAAATACATTATGTATTCTGACTGCTATTAAACAAAATGAACCTGAAAGTTTAAGAGCTTCATGCATGCTGTGTTATACATCAGCTTTGATTGTTAACAATGAGTTTTACAAGACTAATTCAATTTGTAAGGCATTCTTGGGAAGCAGGGGTGTAAATTTTAATTATTTAGTCTGTCAATGTCCCCTAAACAGTGGGCCTGACCTGGTAAGGTAAAATGTGCTTGACAAAGACTAATGAGATTCTAAATTGCTTTATTTTGCCCAGGGCAAGAAAGCTAGTTACAAAATAAAATGCTCACTGTTTCTTAACCAGCAACAGGGTAATTTGTATAATTATGCAGAGTTTTTACAATTACAAAGCAGATTTGACTATTTAAAAAGAAAATAACTTTTAAACAAAATAAGATATTACTGGTTATAACTTTAAACACTGCTAAGATAAATGCACATGCAAAACCAAACTTCAGTTAAACATGACTTCTTTTATTGATTCATATTTGTCAGTTATTCCACTTTCTTATTCTCATACAAAGAGATGTCAAAATAAAGTAACAGAGTTAGGTTTATTTAAATTTCAGTTTTTTGGAAGTGAACAGATATACTTGTGAAGGCTGCTTAATCAAGTATAGGGTAGGGGGATGCATACGGTACATATCCAGACTTATCCACCTTTATTAAGTCAAGTCAAAGTGTCTGACTGGGGACAAAATTCAAACCTGGATCAATATGGCTGCAGCACTGCTAACCCACTGCGCCAACATTAGAAATAAATAAGAATGTCCGAAACAAACAAAAAATGCATTTAAAATGTGTGAATGTGAAAAACCAAGAGGAAGGAACAAATTGCTATTCCAATAAAAACCTCAAGATTTCCCCAATGACCTTATGTAATTTTTACAAGTATTTGTAAACAAATTACAAATAACTCCTAAAAGACCCCCCAGCAACAAACCCTCAACCCAAAAGAAAACTGAGCTAAAAGTGGCAAGATAATCCTATGATAAAGAAACTGTTATTTATGTATTTTGAAGTTTTAGTGTGAGAAGACTGATGAAAAACATAACTATTCAAAATTAAAGGATGTATATAAATTTAAGAAAATGTAAGGGAATCAAGAATCATGTGCATTACAAAAACTGTGTTTGGTTACCAATTTTTGAAAAATCCTCTGCCCCAACCCTGAAGCCAACACATACAGACTCACCAATGGAAATGAATAACACCTAAACACATACACTCGATCAATACCACTTTTCCAGTACTTTGGTAAAACTTAAATATCTTAACAGAAGTATCAAACATCAACTGCAGACTTGCATGCCTAACCAGTTATTTTACTGGAGGCTTTTCAATGCAAGTATCAGACCCGATAACAATGCCAACGGGAATTTAAGTTTTGCCTGAAATCAGGTCATGACAACTGTTAACTGACTGTGCTCCGAGACACACTTCCACAATGCATTATTCTCTATTCTTGGTGTCATGCCCTTGCCAAGCTCCTCCTAGTGTCTGTCAATACTGCATTTCTTGTTTGAACTTGTGCTAGATTTAATTTTATTCTACTCACGAGCTTCTCCGTCTGATAATGTATTGCAATCCCGTTGCCTCCATAAAGGTCCCTGTAATGCTGCCTACTGACGCTATATACAAGGAATGCTGATTTATCTTAAGTGCAAAGGTCGAACAAAATGTGTTAAATATGTCTTATTAGTATGTCACTAGAGCAATGCGCATCCAGCATTAAATCTACTGTACAATTTTGTTAGAATAAGAAAGTGCAGTATTTGGCATTCCAAAAGCAGCTTATTTTATGCCAGCTCTTACTGACAAGTCCGAAGATCCTTCACTGACAACAAGACGTTTGTATCTTTAAGGGGGACGGCGAGTCAAAACTTAATATGGAAACTTTTTGTTGTGTTTTTCCGCATAACAGTCCGCATGTACGTATCGTGATATATGGTGATCGGGGCGGGCGTGTAAAAGGAAAAGCTGAAGGAGTGTAGATCTGCGACAAGTAGTGTAAGAAAATACCCGGGGTTGAAGCTCAGGGGTAGAAGGAGGGGGCTGTAACTTCCCAAAGTGAACAAAGAACTCACCTCGAGAGGCCACTTCAAGGGAACATGGCGCTTTTGCTCTGTCAAGAGAAGCGCGTCTTACTACTGGGAACTTTCCATGGGAACTGGCGTACTCCGTATATACAAAAACTGTAGTGGTAGTGGAAGAACAGCGGCGGTGGTATGAATACGATCGTTCAACTGCTTACCGTTCTGGCGCCTGGGGACAGAGACCCATTAGAAAGGTACGGGTTTGAGAGATCCGGGATCATTAGGAAGGGATATCCAGGATAAGGGGGGTTCTTAAAAAAACCTCCATCTTGCTGTCTTCGTAAAGCTTTAGGAAGAAGGGTACGGGACAAGAAAAAAAAAAAAAAAAAAAAGGATTATGCTTTACAAAGAGGCGACAAAATTACGCAACAACAGCAATTAACACTCTACATCCACCAAGTAAAATGCACATATTTAGAAGCGCAACGTGCGGGTTGTTTACCTTCGCTAAAGTAGTCCCTAGGTTTTTCATAACTTTCGGGGTCTTGCCTCGCTCGGGGTCTCCGCTCTACCTGTTAAAGCGACAAAACACACAGAAAAGCAGGTAAAAACACCATCTTGTGCGACGATCTACGAGGCATGTAACAGTTCCGATCATTAAAGCTGCTATGTAGCATGAGAACACAAACTTTAGAACACTTTTTTCGTTTTGTTTTTACCTCTGAATCGGACGAACTGCTGTTATTCTCCGATTCGTTCACCAGAGACGACTTCACGTCGTCCAGGTCTCGTTCGGCCGAAACATTTTCGGATATCTTGTCCTCCTGTTCTCCTTCATCCTTGAAGGAAATCATTTCGTCGTTGGCTCCCAAGTCATCGCCCCCACCTCCATTTAATTGTGGCATTGTAGCACCGTAGAAACACCAGGAAACGCCAAAAGAGGAGGAAAAAAAGGGTTAAATTCCCACCAAAGCACGAAAAATATACACTGGATTTCAATCCTGAGACTGACGGTCCTGTGCAAACTTTCACCCCGCAAGATTTTCGCAGCTGTTCTCTTGCGCTCAGAGCCGCCGCTCCCGATGGGTTAATTGTTGTCGCGGAGGGACATTTTTGACGTTTTCTTGCCAGATAAAAACAAAATTAAAACCTAGTAGCAAATATTACAATAAAAGTATTCCAAAAGAAGGCAGGCGTGGAATCTGCTCGGTATAAAAGTTAAAAAGCCGCACGAACACGCGACATCAGTGCAAACTCGGTTCTTCTATTCCATTGGCTGAAATGTGAACACCTCTCCCGGACTCCGCTGGTGTCGCTTATTAAGAGGTAGACTTGGAAAAAAGGAGCCCTTTAAAGCTGGCAAAGTCGTTAAAACCATTCCTTGCACTCGACAGAGCTACGCCGTGAAAAGTTAGGGCGACCGCGGCAACAGATACGGCGTCTAATCCGGAGTCCTCATTGAGGTGACTGACAAGACAAGCGAGGAGCTTCTCCGCCAAACTTTTTTTCCTTCTTTCTTTTTTTTTTTTTTACTGATCCCTCGGGTGGCCTTACGCTTCCTTCCTCGATGTACAAGCGGACGGAACAGTGCTGGGATGCAAGCGTGTACTTTTTGCCCCGTCCGGTTTGGAGTTTTGTCCACCCTGTGTTTCGTTGCGTTTCTTCCTGCAGGAGCTACCTGTCCAGTTCAGGTATGTGGGGCTGCTGCTACTGCTACCGAGAGCCCAGCACCCGCATGGCAGCGAAGCGAAAACAAGGGCAGTCGCGGATCCGAATGCATTCAGAGTCGCCGAGGAATGTGCGGAGACATGAGTCTGAGCAGAGAGAGGGCTCGCTTGATTAGAACACAGAAGGAGGAGTTTTACCATGAAAACCGACACCCTTTTCAACAGGGCGCCACGGGGGGTATCCTTAAAGGGGCCTGGAGCACTTTCACAGCGGGCTGGAAATAGTCAACAGACTGCTCGCGTCTGCCTTGACACCGGGGAGGAAATCAAAGATAAACGCAACTGTCCATACTCATTTACGGAATGTATTGCTGGGGGTGCCTGAACTAACTAGTTTTGTTGCAACTGAGATTGAATTTTACATAGATCGTCCATTTATTTTATGATTTTTTTTCTTTCTTGGACAGTGAATCTTTCCCAGATCGCAATCCGTATTGGACGGAGCACAAAAACCCATCAATACATTTAATTTTACGAATTTGCATCATTAATTACTGTGTCTAACTCAGTAACACTGGATGCAAGTAATAGTAACCATGGCAAAGTCATACAGTATCACTCTCTATCATGCTAGTGCAGACCACAAGCTTTCATTTCGCAAACTGCAGCCACACCACCAGCAACTTCAGGAAAAGTAATCCTCCTGAGCCCAAGCGTGGTTGTCCCAGGCCAGTATTTGGATGGGTCTCTAACCAGGAAAAGCTTTGGTTGCTGCTGCATAAAGTGTTGGTGAGCCTAACAGGAAGCTCTAGCTTTTATGTCTCATCCAAAAGGTTATGCCTGTTAATGCGCTGTGGCACTGAGATCACTGACCTGGAGAATGTGCTGTAAAAATTGGTATTGTCTTTCGAATGAGATGCAAAATCAAAGCCTTGACTTTCAGTAGTTGTAACAGATTCTGGAGTATCCTTCATAAAGAGTATGGATTACGATAGCTAAGTTGCCCATCAAGGCATAATCACCCCCTATCTCTAACTGCCTGTGTCTTTCACCACTTAATAGCTAATGTCTGATGAATGTACTGGCACACAAATGACAGCCTTTGCATCTTCCAGGTGGATGCTACACATTGGTGCTGGCTAAAGATACTCCCCATTGTCTGTGTAAAGTGCTTTTAACGATATATAAAATGATAATGTCTGTCCATCTGTCAATCAAACTAATGACGCTAGAACCACGATCTTGCTGGTAACTGGATGGTTAAAAAATATTAGGTAGTAGCAACAAGGTGGACACTTTACTTGTAGGCAGAAAGGTTTCTTGTAATTAAAGCATGGTCCCTGCAAGTCCATCTTTCAATAATCTCCTAATACATGGAACAAACGTGTTCTAAATTTATAATGATGTGTAAGTTGTTACTTTTGTAACCAATGGGCAGAGAATTTACTGTTATTTATATCTAGGCTTTTGTAGCATTTTATTTTAGGTCATAGGTTTGTGTGTTTCACTAGTCTATATAAATTTTTAACCAAGCAGCAAAATAGTGCCGGCCTGTTGTTCTGAGTTACAGTCCTGTGTCTGTTGATTGACTAAGTGGAGGTTGTATTTTCTTTCCATATCTGTGTGGAGTAGACAATGTCTCTAAAGATATGCAGGTTACATTAACTGCTTATTTAAATTGACCCTGGGTGCTGGATTGACCTCTTGTCCATGGCTGGATTCTGCCTTGAGCTGAATTAGATGTGTACATGAAAGTATGTGTTTATAGTATGCACACACACACTTGTGTATATTCATGTACACATACACTCACTGTCATATATGAAAGAACACATAAATATGTAAGCTAGGAAAGTGGGTGGAATTAGTGGTTTGTGAAGGCTTTGGCTTTGACAAAGAAACTATTTAGGTGTCTGTTAGCTTTAGTTTGAATTGACCTGAAGCATTTACAAGAGGGGAGTTTGTAGAAGAGTGATGACCTCGGTGAGATGAGTCAGTTGTGATCCTTTTGACATGGTTAGTGACTAGATGTATACAGGTCTGCAGCAGATGGAAGAGAACAACCCATTATTTTCTTAGCAGACCTCGCAACATGCTGTAATTTATTTTTGGAGTGGACCATTATTGAACCAAACCAGACAGCAATGGAGAATGAGATCACATTTTCAATTAGGCCTTGTACTAGGACAGACTGTAAATGTTCATTTTCTGTAGTTGCTGTAACAAAATAAATCCACTGCTCAGCCTTCTTAGTGATGGAAGGGGTGTTAATGTTCCATCTGAGTGTTTGTGATAGTTGTGCTCAAAAATTTATGGGATTAAACCATATTGACTGTAGAATCATTAATTTCTAAAGGGAGAAGTTGTAACTGCTTTTTGCAAAAGTTGATTACCGTTTCCACTGTCTTGGTGGTATTGAGTTCTAGACCAAGACAAATACATGTCACCTCTTTTCTATAAGCTGGTAAACTAGTAAACACTCCAATCATGGTTGGGTCATCAGCAAACATAGTGATTTTTTTTTTTTTTTTTTTTTTTTTTTTTACTGTGGGATCAGTGGACCTGCAGTAATTGGTGTACAGGGAACAGAGTAGGCAGGAAAAGTACACAGCCTTGAGCAGAACCTGTGCAGATACAGAGACAATCTGAGTGGTGAAGACCTAACCAAACATAGTATTTCCTGTTTGTTTAAAAATTTTAAATAATTTCTTTAACAAAACATTTTTAAACTGTGTTCATGAAGAATACTGTTGCAGACACAGAAATAACACAGAAACTCCATAAAGAAAACATCCTCGCCCAGAATTCAAAGTGGGCTCCTAGTACTCTGAGGTAGTGTCATAAATAACTTCTCTTTGCTTTCTGAAATTTTGTTTTTTTTAATTGTAGTACCAGATTGCCCAAAGCCTTTCTCACAACATTTGGGTGCAAAAGACATTACAAGATGTCGCTGCATACACAGACTTGCTCATTGTGGAAAAAATCTAAATCCATAGTAAATACTCATGTGAACAACATGAAAACATGAAGAAATCCATTCAGAAGGCACCACAGATAGGACTATAACTGGAGTCCAATGCCATCATCTATATTATATGTGATTCAAAAACATTTTTTTAACCCGATTTCTCCACAGGACACATGCCTACAAGCATGTTCACTTTAGCTAAAATAGAAGCAGTTTAGATTCCTTAGTTATCCAAGCATGCAAATATTTGGCATGTGGAAATAAACGCAAGGCTCCAGAGAAAACCACTGCAGAGTTTTGAGAGAGCATGCAAATTCCACAGAGACAGTGGCCAAGCTAGAAAGAGGACACAGGTCCCAATAGCTGCAGTAATAATAATAGCATTGTCATGTGTTTAGAGCACAGTGAGATTCCTTCTTGCATGCCAAACCAACATGCAATGTGCCATTCTCTGGCACCATGATATAACTGTGATAAAATATATAACTTCAATTTTTCTTAAAAAAAATCCTAAGTTTAATTTGGGCAGTGAGGCAGTAGCTGCTAACTACTATATAGTTAACCTACCCTAATTTATACATTAGTCATCCATCCACCCATTTTCTGAGTAAGCTTTTTCCACATCATGTTCTCAGAGACATGCGGACTGTCTCAGTTATATTGAGCACAAGGAAGAAGCAATTATCTCTAAATTGGATGTCTGTTCATTGTAGGGCAAACTTGTGAATACATTTACAGTTATCCAAACTTGACTACTTTTGTAATGCAGGTGGAAACAAGATTATTAGGAGAAAACAGCAGTACTATCCAGTGTAGCCCAATTCAACCATCATATACTATATATGTCATTTAATTTTATTCAGTATTTCACACCTCTACCTTGTCAACAGGCAAGGAATAAAAGAAACATTCAGTGTAATAGACATGATTGAAGAGTGCAGTCCATAGACGATTTGCCTGTAGCTTGAATCAAGTTAAAGTGTTTCATCAAAACAGATAGGCAGGAACTCTTCTTTCAAATGAAAATTATGGATAATTTTATGCAGATCAGGGAATCTTTATGAAAGTCAATGAACTGAATGGGCTCCTCTTGTTTTCCAAACTTAATGTTCTTCTGAAATAAGCTATGGCGTATTGCTAAGGCATTGCACTTTAATCCCCAAGGCTGCCAGTTCAGTTCCCACATTCGACCCATTGTGTGACTCTACTCTAAATGTAAGATCTATTTGTAAACAGATGTCCCATTCTTATCTCATAAGTTGTCTTGCATAACGGACAAAGACATGGGGCAAATACATACAGTACAAACAATTCCGCAAAACTTTGCATACTCTTGAAAGTTAAACAGAGATCATTGATGAACTGTGTTTTTCATGTCTTACAAAAATTGGATTGTATGTTTTGTTGATAAGTGAACGCAATTTTAATTTAAATATTTTATATTGTAGGCAGCAGAATATGAAAAACATACAAAGATGTGAAGATTTTCACAAGACAGTGAAGAATGCCTGCTCAGGAGAATGTAATTGTTAATTGTAATAATAACACCTATTTAGTGTACTCCACACTCTACAAGAACAAAAACTTAGAATATAAAGTTTTTCAAATGTTATGTTTGTGGCCACAATGTATTGGACAGTTGACTCTTCAATTATTGATAAACCAAGTTGAGTCTGTCTGCCACTGGTGGCACCCTGAGGACAGCTTGAGCTTTCACAGCATAGTATAAACAAGCGAAGTGATGGTCCACTCACCTAATTAGATTTGGCTTTTACATTTTGCTTTTAAAGCAAACCACACATTGATTTTGACTACATGGTCTTCCAAGTTGCAGAAGATCAAATTCCAAAAAGAACACAGAGCACATTTAGTACAAAATAAATTAATCTCTCTTTTTCCTGTATGGAGAACTTTGCATTTTTAGTGTAAAATATTAATCAGTTGCATTTTTTGTATAAAAAATGAATCAGTATGTTCAGATATTTATCCAGGCCAATTTAGGATGGGGATATGAATGTGGTGTTTTTTTCAATACCACATTCTAAGAACATTTTTTAAGAGGTTTACTGTTAAAATGCATCACTCACAAGATCTGTTTACCATATGGCAGTTGTACTGATGACGTCATTTAAAAAAGTCTTCCACTTCTCTTAACTCATCTGACAGTTACTGCACAAGACATAAGAAGGCAGAACTAGCTGTTTGTTAACACTGCAAAATGAAAAGATAAGGTAGTATTCTTGCATTTTTTATGTTAAAGCTTCCTAGAAAATATAGCAAATTAAGGGAAAAAAATTGGAAACTGGTGAGGAAATCGGAGAGAACTGGGAGTGTTGCCATTCTCTCCAGATGTTGAATCCTTTTCTCTCCACACCTCTTTTGGTTCCTCTCAACTGTTAAGTCACAGTGGGGGTATGCCTCATGAGGTCTGAAATCAAAATCCTCCCCCTCCAACCCCCATGTTACTCTTTGCCACCTGGCTGGGGAGGGGAAACTTGCCAATTGGCTGCATACTTGGCCTGGTATTGGGCAGAGGGAAATCTGCAGCTGTATCAGCTGAATGTCTCAGCATTTCAAATAGCTAAGGGTCAAAAGTGGAGTGATAATTCAATCTCTTAGTGCAATTCAGCATTAGGAAAATATTTAACATAACACAAGCATTATCTAGAAGGTAATGCACATCTTGCATTTAATTTTAATTAATAAGTCAGGTGTTATAGTCTAAAAATCACCCCAGAGAAAGAATATATGTGATCTCTAATTGAATACTTTGAGAAGCATGTAGTTTGACAATAATGAGACTTTGTCTTATTAGCCAGCAGAAACTATAGAAGGTCACATTAGAAGTAAAAAGACTGACTTCCATAATGAATCCAGACTTGAGAGCAATGAAAATGTAGGCTAAAATAATTGTGCATGATTTGTACACATTTAGATGAGACTTAGATGGCTATATAGCAAGACAGTCTACAGTCTACCAGCATGCTATCAGTTTATCTTTAATTAACAGTATTAAAACATGTGTTACCATCAAATGCTTTGCAGAGCAAAAACAAAAAGACCCACCCATTCATCTACCCATTTTATAACATGTTTATAATACAATAACATCAAAAATAGGAAATATCCTGAAAAAAGTGACACATAAAGTTAGATTACAGGCTGATCTGATCATTTCTGGGTCGAGCTTTCAAAGCTAGCAGACCAAGTTAGTATAGTACCATGTCAATAAATAGAAGGGACTACTGAAATATGAAGGGAAAGCAATTAAGAAGTCAGAGAAAACAGGTAGGTCTTTGGTCTGCTATCTCTGTGCCCAAAGCTGCTGCCTCATATTCTGTTCTTTACTAGTGGGAGTTTTCTAAGTTTGGACATTTTTACTAGTCTACGTCTGGAATGACCCTACTCTTATAAAGTATCCTTTTGTTATATGTGGTTATGCATGAAAGCCTCTAAAGTATTAACCATCTCTTCAGGAGGTATAACACTTTTGTTTTTTGAGGAATCCATCCTCTGTCACTCAAAATTAAAATAAGTATAATTTTAGCTGAACCTGCCTTTAGGTCAGTCTGTTGTTTTTGATTGACAAAGTCATTTATCTACCTGTGCTCATGTTAATGAATACACATGAGTAGAAACAGTCATTACTGTATTTGAGTGTGGGTGTGGGAATAAAACTGGAATTTGAATGGATAAATATTATTCAAACTTTAGAATCAGGTACTTTTTTAGTTATGTTAGAAAATGAATAATTCCTAGAGATGATAAAGATGATATAAAATACTGTACATAGTATTTACTCAAATATGTTTTTAAAACTTAGTCATCATATCCATATACATATCTTGCATACATTTCATGATGTTTGTCTATTTATGCATCAAAATCATATATTAATACTTCTTTTCTTCTTACTTACTACTTTTATAAGCTCACACAGGAACTGTCAAACCTCTGGCCCAAATAACAAAAACAACATGGCTAATATTTGGATTTCAAAAAAGGTTTGCCTAGAAGTAAACAAAATTAGTCCACTATTTCAGAACTCCAAATCTTTAAACAAAGAAAGAGTATTTAACCATAAAAGTTAAATCTTAGTACTTACAATAGCTGTAATCTAAAATCCAAATACCTACAAATGGTGCCTAAAGACAGAAGTAGACACTAATGCCACAGCAGCCATCCTGTGATCTGCTGAAATCTGAAATAACACTTGAAGCGGCCCCCAGTTGCAACATCAGGTGGGCCCTCCAATTTGGCTTAACCGGCAAATGCACAAAACTTTATACCTACATAATCAGCATAAGACGATAATTTAAAATGAAGAAACAAAATGATATTCACAAAGAAATACATGAAAAAGAAAACAAAACATGATCAGTAATGAAATTTTCCAAATAATATTTAATGAATCATTAAAGGAAAACAAGAAAGTGAGAATATTTGAGCCAGAGATGAAACTCTGTCTGTTTCATGACAGAAATTTTATTACAAATTTTTGAGTATTGATTTTTGGATTTTTTGGTTTGTGGTGTCACACACGTGCACATGGGAGGCAGCTAATGGACTAAAATAATTGTAATTGTATGCTGGACCAGGGGTGGCATCATCCACTAACACCATCTCTGTTTCCTCCTCTGCAGACCGACAGAAGGAAATCCCATCTGACTGTCCTGACCTCACTTCGGGTTCTGGCTCTTATGACCTCACTTCCTGTTATCCCTCTATATCGGGGGTCCTCAATCACAGTTCTGAAGGGCCGCAGTGGCTGTAGGTTTTTGTTCTAACCCGGTTGCTTAATTAAAAAGCAATTCTTGCCAATTTTTTAATTTCATGGTTTATTTGTACTTTAACTCTGCCTTGTCAGGTAATTCTCATATCCTGGATTTGCTTCCCCTTTCTAAGGATATCATCCAAATGATTTGAAGGCTAAAATGAAAGAGTAATTCTCAGTCCTTCACTTTTTTCACTTCCAGGACCATGATTGAGGACCCCTGCTCTATATAAACACCATCTTGACTCTTTGTATTCAGTTCTGACTTGAACTTATTGAACTCATTGTTTTTTCCAAGTATATGGGGTAGCTACCACAAACTTTTATATTTGTTATTTTGTGATTATTCGACAGTAGAAACTTAGCCTTTTAAAGCTAATTCACAACAGTAATAGTGTAAATCTACACCAGAAATTTCCACTTTTGAAGGAATCTCTACTTTTTAGATAGTCAAGTCAACTTTTAAGAAATTAAGTACAGATATTAAGTTTTTTATTATCTTTCCCCAGTTGAGTATTTTAATTTGGGTGACGCTGTATCAAGCTTTAAATAATGTGCTGAAAAAAGCTGGAATCGGTTGGATGTTCCCACAAATATAGCAATACTGTCTAAGATCATGTGTGCTTTGAAAACTCTGTGAAGTAGCCAGCATCCATCCATGTTCTTTATTTACTCTCAGACTGCCAAACTTTAAGGCCAAGGAAGAGCAGTAAATCATGTAATACTGTACACTTTGTTCCCTTCTGTTTTTGAATCATTTACTCAGATTGTTATAGGCAAACTCTTGCTTAAATTTTTCTGCTTCAGTGAACATGTGAAGATGTTTCAGAGTCACAAACATCTGAAAAATGTGTCAAACTTTTTAACTGTGGAAATGTGTGTACCACATGCAAAGAGGACACCCACACAGTCTGTCATTCTAACAAATTCCTGGACAAGCTTGAAGACCAAACAATGTAAAGCACTATTTTTGTATTATTTCTATGCTAATGTGTAGAGGTATGGATTCAGTTTTTGTACATAGTGCTGTTGTCATGACCATCAGGCACAGAAAAGTAAAAATACATTTTGTGGTAGCATTAAATGTACCACCAAGTGTTCTGAACTTAAGTAGCAATCAGTGGAACACCAAAGCGAGGAATACAGTGCATAGTGCTAGAAAATTGCACAGACCCTATAACTAGCCTAATAAGGAAACTAAATTGCTTTCTTAAATAAAAATATGAAGATCTTTCTTTATTTACCTGACTCTCCTTACCCAGCAGGAGAACCTGCCTATACCATATTTAATGAAGAGGTATAGTCACTACGGTGCTAAAAGAAAAGAAATAATAAATAAATACCAGATTTCACATGCAAAAAAATGGAGAAACAGAGTGCCAAACATACTCTACAAGAATCATGATTAGCAGGTATTTTATCAAAAAATGTGAGTCTGGCATGTCAAATATAGAGACCTCCAGTACAGTCTTGCTTGATAGTTTTTCTGATAGTCAATAACATATTGCCTAATGGAGCTGGGGATGTAGGAAGAGTTAAGAGCTATGGTGAGATCAACCACAATCTTGGCCTTTTTTTCCCATTTTGTCATGGTATGAAAAACATGAGACATCAGAAGGACAAGCTTCTCTTCCGTTCCATATTCCTTGTCATTGCATTCTATGTAGTGTACTTCTGGATAAACAATCCTTGGTTGTCAGCTCTTATGTACCCAGAGCCCGCCACTATGACTAAAGACAAAAAACAAACCTGTTTGATTTTGTCAGAGCGAGTTACAGACTAGTTGGGCTGAGTCAATGCTCATGTCACATTATGTGACTGGTCTTCATGGGAGCGCTGCCGCTGGCTGCCTCCGACTGGCTAAGATTATGCAAATGAAGGCTATGACTGAAAATCGTTGGAAAAGGTCATCAAATGTGACTTGGGCTTTACCCAACACATCAAATGACGTTATAATGGTGCAGTCATATTGAAAACAACAGGCGTCCGCAAGACAACTAACTGGTAATGAAGTAGAAAAAATAAACAATGAAACCTGTGCAAAGAAAGGATTATAAACATGTCGAACCAGCTTTTGATGTGAAAAAAACTTACACAGTGTTAAACCAATACTATATCAAAGGGACAATAAAGATTAACAGGTAGATGTGTTTTATTTATTACAAACAAATTGCCATTTCTTCAGCTGAATATATTTAAGGTTATAAAAAGTCAGCAATGTCTCCCATACTACATATGTTGTGAGGTCCAGCCTAGGGGACAGCAGGGACCCTTAAATTATGTTGGGTTATTATTTGATGATAATAACAGTCACCACTGGGTGAATCTCTGATGGGGTGTTTCAGACAAAAGGAGAAACCTTGAACTAGAAGTGATTCCTTGGGGTCTGAAGAAGATCCTGGAGGTGTCCGTGGACTGGGATTTTAATGATATGGATAGGAATGAAAATAACAAGCTGGTTAAGTTTGTAGACAATAGTAAACTAGTCTGATTGTCAGATAATCTAGAATCTATTGAATCTTTACAGGACTAGGATAGCTTGCTGCTTTGGTAGATCTGTGGCAGATTAAGTTTGATGTAAGTAAATTGTTATAGTATTACATGTAGGAAAAAAATGTTAGATCAGAATATACAATGGGAGGTCTGTAATTTGAAAGTACAGTTAATGAGAACGATTTAGGTGTCATAGTGGACGCGTCACTATCAACTTCCAAACAGTTTTCAGAAGCCATTAAGAAGCCTAACAGAAGGTTGGGTTATATAGCACAATGTGTACTGTAGAGTACAAGTCCAAGGAGGTTATATTCAAACTTTATTGAAAACTGGTGAGGCTGCACCTGGAGTTCTGCATGCAGTTTTGGTCTGTAGCCTACAAAAAAAGACACAGCAGAACTAGAGAGACTCCAGAGAAGAGCGACTAGGCTGACTCCAGGATGGAAGGGGATGAGTTATGAGGAAAGACTGAAGGAGATTAAGAAGTGCCATAATTGAAGTGTTCAAAATTATAATTGAAATTAGTACAGTGGATCAAAACTGTTACTTTAAAATTAGTCCAACAGGAACTTGGGGACTCAGTTGGAAACTTCTTAAGAGTAACCTTCATGAAAATATTAGGAAGTTTTTTCTTCATACAGTGAACCGTAAACATATAAGTAGTGTGGTGGACAATATGACTTTAGGGACCTTCAAAAGAAGACATTATTATTTTGTAGGAATTAAGGAATTTATTGGGTTGAATGGCCTCTTCTCATCAGCATTTTTCCAGCATTCTAATTGGCTGGTGGAAGTGAGGTCAGAATAATAACAAGGTGAGATAGGTAAGTAGAAGGCATTATTATTGAATAGTGGTGGTGGGTAAGTGCCTAACACACCCTACCCTGGAGAAAGTAGTCTAATCACTGTTTAGTCAAGCTGAAGGCATGTGTACATGTTTATTATTTTCTTTGTTATTTTTGTTGCTTTCTTCCTCCTTGATTCTTTTCAATTGTCTTTTTTTACTTTGATGAAAGATGCACCCTCTTGTTTTACTTTTAGCCTCTTTGGATTTATTCTGGGTTTGGGGATGCTGCACAGATGCTGCCTATTAGTCAATATTGCGCACTCTGCTCAGGTACATTGATAATACTTTTTTAACAATCCATCCATTTTCTGAGACTTTTTATCCCATACAGAAGCAGAATGAGCTACTGCCTATCCCAAAAGTATCAGTATAAAAACAGAAAAACAAAAAACACGACTCAGGCAAAAGTCAGTCACATACACTCATTAAGACTAGGTTGATTCTGATTTATCATCTTGACCAACATGTACATCTTTGAGGTTTAAAAGGTAGATGAAGAATGAAGAACACAGGAAAAGCCTACATAAATATGGGGAAAATGTATAAATACCATACACAACATGGCAGACCTGGCATCAGACGTGAGGCAGAAGTGCCAACCACTGCACAAATATGACAACTATTATTATTGCCACTATAATTATTATTATATTCCAATTTTTGCCCATTTGTTTTGGGGCAGGCACCAGTTTCCCATAACCTTGAATATAATAAGTGGTTCAGCTAGATATTACTTGTGTAGTGCTTTTCAAAGAGTTCAAAGGTATTTACTTATTTTAAGTATAAATATATGAATAAATGATAATTGAAAGAACAGAAAAAACATCAACAGAAAAGGATTAAGTTCATCATTTCAAATATTGAATACTATTATAGAATCACAGAATAGCTGAACTTTTAACTTATTATTAATCTTGCAATCTTGAGTCAACATTTTATTTTGACGTGTATAAAATCCAAGAGCAGAGGGTGGTGGGGACTTGGAGTTTTGTACACATTAATTGAAATGACCAGTTGGTTAAAAAAAGGGACATTTGGATAAATTCCAATTTTTAATTGCAAAAATAAAAATGGGACATATGGTCAACCCATTGAAAAAATTCTCTAGAGGTATGGAAAGTAAGATCTACAATAAACTCCCATCAAAAGAGAATTCCACATTGCATTATAAGCTTCAACAAAGACTTGTGTCAAGTGTCATGCCTGAACTTGGAGATGGTAAGAAGGAAGCTGGAAGTCTGAATATCTGCGGCTATAGAATTGGGTGGGTTTTTATTGAAGCAGACAGTAGAGATATGAGGGATTCAGATAATTTATTGATTAATATGTAATGATGTGGTTTTAAAGGCAGTTCAGTGAGGATATTGGCACAGCTTGTTGATAGAGAAGACATCTCTTGAAATAAAAGGAGTAAATAGGCTGTCAAAGGTTAACAAGGGCTTTATAGTATCCCCCAGAGGATAGATGAAGGTGCTTGGTTATCTCCTACAGATAATACAAAGTGAATGTTCAAGATCCTTGCTCACAGATTTCCTCAGAATAAATCTGATTTCAAGTGTATTCTACAGTTTTGTGGATATACTGTAGGGTTAAAGTCATCTGGCATCTTGTTTTTAAGAATTCCTCTTAGTGGTGCTCAATTGTGAAACATCTAGTGAAATGTCTGTACTAACTGAAGTGATGCAATTTAATCACTGTGTATAAGTGCGCCTAAGGCATTTTGGGGAAGTGGAAGAGGCAAGTCTTCCACAAACCATCCAAGCTAGCAGAGACAGTTTTCACTTGAAAGGGAGATCAGGGGATTACTCTAGTGGCACTTACACACAAGCGGAAATCTGATCAGTCTCAGCTGGATCGCCTGTGGTGGGGGTGGATGGGAGAGTTTGATGCTGAAACACCCAAAGCACCCAATGAACCTTGGAATAACACCGAAGATGTGTTAAGAATCATCAACAGATGTTTTAATTCAGTGTGCATCATCTCACTGAGGAGTGAAACAAATCAACAAGTGCAGCAGTCATTCCTGACATTCACTCAAAGTAAAGAGTAAAAGATGTGCATTTCATTTACAGATATGCCATAGTCATAGACAGAAGAGTGTACAACAGGCAGCAGCACCAAGAAATCATAAAACAACAATGGAGATTGAGTTAAAATGTTGTCAGAGACCCCGTTCATTGGCAAAATGATACAAGGAAGGTGGAAATGTTTTGAGTTACAAGGTGCACCACAGAAATTATAGGCAATGAAATGGTAAATGTTTCATTTTCAAATGATTCATTCTTAGTTTTGTTAAAAGAACAGCTGCAAGACATCTAAATATACGTACATATATACACACGTATGCACACATACATATACAAATATTCTCATATATATACTGCATGTATATTTCTGTGTGTGTGTGTGTCAAATAAACTCTGAGATAATAAATGAGTTTCGTTGATTCAATTTTCTGTAAAGCCTATGTACAGAACAGGTGACAGATGAGAAAAAAATGATTCCAGAACTAGAGCACAGGGACAATTTATTGGCCCAGAACAGGGCTACATGCAGAGGTTGTTAGTATTTATTAAGGCCCTCATGGGTGTTGACACAAGTGTGGCTTGGACATACAGTATATGCTATGGATGTAGTCTACCAAAAATTGTGTAACTGTTCCAAGGGCTGGGGAGAAGTCAGTTATGTATCTTAAAGCATTATCCTGTCTGAAATTAACACTGTGCCAGCCTGCCACAGAAGACCCTTATATGGATCCCCAAATGGGTGTGTTGTCCCAGGAGTTCCAAGGTCAAGGGAGGGTCCTCATTATAAAAAATTAAACAAGCTTAGTCTTGTAAGTGGAGCCTGGGTACACTAGTAAAGAGTTTTGGAGACTCTGGAAGACAGACGCATCACAGATGCCTCTGAAAGGTAGGATAACTGATTTCTTGTTGTTCTGTAGTTAGGATATAGCGGGTTGGATAACAGATGGATAGATGTTCTATATGTCTACTCTACTGCGGTGGGCTGGCGCCCTGCCCGGGGTTTGTTTCCTGCCTTGCGCCCTGTGTTGGCTGGGATTGGCTCCAGCAGACCCCCGTGACCCTGTGTTAGGATATAGCGGGCTGGACAATGGATGGATGAATGGATGTCTACTCTAGTTATGTTTTCTCCTGTATTTAGACTTGGTGGTAGGTAGTGGCCACAGTTCATTAAGTTAGGATATTAAACAGATGTAATCTTGATGGGTATAATG
Organism: Polypterus bichir lapradei; assembly: GCA_026402145.1. Classification (NCBI taxonomy): domain Eukaryota; kingdom Metazoa; phylum Chordata; class Cladistia; order Polypteriformes; family Polypteridae; genus Polypterus; species Polypterus bichir. The sequence continues at coordinate 62,068,496 of JANRMT010062796.1, forward strand.
CAATTGTGTTTTAAATTGTTTAACAAATTGTAATGGATTTTACATAGAAACAAAGGAGATCCTTCACAAACAGAAATTTCACAAAACTAGAGAGTCTACAGAGGTAAAAAATATATATGTAACCAAATTATTATTTTTTGCATAATTGAAACGTTTTCTTTGCTTTATCATTATTCAAACCTTTTTTATCCTTTTAAAAATATAACATTGATGTGAAAGATGTCAAAAACTGAGTATTCTTGGACAATTTTGATTTATTTGTGATATATGGACTTTAGTCAAAATGAATTAACACATTTTTAAAATGTAAACATTCTTTTTCCATTTCATTAATTAGACAATACAGTCATCATCCAACCCACTATATCCTAACACAGGGGTCTTCTGGAGCCAATCCCAGAGCACAAGGTAGGAACAAACCCTGGGCAGGGCGCCAGCCCACCACAGGGCACACACACTAGGGACAATTTAGGATCGCCAATGCACCTGACCCTGCATGTCTTTGGACTGTGGGAGGAAACCCACACAGACATGGGGAGAACATGCAAACTCCATGCAGGGAGGACCCGGGAAGCGAACCCAGGTTTCCTTACTGAGAGGCAGCAGCACTACCACTGTGCCACTGTGCTGCCCAGACAATACAATAAGAAGTAAATATCTTTAACCTTAATACATACTATAATGTCTTTAAAAACAAACTTAAGGCTATGTCACATATCACAGTTTTTTCAACAGTTTTCTGGTGGATCCTTCATTTACATAATCTTAATGATTCGGTGGCATGCTTCTGTAAAGCCAGATGTCTAGTTTGATATCCCCAGCAACTCACTCTGACAAACCCAAATAGGTTTGATTTTGTCTTTAGTCCGGGAGGGATCTATGTGCATGAGAGCTGACAATCAATGAATGCTCATCTCAAAGTACAATGAATAGAATGTAGCGATGAAAAAACAAGGAGCAAACAGAACTGAAGCTCATCTGTCTAATGTCTCATGTTTTATGTACTTCTACAGAATGGAAAAAAATTAAACAAAAAGTGGTGAGATTGCAGTTGAAGTCACCATACTTGTTAACCCTTCAAACAGATCTGGCTTTCAGGAAGTAAACAGTTTGCTGACAAAAAAAGAGACAAATAAGACTGTGCTGGAAGGTCAGCACACAGCAGCATAATTTGACATGCCCTGGGATTTTCAGTCATGTAAGCTGATATGGTCAGGTGGCAAGATCAGCAACTGCAGTCGGCAAGTCTGACATGCTCCAACACCAGAAGTCATATAATGTGCCATTGGCTTTAGTAAATCAGTCCAAAACAAAAATTTTGAAAGAGATGCACGACAGACTCTCCTTCAGTGATGCAAAAAGAAATCAAACTGTTCTGCTCATACCTAAACTTAGAAAGTACTAATTTAACTAGATAAAACCTATGAACAACATATTTACTTGTAATTCAATACCTGTCAGGAATTGTACAAACTAATTTCCAGTTTAGGTTATCAAACATTGCATTTCAAAAGTAAAATAAGGTGGGATGAAATGGGATTTACCAATATTCCTTCTACAAGTATTTTTACATTTCTTAACATTGATTCCCACCCCACCCAAACAGTTATTGTTTGTACCTGTACAAGGGGTGTCGAACTCCAGTCCTGGAGGGCCGCAGTGGCTGCAGGTTTTCATTGTAACCATCTTCTTAATTAGTGACCATTTTTTTCCTGCAAATTAACTTCTTTTGTCTTAGTTTTAATTGACTTGACTCAGCCAAACAATAATGAGACAAAAAACAAGCCGCCACTTGACAAGCTCACCTGTGCCCATCATACAATAACTGAAAATAAAGAAAATGGACGGTCACAGAAAGGTCGATCTCTCAGGTCACAGAGACATTTTGATGGTGTTACTAGAAAAAACAGAAAATCAACACTTTTGGAAATGTCTGCTGTGGCAGAATGAGATCAGCAGCAAACCATGGAATTAAACAGCAGCTTTAATTAACAGCAAGAATCCGCTTCTCATTACGAAACTGGTTGGAGTGAAATTGGTTGAAGTTTGAAGCCCCACTTTAGCTGGTCATCTATCAACTCGTTTCACATGTCATATATGTTTGGCTGTCATTTAATGATGAAAAAAATCAATTCAGAGGACTGAATCCTTAAAAACAAGGGCTATTAAAATGAAGGAAAAAGAAGTGAATTAGCAGTGAAACCTGGTCACTAATTGGGAAAAGGGTTTGAATGGAAATCTCTTGCCACTATGGCCCTCCAGGCCTGGAGTTTGACATCCCTACTCTACAGGATCGCTTAGGTATACCTCACTGTTGAATTTAGTGGGCTTTAGCAACAGCCTCAGTGAGGGCATTGCACTAGTGACTGTGATTTTTGTATTCACTTGTGGGGAAGGAATCAGTCCAGTTTGTGCTATTGCAGGACCTATTGTCGCAGGGTATTACTGTTCATGTTTTATTATTGAATGCAAACCGTGTGCAGGCTATTGTATTTTGTATCAATTGCCATTATAACAACAACATAGAGTGTATTATTTTTACCTGTGGATTTTGATGAATTATTTATCGGAAGTGATGAGCAAAACATGGACGTTTCAATTCATATACAATTTTACAAAGCTGACACTAAATTTTGTTTTGCTGGTGATTTCCCAGTTGTGAAATGCAAAACTCACTAAAATGATTGGGGATTATGCTTTTCAGGATAAAAAACAAGGATTATTACTACCTAAAAACTTATTTTCCTATGGTTCCTATGGTTTTTCCACAGCTGCATAATGCAGGTAATCACTTGCACACCTATACAATCAATTCTATTTATGCCTCATACTCATGCCATCACAAATATTTTGCAAACTTTCCATAATGAAGACACACCAGAACAAACCATCATACATATTACTGTTTTTTTTCCTTTTGGAAAGCTGGTTAATGCCCTTCTACCCTACTGTTATTAAGCAGCTATTCTTTCCTGTTTCTTGATTTCTTCAGATGAGGGCTCATACACTTCATTCGCAAAGGAGCCTTTGTACTCACACTGGCAATTCGTTCAATGCCTGAACACTTTTGTCCGAAGGTACCCTGCAAAATGCACTTCATTTGACTAGATTGATCACACCATGCTGGGCCAAGGAGGCACAATCGCTCTTGGGCACAGTACGGAACAAACGTGCATCGGGTGAGTACACCCTAACTTCTGTCTTTGATGCATCTTTAGGATTGGGATCAGCAAGACTGACATAAAAATTGGCAAAGCATAAATACAATAATACATTTGGTGGCTCAACATCTTCAGGTGCCTGGAAATGAATCTAGCAATAATTTTTATTTTTGTCACTATACAAAAATTATTTCAATGCTAAATGATATATGTGTTGTATAAAAAAATGTTTCCAGACAGAAAATGGACACCTTTAATCTTATGTCAATGACATAAATTTTGCTGGATGTAAAATGTCATTTTTTGTGTTTTTTTTTCTTTTTTTTAATCAGTCAAATAATGCCCTACATCACATTGTGAAGAAATGGAATATAAAGCAAAAGTGTCTCAGGTAAGCTGGAACAATCAATTACACTAGAAAGTGGTTTAAAGGGCTGTGCCTCACAGAGAAATATGGGGAGGATATCGCATTGGCAGATTCTGATTGTAGTTAACTTTGAAGGTCCCTTTGCCAGTATAATCAGTTACTTTGAATGAATGACAGCAGAAAGAGAGTAGCTAATCTCCAGTAAAGACAGGCAAGAATGAGAATTATCAAATGTAATATGATCAGACATAAGTTTATAGGAAAGTAGCAAAGAAAACTTTACCTTCAGTATATTCTAATGTACCATTATAGAGAAAATAGTTCAGTGATCTGAATCCACATACATAACCCTAAAGAAGGTAAAATGTCAAACAAACAAGGGTATATTTTGTGTTAACCTACTATTGGCAGTTTCCCCAGTGCCAGCTGAAGCACATTTGGAGACCTAGGTAGGGTTGACAGACTTTGTCCCTCATTGTCCATAGCAGTTAGTCGGCATTATTACACTTCAGTGACCTGAGGGAGGGGCATGTCCCTAGGTGTCCAGGATACATCTTCAATAGCACAAATGGTGCTCCTTTATGTATATACCACAAACTTTAAAGAGCACTTGCCACTTGGTGTACAGGGTCTGCACACTTATAAAAGTAGTGCCCACTCATTATCATCAGAGTTCAACGACCAGGATGGGAGCATCCTCTTTGGGTTTACTTTTATTAATGGGTTCCTCTCATTATCATCACAGTTTTATGACGAAGTGGAGGTGGGCATGGGGGTCTTTCCTCAGTGCCTGGAGCGCAAGCATCTTCAGAAACACAACAATGACATTATTATCATACTTCTATGATCTGGGTAGGGGAAGAAATCAAGTGTGCCCCTTTACTTTGATAAATGGACCTCCTACTATCTTGGAGTTGACCTGAGTTCATACAAGGGAAGAAGGTAGCTCTGGGTATTTACACATCATACCCTAACAGTATCCCAAGGAATATTTTTATCCATTACTTTCTGATCTCACCTGTTAAAAGAAAGATGTACAAGTTGTATAGAGAAAGTGACTAACTAGGATTCAGTTCCGCTCTGTGGATACATAAAAACCTCAGTAGCATTGTAGCTTTGCCTACCCTTTATAAGAAGTCAACTTTACAATGACGTCCCCAAAATGTGCAGCATCAAGAAGTAGGTGATAATGGTTAAGGGACAACAATATGAGCAGAAATCCTAAAAAGCACTGCTGACTTTTTTTAGATGACACTTCCATGGGCATTTTGTCAGAGCAGATGGCCTTCAAGTGAGAATAATTGGGGTCGAACCTTATATTTTGTAATAAAAGAGTAGTAGAACTTGGGGCTGCAGCAGTAGGAGAGTTCTGCAGCCAAAGTATTGAAACAACGGTATTAGTCATGTATCTCATCATCAATGCAGATGGTCCTGGTTAAGCACTGGGTACATCTAATTGAAATTACTGGAAATCTATTCACCCATTTCACAGGAGCCATTGTCTATTTAATCATATGCTCTTCAAATCTGACTTGTTGGAATTTTCAAATAGCTTACAAAAGGCAAAATGCAAGGATATTAGATACCTGAAAAAAAGTTAAATATGTTCATTTTTATGCCTTGTTAGTCCTTGTAACAGATATCAGTTTTAGGGACAAGCATAATTTTGTAGTCCAATATAATCCACTTTAAAACAACAAAAGTTACATCCCAATCCTAGCGATTTTGTTAGAATTATAAGCTTGTCAGCCAGATGTAGAAAAAAAAACAAAAAATCACAACAGTATCAGATCAGCAAGTCCATAATCATTTGCCCCCGTGCTATTCTATACGGCCAAAACTTGTCCCAGACTGTCCTGTCATGGTTCTTAAGACAGATAATGAATAGCAAAGAATAATGTTTTGTTCAGCTAAAGGAAGCTCATTGTATTTGGCGGAGATGAGAACGCAGTATCAGGTAAAAATAAAATAAAGAGTTGGCAACTGTCATGCATGTAATTACCAGTCCAACATTCTGTAGTTATCATGAAGCTGTAACAAGACAGCTCAATCAGTACATTCAGAAAAAAAGCAAGAAACGAAGAACATGTTCAAATATTATAACATTATATGCTAACTACAAATTACTGTCTAGACACTGAAAAAAAGCAATAATTAGAGTCTGTTTAAAATAAAAATAATATAAAAAAGAAAGCAACAGTCAAACAAAATGCTGTTTTCCTCACTGTATACATGTTATTTCTAAATAGCAGCTGAGTTATTTAATTTGTATTGCCCCTTTGTGAGTGTGTGTGTGTGTGTGTGTGTATGCATGGGCCCCATACTAGAATTCTCCATGTGGTGTTTGCATATTTTCTTTGTGTCTGCATTGGTTTTCCTCCCAAATTAAAAAAAAAAAATGTGTGGGTTTGGTTAATTTTCAGTTGCAAATTAGCCCTGTGTGATTGTGGGTATGTGTGTGTGTGCAGACCATGAGATGGACTGCTGCATTGTGCAGAGTGGTTTTCTGCCTTGCACCCGATGCTGCCTGGTTAGTGTAAGGCCCCCGTGACCACGGACCAGATTAATCAGGTTAGAAAATGTACTTCAGAAATATGGCCAAAAATATTCTCTTACATAGGTGATTTTTATCATATAAATTACCTGTATAGCCAACACCTCTGCAGTACAAACACATATTTTATATTTTATCAAAGTGCATGGCCAATCTCAACAATTTTCAAGTCAGAACCTGCTGCTTCCAATGTAGTGTTGTGACCCTGTCACTTCCTGTGTGGATTTTTTACATTGCAGTAGCCACGTGGTTTGTTCATCTATATGCTAAATATGTTTCTGTTAACTAGTATGTTTAAATTGGACATGGTGTGTGTAAGTATTGTTGTTTATCCTACACATAGACACAATTTTAAAAAAATTTCTTTCAGTGTTATTTCTGGTAAAATTAGGGTGCGATTGGATGTCTTTTTAAATGCACATAACAATTTAACATTTTGGATCTGCTTAATCCACTTCATGTTTGTAGGAGCCTACCTCAGGATCACTTGACACAAGGCATGACTCAGCCCTGGACAAACCACCAGTCCATCGCAGGACCCACTAACACACACACACATACATACTCAGACTCACACAGAGACATGACTGAGCAAGTTGGAATGACCAATCAATATGTTCTTTGGGAAATCCACACCAAAATGGAGAGGCATGCAAACTCTAGACAGACAATAATTAGGCCTGAGATTTGAGCCCAAGACACTGGATCTGTGAGGTGGCAGCAAAAGCCATTGCACAACCACCCTCTTTAGAATCACCATCACTGTATTATAAATTGGGCAAGAATGCACGTTGGAGTTGGTTACCATGTCAAAATGTTGCCAGTTCAATCCCTGCCACTGATTACTATGTGACTCTGAAGAAGTTGACTTGTCTGTGTTACCTCTGGGGAATTATTTGTACTTTTCAGGGGAAAATCAGGGCAGGTCCTAGAAGACCATAGTAGTCTGTTTAGTTTTGAGTAGTCCCTCAATGAACCAAAAGTCTGCCCCTTCTGGTCATGTGACCATGTGACAGTTTAATTCTGACCAGTATTCTACCTTTGTTTGATATATGGCATATAGGGTTCCTATTCTGATATTTAGGGCAAACGCTAGAGAGAGAGTTACTTTCTGGGACATTACATAATGTGCCATTGGTGGTGGTCTTCTGTCAGCAACAACATCATGGCTCAAGTCCTGTCCAGTGCTATGGTTTTGATCTTACACTTACGATTCTTGCCTGGCCCTTCTTCACTGTATATTCATAAACAATTGTAAAACCCAGTTGTACCTGTAAAGTACCTTGATGTTGCGTTCATTATCTATCTAATCTGATAGAGAGTCATACAGAACCGTCAAATCTTGACTCAGTGGAGTTTGCAGACTTGTTGAACTGAATGGGCTATTCTCGTCACAATTGTTCAGAATTATTCTGACTCTGAATCCAAATGAATCCAAATGGTAGACCAATGTAGCTTCTTAAAATGTGGTGGGAAATTTGGCTTTCTGCAGAAAACCCATATAAACCACAGGGGCAAAGTCCACATTCCACACAGAAAGTTGCTGAGCCAAGATTCAAGCACAGGCTATTAGTACAACAGGGTTGCGGTTCTAATTTCTATGCTAGCAGGCCACAGAGCTGCAAGACTCCATCTGTATATTTCTTACAGACATTCACCCATTTCAGGATCCTAACTGTCTTGATATCAGCTGATAAAAGATAGTAGCCAGCATTACCTGTGATGACATACACATGCATGAACTCTGTCTTAAGTTGGAGTCTTCAGGCAAACTGACAGGACTGAGGTAGTGAATCCAAATCGAACGCAAGAAGAAAATGATGCTTTCTTACAGAAGGAATTCCAGCCTATAATAAATTTGGTGCTCACACACTGTGTCAGCATGATGTGCCTGCATCTATCCAGCTATTTATTGAGCCCACTTAGTCCAATTTGAGGAACTCAGGGAGCTGAAGCAAATCCTGACAGTGCTGGGCACAAGACAAAATCCAATCCTGGAAACACAAATCATTAAAATAGAAAGAAAAAATGTATGTTATGATAAATGCTCAATACAATATGTTCAGAATATAAAATAAAGAAAGACTGATGGATGGGAAAGGCACACTTGTATCAAGTATTCCTTCCTCAAAATGCAGCCCAAACAGCTTCCAACATAAATTGCTGTAGACCCAGCTGCAGCACGGTCTTCACTTTCCCACACAAAGAACACAGGTCGTGTAATCTGCAGGATCCCATAGCATGTCATTGGATGAAGTCAGCGCTGTACTAGGAATGTGTGTGGTTTCTGCATAACCACAGTATAGCAGAGTTTATGAAGACGTCATCTTCAGAAGTGCATTTTAAATATACAAGACACAAGCCCTCTGCTTTAAGGGGAAGTGCATGATGTAAAATCAGGCAACCAAAAAATAATATGTTGCATATTCAGAAGAAATTGAAACTGTGTATCTTTAAAGTTGCACAATCACAGAAAAAGAAGAAATCAAAATATTATCACACAATATGTTTTGTGATTAAGAAAACATTTTTCTTAAGGATATTTGACTATTCTAAAGCAGTAGTTATAAGGAAATGATTAGATTTGGCTCAGCAGCAAATTATTTTGGTAGGGTGCGCATAGCATTATTGTATAGCTCAAGGCGTTCCACAGGCCATTAATCATACAGAAAGTCAAATACACACAAAACCTCAAATAAACATCACACACCAAATGCTTTGTCAGAACAGAGAACAGAAGAACAAAACCTAAATACTATGTAAATCTTGGAGGAAAAAGAAACAGTGTTTGCCCAAAAGGCTGAAAACTGGACAAGCTGTACCCTTAGGTGTGCCATGCATGGTGCTGGGCCAGGACTCCCCTGCTTTCCAGATTTCCTCTGAGGATCCAAAGGGATTGACTGGCTGGCTCGGCTGCTTGGCTAATGAGAATCCAAATTGGAAATAAGAGTCCACTTGCCAGGCTTGCCAACTCCAGTCTGTAAGGGAGACAAAGCTGGACATCTGTCCTTGTTGTAGGCTGAACGTCTTCTTTCATTAACCGCAGCTGTCTGTCTGTAGTCTCTAAAATTAACAACACTGGCACTTTAACTTCTTTTTTGAAATTCATAAAGAGTAGAAATGGACTTTATCTGTCCTGAATGTCAGTGCCTTCGGTTTTCACCAAAGTTTAAATATTTGCTATCCAAGAATTAAAATTCTATATCTATAGAGAGAATGAAAAGGGGGATTGAGCAAGTTGGAGAACCCGGTGCAAAGAGCAATGAAAATACTCTTTTACTTTTGTAGAGTTTGATGGAGTGAGCAATCTGGAAGAGAGAGGCAGGAGATTAATGGGAAGTGAGGCAGGAATGAGCTACTGCAGATACACCGTGAGCACAGGGATTAGAGTTTACAGAGCACTGCTTGGAACACCTCCTGGACAGTGTAGACCATGATGAGATGAGATGGCGAAGTGCTCTGCAGCCACAGAGTAGAGATACCTGGAAGCTGCTGGGAATACTTTAGAGATGTCAGCAGTCGACAAACACTCTCCAGCCACTTTATTAGGTACACCTGCTCCACTAGTTGGTAATGCAAATATCTAATCAGCCAATCACATGGCAGCAACGCAATGCATTTAGGCATGCAGACTTTGTCAAGATGAACTGCTGAAGATCAAAACTGAGCATCAGAATGGGAAAGAAAGGTGATTTAAGTGATTTTGAATGTGGCATGGTTGTCGGTGCCAGATGGGCTGCTCTAAGTATTTCAGAAACTGCTGATCTGCTAGGATTTTCACGCAAAAGAATCTCTAGGGTTTACAGAGAATGGTCCGAAAAAGGGAAAATATCCAGCGAGCACCAGTTCTCTGGGTGACAATGCCCTGTTGATATCAGAAGTGAGAGGAGAATGGTCAGACTGGTTTGAGCTGGCAGAAAAGCAACAGTAACTCAAATAACCAACTGAGTTATACAGTAGAGCATTTCTGAATACATAACATGTCAAACCTTGAAGGAGATGGGCTACAACAGCAGGGTACCACACCGGGTGCATCTCCTGTCAACTAAGAACAGGCAACTGAAGCTACAATTTTCACAGGCTCACTAAAATCAGACAAAAGAAGATGTCCATCACTTTATGACCACAGTGTACCCATCTTTCGGTGGCTATATCCAGCAGGATAGTGCACCATGTCACAAAGCTCAAATCATCTCAAACTGGTTTCTTGAACATGACAATGAGTTCAGTGTACTCAAATGGCCTCCACAGTCACCAGATCTCAATCTAATAGAACACCTTTGGGATGTGGTGGAATGGGAGATTTGCATCATTGATAGGCAGCCAACACATCTGCAGCAACTGTGTGATACCATCATGTCAATATGGACCAAAATCCCTGAAGAGTGTTTCCAGCACCTTGTTGAATCTATGCCACAAAGAATTATGGCAGCTCTGAAAGCAAAAACGGGGTCCAAGCCGATACTAACAAGGTGTACCTAATAAAGTGGCCGGTCAGTGTATATTGCCATACAGATGGTGGTGACTAGAGCAGTGAAGATTGTCAACTGGTGCAAATGACATTCAGATGATGGTGTCTTTGCATGCTTCCTAGAGAGTCACCTCTTCAGTAGTCTGCCACACTGCAGTAGCATTTTATACAGTAGACACTTGGGATCTGTTCACTGGTGTTAAAGAATAGGCTTCTTTTTAATGAAGATTGAATGCTTATATCTCTCTATTTATGGAATTATTTTATTTATTGCTAACCACTGCAAGATTTGCACCTTGTTGAAAATAAAAGCACTTGAACACTTTTGCAGCATCACTAGCTTGATATGTGTTATCATTGCACTAGCTCATCCTGGTCATGTCTATCGACAGCTCCGGGTTCATGGATGTGATGTGCTGCCAACCTTCACGTATCTGGACTGTGGAAGGAGATCAGAGCATGCAGAGGAAACCCACATGGAGAAGGGGAGAACATCCAGCATGAAATCCGTAGTGTCCTTACAGTGAGGCAGCCCCACAGTAAACTAAAGCAAATGAAAATGTCTTGGCACAGTGTCATTCCAGGAGATGTTGGCAGAGTTGGACACACAAATTTCAGACTCTGCATTCCCGACTCTAAGGGACAGAAAAGGTGTGGCCACTTGGCTCCGACACACACTTACTGAGAGACAGCATTACAGCTAGGGAATTTGAAGTCTGTGAAACCTGTTCTTTTGGCAACCTGCTATTTAACTTAAATCTTGCAGATTTTGGTGGCCATAATCTGTTTACAGAGAATCTTGCCGGTACTTTGCAGCTTTAAGTCACGCAATAGCACATTACACATTGAAACAATGCTGTGTTTAATTCATAGGCAGAAAACGTGAGAGATGAAAAATAGCAGTTGTGGAAAACAAGTTTTAAAACAAACGTTAGTGTCCCAGGGTGCAAGGCATTAACAATCCCTGGACAAGTTTCCTGTCCATCAATAAATATACAGTATAAAGTTTTCTTTTGAACTTAAGTCAGCAGGCAGCTGGATTGCTTGTGGTGTGCATGGCTGTAAAATATTTATTTCTGTTATTTACTGACACTTTTGTTTTTCAAATTGAGTACTATTATTATTCTACACTACTATTCCACACCCCTACCCAAGTATACCCGGTGATCAGCAGTCATTACAGTAACAAAGCCATATTTTTTCTCTCCATGGTAGTGCTGATGCCTGGGCACAAGCAGCCCCTCAGGATAAATGACAAATAAAGCAGCCCACAAGCGTTGTGTTGTAATAGCAGGGATTGAAAGAGATCTTAATAACACACTGCTGCGATAATGACATGTTAGCACACATGAACAATAAAAAGACTCGTCGATTTCTAAATGCACTTTATCAGCAGACTATTTTTTTTTTTTTTTGTAAAAGGAGTTTTATTTGGGCTTAGCAGCTGAAGAAGAGTTACCTGAAGCCCTCCCACCAAGTCAAACCCTGCAGGCTTGGACAGGGACAGGCTTAAAGAAATAAAAAAAAAAAAAAGCCGTGTTGGTCTTTCAGAGCTGCAGAGACATGACGGATAATGTAATACCTTTCACTTAAGTCTGTTTGGCATGGGGCCCGCGAGTTCATTTTGCAGAGCTCCTAATTATTCTGAAGTCCTTGCTCTTGTTTGCCTGCAGACTTGTTTGTGTGACATCCAGAGCTCTGCTGAAAAACAAATCTTTTTATTGTCTCAGGTTACATTTGCAGATTGGGGGGCAGGCGGGGGGGGTTCCTTTATTTTTCTTTGCAGTATTGAAAGCTGAGTTTTAAAAGTTTCAATGGCTGAGAAGATCCACAGCTGAACAATGACATTTTTTTATCATTTGAAGGCCAAAGGCAATATTTTAATGATCCTGAAAAGATCCCACAGTTGGGAATTCATATGACTCCACGTGGCAAACCACTCCAAAGATTTTTAATCCGTCGGTTTAACTAAGTTTGACCTTCCATTCCAAACAGACAAAATACCAAGACTTAAGCTCTCGACAACTGCTAAGTGAAATCAAGAGCAGAGTGATGCAGTTGATTTTGCCTGATTTTCGCTGCCTGCTTTATTATAGCAAGCAGTCATACATACACGTATAAGAACTTACTCAGCATGACATAAAGGCCTGAGTCCATTCTTGAGCTCCTTTCTACTTAGTGGCTGTAAGAATTACTGAAGAAGTGGAAGATGTAGAAACAGAAGCCGATGGCACAGTGGTTAGTTGCTAACTCACAGTGTCAGGAACACCATTTCAAATCCCTAATGAATCTTCTTCTTGTGCCTACATGTATTGTTATATGTACATAGAAGTTTTCATCCACATTCAAAAGATGACTGGAGCTGCATGGGTGGACTAATTGGGGTTGAAAATGGACAGATGATTGAGTGTGGGTTGTGCAAGTCCTTAAGATGGGCTAACACTGATTTGCAGGCATGTGCTTCAGGGTCCAGTACTCCTTTATTATGTTGAATTAGTGGATTTAGAAAATGTTTGAAGGAATGAATGAAGGAAAAATTGACACATACAACTGACTGTTATTGAAGAATCTACAATGGTAAAAGTAAACAATCAAATTTTCTATTTACTACAGTTCTTCAGTAGAAGCTAATGTGGTGTAAAAAAAGAGTACACTAACATAGGAAATCATTTAGTGCGTATAATATTTAGTGCATTGTGTGTCAAATGACATAACCCTGACAAATGGCATAGCCAAGTAATCCAATTTAGAGTTCTAGGGGGTGGAACATAACTCAACAGACGGGTGTAAGGCATGAGATAGTTCAAGAATGGCAAGGCCCGCTCGGTGAAACAGCATGAAGCCAAGCAAGAGTTGACAATCAAACCAACATGCACGTCTGTGGGAATGCAGAGGAAAACCCATTGATTTACTACATTTACTGTCTTTATAAAGGGGCAGCACATCTCCAGGAGACTGGCCTTGATCGCCACACTTGTATGTTCTTCCCATGTCCTCTCTAAAGATGTGTACGTTAGGTTAGGTGATGACTATAAATGGGTAAGTGTGTCTGCCGATGTGTTATCTGTGATGCATTGACATTCCTAGAACCTGATCAGTTACAGCCCCCAGGACCCTGAAGTGGATTAAGATTCAAGAAATTATAAATGGATGAATATATGTTCAGTAGAAATATTAACAGCATAGGGGCACAGTAGTTAGTGCTACTCCCCCACAGCTTCTGTTCAAATCCTGTCCTCATGACTTTCTCTATGGCATTTGTACATTTTTCTCATTTCTATAACAGGCTTTCCTGTATATTCTTCAGAATAACGGTTCCAAAATGGCATTTTACTGGGTTGTGTGGTTCCTTGTAGAACCATTCCTCAACAAAGAACCATTTCAGGCTGGGAGGCATCTTTGTATATAAAATTGCTTCTTTGGCCATTGAAAAGGTTTCTAATATGTGAACAAAACAGAAGTGTTTAATGTCTAATGGGCTACATAGGAGATACCAACAGAGCCTGTGTGACTTTATGCAGCAAGAGTGCTTTTAAAATCATGACACCTTTGGTATTTCACAGATCTGCTATCATCTATTCATAGTTATTTATGAAACATGCTAGGCACTCTTAAAAATAAAGATGTGCCTGAGCGGCTTTTCATAGGGGTGCCATAGTGGAATCATTTTTGGTCTGCAGAATACAAATCCACAGGAAGATTCCAGAAAGTACCTTTCATTATATTGATCTGCAACAGGGTCCATACAGTCAATAATCATGAGCTGATGGTAACAGATTTGTTAAATATCAAAGACATGATTGTAAAAGGACTTCTTGATGCATAAGTATGTGACATAGGCTAAGTTCAGGTTTCCTTAATCCGTTAATGTCCTGCTCGGTAGCCTACCATATATTAAAGATTTCAATGTTTCTTCTACATCATAGGAAGTGTTTGAAAGCACAAAGAACCAACTTTATATGCAAACAACTCTCCCCAGAATGAAATGGTTCTTTGTCAAGCAATAGTTCTACAATGAACCACAAAACCTAGTAAAGGACCATAAAATGCCATTAAAGAACCAACATTTTTAATAGCATGGATCTAAATAAATAAAGGGTCTTTCTGGAACCTTCATGTGGATCATCAAAATGGTTGGCATCACTCTGATGAACCACTTTATTATTAACAGTATAGCTACTCTGGGTTTCCAGTCATATTCCAAAAGGCACGCAGCTTTAGCTCACTGACAAAACCAAACTGGCCTATTGTGAGTGATCAGGGTCTGTCCATGATTGTTCCCTGCAATTGACAGAATAAAAGTGATCATAAACTGGATTAGTCAGCTAAAGAATGGATAAAAGGTACAGATAGTACTGCTTCTTCACAACTCCAGGGGCTTAGTTCAAATCCAACTCTAGTCATTGTCTGTGTGGAATTTTTTTCTTTGTCTGTATGAGTTTTCTTCAGGCATTCTGGTTACCTTCCACATCCCAGAGACATGAGTATTACGTTAATTACTGACTTCAAAATGTATAAATGTAAATGAACGTGCCCCGTAATAGACTGCCATCCTGTCCATGGTTGGTTCCTACTGGATTAAGCTATGACCCCGGTGACGTTGTATTTGATTAAGTGTGTACTGCGAACAGTGCTCAAGGTTTGTAAATGCAAGCTGACTATATAGAAATATACTGAATTCTTGTTCCTGCCTTTTGCCTGATTCTTGCTGGGATAGGATCCAGCTTCCCTGTGACTGTGCTCTGTGACAGCACAATAAGGAATTAAATAAACAAATAATAAAAAACAAAAAGAGTCATTAAAAGAGGATTCAAATTCTATTCTCTCCATTCTTTACTCTGATTTTAATTAAGGGCTTTCCTTTTAGGTGTCAGTTATACCTTGGTTCACATTTCTGCCATCGTAAGATATTGCTACCCCATGACACAGTGAAAGATTGCATAAGGAAACTCAGGAGATGGGAAACCAATATATTAAAATGTAAATTAAAAGAAAAAACATCACTGACAAGGAAGTTAGGGAGGGAAAATATTTTTTCCTGCCCCCAGGAGGCAAGTATTTCCAGAGTGAATAAGGCTGCTACTTCTGTCCCCCAGCTGCCACAGGCCTAGCAGACAGTGCATACCTGTTAAACCACTTTGTGTGTGTGTGTGTGTGTGTGTGTGTGTGTGTGTGTGTGTGTGTGTGCATGTGTGTGTGAGACAAAGCAGTTGTATGCCCTGAGGTGAAATGTACTAAAAAAACAGAAAAATATGAAGAGACAGAGAAAAACCTCAGGCCATAAGCGAGTCAGACAGCATGAAGAACAGTCAGGGTTTCTGTTTTTAAGTAAATTACTTTTGTTTAAAGCCCATTGCTGTATTTTTTTTTTAGTTTAATCCCATTACATTGAAAATTACCAGTTGGCTTAACACTGTATTCTGCAGCTGCACCCTCCTTCAATCTGTTTTATTAATAATTAATAATTGCAGGAAGCTGGTGCTTGAGTATATCCCAGAAGCATCAAGTGCAAGACAAGACAGGATGGAATATCAGTGTATTGTAGGCAAACATTATAAATTACAGTCACAAAAGGCCAGTTTAGAGTCTCTAGTTAGACTAGCATGCATGTGTCTGGTATGTTCGTGGACTACCCAGACATAGAGAGACCTCCACATGAACAGGAATTTCACTTAAGTCCCTGGAGCTGGGAGGCCCCTTTAATAGTGGCATGGCGTAATTTCTCCACAAGTCAGTGCAGCATACTCAGTCATCCCACAAATACAATATGTACAGTAGAGGATAGGTTTTCTTATTATACATTAAAATTATGCAATTTCCAAGAGTATGTGAAATACCCATGGTAATCCTCTTATTGCTCAATGTTGGCTGAATATTGAAATTTAGCTCTAGTATAATGGAATATGCAATAAATCATCTATAGAGAATGTTATTTCTTATGATATGCATATCCTCAGTTGACAAATGGCATCATACATGGATGCCCACTCTTCAAGCAAAAGGTACGCCATCTTGTATTATGGGAGGATCAAGCAGAACATCAACTTCATTTGAAATGTGCACACTGAGATGTTATGTACGAAAGACAGGCACATCTCCTCTGTAGCAGAGCACTAACTCACTTTAAAGTGCATGTTTCCTCTTCTAGATCCTGGCACACACTTGCCAACTACTGGGTAATGACGTTTCTCAGTAGTTCAGAAACAGGTTTATCACAATAACAGGCTTTTCCTCGTTTAGACAAAATGTCTTCAAATACACTTTGCCCCAGTCATCCGATTGATGCTTTATGAAGAATTACTGCTGTAAGAGATGACACGAAAAGATCATGAAGAGTTTGGGTAACAAATTGTGAATGCCATATAATTGCTGGAAAAACAAGTTTATAATGTTTTCTCAGATGTGAGTCCAATCATGAACTGACTTAAGATGGTCAATGTTCCAATTTGAGCATTTCTGGCATGAAGAGCCAGGTCCAGTTGGAAGCAGACAGGAAGTGATGTTAGTGGAGGTACAGCCATCAATCTTCCCTTCTGTAGACGAAGGAAAAGAAAAGACGTTCGTTCACAGCACCAACCCCTGGAGCTTCAGGACATTACCATCACCACAGGCCTTAATCTGTCATTTACGTGCACGTGTGTGACACTCCTTTGTCTGACTTAGATTTATTTCTTGTTTATTCAATATTTAAGTTGTTTTTGAATTATTCTTTTTCCTATATGTTTGTTATTATGAAAATATTCTTAATAATGTTATGTTTATTCATTTACTATTTATGTTTTATGTATGCATTTCTATTTTCTTTCATTCCTAGTGTTTTGTATTATGCTAGTGAGAGTAGCAGGACACTTTCAACAGTAGCCAGGAGAAATGACTTTGAACAAACCAAAAAGAGAGTCGAAAACTGGGAAATCTGCACCAGTATCAAAGTCAAATTTAAAGTCAAAAACCTCTGAGGACCCTTAGCAATACATTTTAAAAAAACAAACACAAGAATCAGATGAAAAAATTGATGTCAACTTCATAATCAGATGCTAAAAAACACAAAATGTGTGCTCATACTTATACAAAAACATAAAGAAAAATGCACCAAAAATTGAATAAAGAACCTATTCATAACAGACAGGACCGCCAGGATATCATTGCTGAAGGACCACCCCCTGTCTTTTTTTATTAGGCTGAGCACAAGGTGTTTCAGTGTTTCATTGGTTAACTATTGAAGAGTGTACATTGTGAGCATAGTATTGTGCTTATTCTGTATTTTTTTCACTTTTGCTTCTGTTTTGTCAATTGAATCAGAGATTAGACCTGTTCTCTTTGGATAGCCTTTTTAGGCAAATCTTTTTTGCCTTTTCTTCATGATTATTTCTTGAACAAATTCCTTATTTATAAAGATTCTTTTTTGTGACTTGCCTCTCTAGTCAAAAGGCTGATGGTTACCTCCCCTTAAGTGGTGTTTTTGTATGTTTTATAAAATGTAAAATATTTGTTAAACTTTTAAAGCCAGTTTCCCATTTTGGATGTGTGCAGGACAAAGCCTGCTTGAGGAGTTTGGGGTCTGGCTGCCTCAGGTAAGGCCTATGATTATTCAGGCCAGTGGAGGACTACTCTAGAAACCTGATTTGGTCTTTAGGTCTTTTCAATATGTTTCATTCCTTTTTTCCCTGCTTTTATGTGCCTATTCATTACAATCTGGTCCCAATTGGTTAACATATAATTCTCAGCAAACATCCTTTTCACAAATGGATGTTGAGATTTTATGTCATGTGCCCGTTTTGTGTATCGACTCGATTTCACAGGGATCTTCTCTCTTATGCCCTAACCTAATACTTGTGCATTAAGTCACATTTTATTTCTAGACAAGATATTTGTTTCAGTGTTACCACAATAATACAATAATAGGCACATCATAACACAGTTTGATAAAGTACATTGTACAATATGGAGCATCACCATGATGTTATCTACAAAAATAGAAAATACAGCTCATAACATATAATCAGTACATAGTATATAACCAATTAATGCAGTGCATCACCATTTCAAAATGTTCATATTTCACTGAAATCTATTTCTTATCTTGTTTCTACAGAATGAGGGTGGTACAGTGGCTTTTGCTCTGCAGATCCAGTATTCCGTGTCTAAATCCAAAACCTGTTTTAATCTGAATATCAGAACATGAGAACACCTTTGAAGAGAACAGTCCATTCAGCCTAATGAGCTCACCAATCCTATTTCCCTAATTTTTCCAGAATAACATTGAGTGTAGTTTTGACAGTTCCTTAAAAACTACATTTTACTACACAATCTTGTAATTTAGGCCATGCATCTATGATTCTCTGTGTGAAGAAAAGTTTCTAACTTTTGGGCTAAATCTGTCCTTAACAAATTTCCATTCAAGACACAGTATTGAAAAACTTAATTCAAAACAATAATTGGTTCATTCCAAGGTTATTATAGTTAACGAAAACTAAAATCAAAACTGAAACTATTATTAAAAAAACATTTTTGTAAACTGAAATAAAATAATTAACAAAGCCAAAATTAAAAACTAAAACTAAACAAAACTATTAAAGTAGCTGGAAAGACTAACTGAAATAAAATAATAATTTACTAAAATATTTTTAGTTTTAGTTTTTGAATGAATATTCTTGCTGTTAGTCTTTAACCCTTGTAAGTTTTGCAATCCTACTCTGGATAAACAGGTTTAGATAATGTATATGTTTTCTTAATCTCAGACGCTGTCTCTGTTGTTTTGTGCCTGTCCATACTCTTATTACCTGCTCCTGCTCTGCTCATTATGGGTTTACTGTTCTTATGGTGGGCTATTCAAGACTCACCACCCCTAACCTTGACACTACATGCTTGTTGTTCTTTGTTTCCCTCAATACAGCTAGGTGCGTTCTGCACACTGACTCAAGCCTAAGAGTCCTGTTCTTCCTAAGCCCTTGTGATTTTCATGAGAAAATATTTTACAAATTATAAAATTGTGTAAAATTGTTTATATTCAGAGTCTAGTTTTGATTATGTTTGTTTTTATTAGACAAAAACAAAACCAGATAGTAAACTAGGCAGTGTAGTAAGCTTCCACTAACATTAAACTCATATCCAAATCTGTTAAGTGTGCAGTTCTGTCTGATTGTGACACAAAAGTAACTCCGTAGGAGCTCCATGCCATAATTACTAAAACTAAAACTGAAACTAATATATATAAAAATAAAATAGAAATACCTTTGTGAAATAAAAACTAAACTAAAACTAAAAATACACAATGAAGGAAAACTAAAACTAAACTGAATTTCCAAGTAAGGTCAGAAAAAATATAAAAATAAAAACTAATATAAAAAGGCAAAACTATAATAACCTTGGTTCATTCTACACAATAACTACCATACTAAATATTTCATAATTTTTAAAACTTCAGTCTTTGTAAATAAAGCAAAAGAAACAAGATGAAATGTTGGCGTACCACTGGGTAGCTCCGTTTAATGCTGTGGTTGTATTGAGTTTTAAAGAAAAACAGGTTAGTATATGCGTTAATGCTGATGTCACCCAAACATTTTCAGTTGGTTTGCCATTTCAGTTAAGGTTAGGTCAGGAAGGATGAGGTCTTCTAGTTGTTACTTACTGGAGCGGAAGTGGCAGGTGAGGTCAGACCACAGCTCATGGCAAAAGTGATGTTGGTGGTCCTCTGGATTGTTCTTCTCCATTTTAAGGAAAACAGAACTTGGGTTAGTTGTGTCACCTTAAAATTCTTCCCCATAATATATGAACAACACAACCTGGTTAGACATGACCTAATCTCATGTGCTTCATACATGTCATGCCTTAATCTCTATTTGCTTAAACTGAAAAAGTTCAACTCCTTCAGACTTTCCCGTAGCTCACAGCTCACAGTCCTGGAGCCAGTCTAGATGTTCTTCTCTGGACTTTTCGTAGTGCTTCTTTTTTTTGTAATATGGAGACTAAAACTATATTCAGTACTCCAGATGAGGTCTCACCAGAGCATTATAAAGCTTAAGCATATATCCTATTTTGATTTATGCTTCACTCCTCGTGACATAAACCCTAACACACTAATAGCTTTCTTGACCACTTCTGTAGACTATCTCGATGTAGATAGTGATGAGTCCACTATGACTTCCATTTCCTTCTTGTAAATTGTTTTCACGACTTTCAAACCTCCAATTGTGTATTAAAATCTAACAGTTTTACTATCTACATGTAAAAACTTACTGTATATAACTTTCCTCTCTCACAAGGCTGCCCACAAAGGTGTTTTGTCCAAATCCCTTAGAAATGATTTTGCTTATTCTAGATTATCTGCCATTCCACTTAGTTTGGTATCATCTGCAAATGAAACCAGATCATTAATTATATTCTTGCCCAGATTGTTTATTTATGTTAAAAATGGCAGCTGGCCCAGCACTGATCCCTGAGGGACACTTTTAACATCATCTAATTCTGACAAAGTTCCTCTCACCATAACACTTTCTTTCCCAATCTTGCACCCACTGCAATAATGCCCACTTCTCTTGTTTCCTCTTGTTTAATCACTAACCCCTCATGTGATACTTTATTAAAAATCTCTGAAAATCTAGATACAGTAAATAATATCACATGAACCTGCCAGATCTTATACTGTTGCTTCCTTGCAGAATTCCAGCATATTAGTGAAACATGATCTCTCCTTTCTAAACCCAGGCTGACTGTTCACTAATATATTTGTTACTGACATCTGCTGCTTGATCTTTTCTTTAACAATTTCTTCCCTCAATTTACCCATGATGCACGTTAAACTCACTGACCTAAAGTTACTTGGATCACCTTTTTTAAATGTTGAGAATTTGAGGAGTCTGCATGATCTCCCCATGCCTGCATGGGATTTCCTCACCCATTCCCAAAGGCATGCATGTTAAGTTAATTGGTGACTCTAAACTAACACAATATGGGCATTTGTGATTGTGTCCAGCAAAAGATTATTGCCCCATTCAGGGTGGCCTCCTACCGTGTTCTTAGTGGTTTTGAGAACAGATGTGGTCCCCTATGAATGGCACTGTGATGGATTATGTGAGTTGGAGAAGATATATAGGTACTTTAATGAACTATGTCAATTCTGAAATAGGTGAATCAAAGTAATTTCATACAATGTTTTTCATCACAAAGTAACTCAAGATAAGAATATGTGCATTTACAAAAAATCTGAAAGCAAATGACTGTGCACCAAATAATAATTTACATAAGCATCAATAAGACATAGAAACTAACAGATAATCAGTCATTGGACCAGTAGCTATCGTAGGTGCCAGGTAGAGACTTTAACAACAGTTAAGTGTTTTGGACAATGTAGAAAGTTGGGGTGCAAAGTCAAGGATCGGGGTGACATGGCCAAACATCTGAATGTAGTTTTCTTTAGCTGGAGTGATTTAAATGAAATCATGAGATTTAGCAGGAGTCCTAGTGTAGCAGATGACAGGGTAAGAGCTTACAGGCTGTCACTTGGTTTGATAATTATCCAAATCAAGTACTGTGACAAAAAACAGAGAGAAGGGACAGAAACACAAGCCAGAATGATTTAAGGGCAGAACAAGAAGAATGACTAGAAAGAAATGATAATTAGGAGGGAAGCAAGTGTGTCAGGGGAGATAGGGAAAGAAAACAGTGCCCAGTCAGGGACAGATTGTTGCAAAAGAACCAGAGAGGATGACCTGGAGAGTGTTTTTAACTATAATTGTATACTGTATAGTCAAGCATTGGTTTATATAAGGAAATGCCAATATTAGATTCAATTTGATTAAATTAACTACAAAGATCAAGAGCTCTCGCTTGCAGCTTTCTTCCATCAATGAGTCCACGGCCTTTATGCTACTTTTGTGCTCGGTCTAGTTTCACATCACTTCCTTTCTACTTAGCAACGTACCCTCACACATTTTTGGAAAATAACAAGTGTGTCTTTGAGACTAAAACACAGAGGGTTTTTTATGTATTGCTTATTTATGTACAGTACATTTTTCAGAACTCTTTTTGGACATGATTTGAACCCATAAATAAACCCCCTCTAAATTTGCGTCTCTTCGGCCCTAATTCTTGAATTTAAGCAAGCCAATGCTGTCTGTCACAGTCTGAAATTCCAGGTGGGTTTGAGTTATTCTGAAAGTGTGCTTTGAATCTTTATTTAGTCAGGCGATGAAGTTAGGCCAATAATTTACACCACTAGAGACACCATGCGGAATTAAAATGTATTGGTATATTATGGCAGGTGTTTCTCAGCAATCTACAGATGCACATTTCTCATTACACGATTTGAACATCTTCTAGAGCAAAGTACTGCAAAGTACTTTTTTTATCGTTTTCAGCATTTCTTTCTTGTTTAAAAAAAGTTTTTTTTTATTAAACAAGACAAAGACATATGTGAGGTGATGCTAGCTGTATAGAGTATTTCTAGCCTTCTGCACCGTTAGATTAAATGAAATAATTGACTTGATCTATACTTTCATTTTTGTTTGCTTGTGTTTATTTTTAAGGCTATGTTGCATTACACAACTTTCACACCAATCATTATTCGTATACTTAATTTACATAATTCTAGGAAGATGGGGCAGTCGCGTGTGTTCCTGTGACCACTAGTTGTGTAGATGGAGATCTGAAGTCAAGCACGAGAGCTGACAACCCAGGAATGATCAGCCAGATGTACAGTGCATATGATGGACCAGCACAGAATAAGGAACAAGGATATTTTGGACCTTGTAAACAGAAGAGAGGCTCATGTGTCTGATGCATCATGTTTTATTTATTTATAAAGCACTTTAAAAAACAACATCAAGGCTGACCAAAGTCCTGTACAATAAAACCCAACATGCTGTATAAGACACACAATAACCAAAGGGTAAAAGAAACAGAAACACATAAGAGCTGAAGAAATTGATAATAAAAAAGTACACAGATAGTCAACATCTCACACTGGGTCAAAGGCCATGGAGTAAAAGTGTGTTTTTAAATAAGATTGAAAGACAGCAAATGAAGGAGCCTCCCTAACGTGCAATGGCAAATCGTTCCATAGTTTTGGCGCTGGAACTGAAAAAGCCCGATCACCTCTAAGTTGGCATCGTTTCTTAAGAACAAATAAAAGCATCCGGTCTGCTGACCTGAGAGGACGAGACAGTTCATATGGATGCAGCAGTTCCACCATATAAAATGGGGCACAACCATTAAAGGATTTAAAAATAAATACAAGTATCTTAAAATGACTTTGAAAATGAACTGGAAGCCAGTGAAGGGAAGCCAAAACTGGGGTAACGTGCTCATGCTTGCTTGTACCAGTTAAAAATTGAGCAGCGGCATTTTGCACCAGCTGTAAATGAGCAATGGAGGCCTGGCTAATTCCAAAAAGAAGTGCACTGCAGTAATCTAGACGAGAGGTTATAAAAGCATGTATTACTGACAGAGTGTGAAGCTTTGCAGGAAAGCTGTCAAGCAGTCGAGTAATTTGACATATGCAGCAATTTAGAAACACTAAGTAGAGGGGAGCAGCAAAGCAGTCATCAAGTTTTAGATCCCCTCTGACTTGAAGTTGTGTCATTTCACATTTCTTTCGCTCTGCACATATTTAAAAAACGGATTTCAAAATTTATTTCAGTACATTTCTAAAAAGCAAATGATACCTGAACAGTTCATGAGGTCGGTGTTAAAACCTACACTTGCCATTTTTTGCACTTAAATTCTTCTATCTTTATTAGATAAGGACTGTTCCATTGTGCATTTACAAACGGAAAACTATTTTAAGATTTTTTTTGCTGAAAAATGAGGGCTCAACAGCTGTGTTTTAACTTTACTTTTCTTTGCTTAGTTATTTATTTTTAAACTACTGAAATAAGCATTACTTATTTTCAGACAGCTTTTCTGGTCTTGCCTCTCTGGGCTTATCTTTTACAAGCAGGGTTTTTGCTGAATCTGTTGTTGTGCTTCCCATGATTAGGCTGTTTTAGCCAACTTTTATATTTTTGAAATTATTAAAAGTTGTTTTAATAGTAAAAAAAAAGAAAAACTCTTGGTGGATTTGAGGAGATAATTTATGATGATAACATTCATGTATTGCAGCCCCAGAGTATCTGACTTTTGCACAGTACTGCATTAGCATACAGTATTTGATTGCATGTAAAGTTATTTCCTTTCATAAGGTATTTTAATTACATTACCATTTAATCTTGTAAATATTTTTATTTAATATACTGTAGGTTGTTAGAATGTCACATTTCAGAAAATAAAACAACCTGCATTCCCAATGACACTGTAAACTGAAAATCGAACTACAAAGAGAAAGATAAACAACAACAAAAAAAATGGAGAGGGAAGATTTAGAGAGATACTAGTGTTTTAAAGAAAGATAAAGAAGGAGACAAAGAAAGATATTAAACAACAAGTGAGGACAACAGGATCCAAAGATAGAGCCTCTGCCTTTATCAGAAGTCAGATAAGGTGCATACTCTGTGTTTTGTATGTGGGTGTGAGCTTTTGGAGGATGGGGGGCTTCTAAACTGTTAATCTGTCACCTTTTCAGACCTACAGCCTGCACAGTCACATTTGTGATCAGTCTTCATCCATCCTTCTAAACCCGTTTATTCCACTTTAAGCTTGCTAAAGGCTATAGTCTACCCCACAAAAACCAGGGTGCCAGTATAACAGGGTACACTCTGCATTTACTCATACTACCCATATGCTGGGTAAAACTATATAATGCACTAGTGAGACCACCTCTGGAGTATGGTGTGCAGTTCTGCCCACCACGGTACAAGAAAGACATAGCAGCACTTGAAGCTTTGGAGAGGAGAACAACCAAGACTAGACCCAATTCATGTATTTAAAATCCTCAAAGCCATTGATGAAGTAGATCCAGAAACATTCTTTCAGCTTCAGGGTGAGTCACATACTCGAGGACACCAGTGGAAATTAATGAGAAGTGCATTTAAGACTGAAGCCAGGAAGCACTTCTTCACACAAAGAGTTGTGGGACTACGGAACAAACTAATAAGGCATGAAGTTGAATTAGAAACCTTGGCAACCTTTAAGGAGTACCAGGATGAGATTTTGGGACAGCTTAGCTATTAGCTGAATAAGCTGAATTGATGGACTGAATGGTTTACTCTCATTTGTCAGGTTTCTTATGAGTCTTATGTATCGTACTGGTCAGTTTAGAGCTGCCAATTAACTGCACAAATTGGGAAGTGGACGGAAAGCTGGAGTAACTGTGAAAAATATGCTTAATTCATTTATAAAAGATAAGAAATGATATTGGTGTCATTCATTTTTATGAACTTGAAATAATAAAGACATACTGTAAATAACAATAAAACTGTGCCATGAATTAATTAAAAATATAAATTGAGTAAATTATAGTTAGAGCCTGATCTCTAACAACAATGAACAGGCTTACCTGGATGAAATGGAGAGTCTGTCACACTGGTGTCACACTCCCGGAAGTCTGCAGGACAAAAGAGCAGATTGTGGACTTTGGGAGAAAATCACCCCTTCAGAATTAACAGCACTCGGGTGGAGAGGGTGGGGAGCATCACAGAGATCCTGACATGGCCCCAGCACATTGAAACCTTGGTGAAAAAGGCACCACACTTTCCACCTCAGAAGTCTCAGGGATTTTAGGCCTACCCCAGATAATAAATAACTTCTGCCCAACCACCATCAAAAGTATCCTGACAGGAAATATTAGCTCCTGGTTTGGAAAGAGCACACAGCAAGACCACAAAGGTGCAATGGTCAGCTGAAAGCATCACTGGGTGTGCACTGTCTAACTTCAAGGACATCTACTGTACACACCAAGGAAAGTGATTAGAATTGCCAGCCATCTCATTCTCTGTTCTGCATTCAGGGAAACGTTACCACTGCCTGAAGACCAGTCCAGAGAAACTGATGAGGAGCTTCTGTCCACAGTCAGTGTGCATCCTAAGTAAGGACAGTGCCTAGGGCTACATGATGGCCCATTGTTTATATATTTTTCATAATATTAATGTAATGCACACTACTGCTGTCATTGTACATATGGATTTTATTAATATTCAAAGTTATTCTTTATTGTCTCAATTATTCTTCTAATGTACAGTCTTGAAGATCAGTATCTAAGCATTTCACTACATATTGTATGTCATGTATAATTGTATGTGACAAATAAAATTTGATTTAGATTTTCTGTTTTTATTTCTAGTGTGTTGTATTGATTGAGTGAGGGGAAAAAAAGAACAACTGAATAGAGAGAAGAACCTCTCCAGGATGGCATATTACTTCCTGTTATCATTTGATCATTAAATGAAGTCAAATGAACAGAGAGAACCAGAATGGCAGCGACAGAGTTAACTCGGCTCATTTCTAGAGATCAAAGGCAGAGAGAAGCATGGGGGATCTCTTTGATTAGAAATGTCTTCCTAGAACATCACCATAACAACCTTGCCATCAATATCACTCCGATTGAGGAGAAAAAAAAATTATCATCCATTAATGATTGTTATTGCTGCAAATGTACAGAATATTCTATTCTCATACATTTCGCACAAATTGTTACCCATATGTATTCATTTCAATAGAGCATTCTTAGGCAAGAAGTTTCCAAAGTTATTAAATCCAGCAAAACATTTTATTCATCCTCAAACCTCTTGCAGTATTATTGCAATTAATTGGAAACTCTGATTAAAAGCTGGCGCCAAGGCAACTATTTAAGATTACAGCAGAAATGAAAAAGGCATGGCCACCTATTTACTAAAATTGCAAATGCTGATGTCAGCACACCAATCTCTCTTCTTCTTTGAAGGGGTGTCACAAATTGCAGACCTGGATCAGGGTCTGCTTGTTGGAGTAAATATCAGGTTGTATACGACAACAATATTTTTTTTTGTATAGCCCAAAATCACACAAGGAATGGCTCAATAGGGTTTAACAGGTCTTGTTTAACTGACAGACCCTCAGCCTTGACTCACACAGAAAAACAGAATACAAGTAATCATCCTTTCTGGCATACCTGTGGCCCTTTTAAACGTATTCCTGGGCAATCAGTAGGGTATCTTACAAAAAAAAAAATGGTCGGAAAAAGCTATTCAGTTTATTAGGGCATGTTCTATTCTCCTGACCAAGGTTAGATGTAGAGAGATTGAACTTTATTTGTCCACAGGGAGAAATAGATCTTTTTACAGAAGCTCTTTAAATAAATAAATAATTAAAGAAATAGATATATAACACACACACACGCATCAGAATGACTAAAAAGGAAGAAAAATTAAAAAGAAAAAAAAAACATCTGCCCCAGTCACATAGAGGCGTTATGCAGGCATATTGCCATTGGCATAAAAGGAGCCCCAGCAGCGTTTCTTGACACACTTCTGCTGAATAATTTGTTCTCTGAAAGTCCTCAGTGTTAGTGTGACATAGAGAGGATGTACAGCATTGTTCATAATGGCATTCCATTTTGTTTTAATTCCCTCCATCTCTACTACCTCCGGGGGGTCCAGAGTGTGTCCTATAACTGAGCCTGCCCTTTTTAATTAGCTTGTTGTTTCAGTGGGCCTCTCTTGAAGTGATATTACCAGCCCGACACACTACAGTGTAGAAAATCGCACTGGACGTCACAGACTTATAGAAGATATAAAGGATGCCACTACCTACTTTATAGGAATGCAGTAAAAATAATGTCAAGTTGAGATTTGAAGGTCCCTAAAGTCCTGCTCTCCACCATACTATTTGGTAATTTTGCTAATTTGGTAATTGATGTTTGGTAATTCTAACATTTTTGTAAAATTTGCCTTTAACAAGTAAGTTGTCCCAGTGTTCTTGTTGCAGGATTTACTGTATTTTAAAATAAAACTGGGATCTACTGCACTAATTTTTAAAATAAATTCAGGCACTTTGATCCCCACCTAATTTCTGTTTACTTGAAGTCAAAAGATTTAGCTCCTTCAATCTCTCCTTACAGCTCATACTTCTTAGTTCCAGGACCAGCATGCCCGATCTCTACTTGGCTTTCTATGATGTTGCTACTCTATATCTTTATTGCAATATGGAGACCAACACTGCATACAGTCCTCCAGACAAGACCTTACCAGTGTTTTGTAAAGGTTGAGCATAACCTCCTTGGACTTGTCCTCCACACATCATGTTATTTAACATAACATCCTGTTAGCTTTTGTGATTGCTTTGTCTGGATGAAGGTACTGATGAATCCACTATGACTCCTAGGTGCTTCTAATGAGGTGTACTTTCAAGTGTCAGACCTCCCATTATGTATTCTGAACTAACATTTCTATTTCCTACGTGAAATACTTTACTATTAACTGACATTAAATTGTATCTGCCTCAAATCTGTCCAAGGCTGTATGCTGTCCAAGTCATTCTGTAACAATTTAGCAGATTCCACATCATCTGCCCTTCCATGTGCAGTACAGTTTACACGTCCTTCCTTCATTCTCACGTCTCAAAGGTGTCTGAGGGCAGAGTGTCGTTTTAGGTTAAGAATGGGTGAGTCAGATACCCTACAATGGACTCATGTTCTTTACAAAGTTGGTTCCCACCTTGCACCTAATGTTGCTAGGACAGCGACTGGCTTCTCATGACCTTGAGCATGGATGTTAGAACATGAATGGATGAATATTTGGTCCTGTCCTTGGATAAGCTTGTGTTTGAGTGCACCAAAAGATTCACAATTAAAAACATAGACAGTATTTAGTGCCCTTCTTTCTTTCTTCTTTTTTTGATGTATTTATATTGGTCCCACTCTTATTAGCTGCACATTTTCCTAGTCAATGTTTCCTCTTTCTAATTTAACTTGTATTCATTTTTTTCTTGTTGCCTAATGTCTTGTGTTGCTTCTCCATTGTATTCCAGCCTGTGCTGCCTTTTAGCCTGTAAATTTGACCTGTGTCTTATGTTTTTCCTGTGCCAGTGATGCTACCTGAATATCTGCTAACAGATGAGCCACACTTTCTTTTAATAATAATAATAATAATAATAATAATAATAATAATAATAATAATAATAACAAGAAGAAGAAGAAGAAGGTCATAAGATCCTATCTTATAATAATACTATTAGATAGATAGATAGATAGATAGATAGATAGATAGATAGATAGATAGATAGATAGATACTTTATTAATCCCAAGGGGAAATTCACATAATCCAGCAGCAGTATACTGATACAAAGAAACAATATTAAATTAAATAGTAATAAAAATGATAACTTTGAGTAATGTTAGCATTTACTCCCCAGGGTGGAATTGAAGAGTCGCATAGTGTGG
This sequence comes from Polypterus bichir lapradei, assembly GCA_026402145.1. Lineage (NCBI taxonomy): Eukaryota > Metazoa > Chordata > Cladistia > Polypteriformes > Polypteridae > Polypterus > Polypterus bichir. Next base: position 62,098,338 of record JANRMT010062796.1, read on the forward strand.
GGGAGGAACGGTCTCCTCAGTCTGTCAGTGGAGCAGGAAAGTGACAAAAGTCTGTCGCTGAAGCTACTCCTCTGCCTGGAGATGACACTGTTCAGTGGATGCAGTGGATTCTTCATGATTGTCAGGAGTTTGCTTAATGCCCGTCGCTCTGCCACAGATGTTAAACTGTCCAACTTTACTCCTACAATCGAGCCTGCCTTCTTAACAAGTTTGTCCAGGCGTGAGGCGTCTTTCATCTTTATGCTGCCACCCCAGCATTATAATATTATATATTATAAAATTATAATATTTTAATAACAGTAGGTCATAAGATCCTATCCCACCACATCTACCAGTTATCTGAATAGCACTGTGCCACCCTACCCTGTGACTTATTAACACACAGATGTGGTACAGGGCCAGTGTATTTGCCTGTCCATAGTCATCTCACCAGAAGTCTGGTCATTTTTTATTCACATTGCACCTGTTGCTTGCTCTGTCTTTTCATTCTTCTCCTTACATTTACTCACCTGTCTTCTTTACATATTATGCTTTTTGATTTTTTTAATGGAGTGTCCAAATGACAGAGTTGTTAAATTGCAAGTCACAGTGGACCCTGGAAAGCTTGAATCATAGCCGGAGGTGCTGCCATCACTTACTATTATTGAACAGCGGCAGTAATTTTTTTTTTCTCCTGCATGCTTTGTGCCTCAGCTCTGCTTTGATGTTGGCCCCCTGATACCTTTTAGAATTTCCATTTAGTATTAATTATTCTTGTCTCTCTATTAGGATCGTGTATGTCTGCAGATGGGCATTTGAGATCTAGAGTGGCTTATCTCTGCTTATTCTTCTGTTATAAGTATTGCTAATTCTGAGATTGCAAGAAATGGAACAAAAAGCAGTCATTAGAAATATCTGTAATGAATGACACATTTTCAGATATTTTTTATGCTCCTACTTTTAAAAATGTTTTCAAAAATGTTTATGATTTTAAGTTATAGTTTGAAAAACAACAACAACAACATTTATTTATATAGCACATTTTCATACAAAAAAATGTAGCTCAAAGTGCTTTACATAATGAAGAATAGAAAAATAAAAGACACAGTAAGAAAATAAAATAAGTCAACATTAATTAACATAGAATAAGAGTAAGGTCCGATGGCCAGGATGGACACAAAAAACAAAAAAAAAAAACTCCAGACGGCTGGAGAAAAAAATAAAATCTGCAGGGATTCCAGACCATGAGACCACCCAGTCCCCTCTGGCAAGGCAAAGTGAAAAAGGCAAAGTGAATGTCACAGGGCTGTTATATGACATGAGTTAAGACTACTTAAAGATGTGTAATGCATCTTTCCATTTTTTGAACCATCTGTTTCCATTATAGGGTAAGGAGCTGCTGGGACTTAACAGGGTAGCTATGGTCTCTACGTAAGACCCAGCCCTGAACAAGATGCCAATTCACTGCAAGGCACATTAGCATGCATGATGTTGTTTTCTTCATCTAAGGAAAGAGCAGACAAAGTGTACAAGATACATAAGGGCCGAGGCATTCCTGATAGAGATGTGAGCTTTGGCTTCTCTACGTGTAGCTGAGCTTAGCCTCTACAAGCAAGAATTTATCATTTGTGAATAGTTAGTTGATAGTGAAAAACAGCAAGCCTAGAGATGGTAGTAGACATCATGAACAGGCCATAAGCATTGCAGGTCTAGGATATGAGCCACCATTACAATAATAAAACTGACAAGAGCATCCAATCTGTTCTGTCATTACACCCTCCATGTCCTCCAAGGTGTAACATAATAGTAGAAACTGGCTTTAACCAGTTCAGGGTCATGGTCGGCTGAACGCTGTCCCAAGTAGCACTGAACACAAGGTGGAAACACTGGCAGAATGGAGCGTCTGGCCATTCTAGAAGGCAGTCACACGCATTTCAACACTTTTACTTTGTAGAACCCCTTTTGTAGCAATTACAGCTTTAAAGCTTCTTTGGTAAGTCTCTACAAGCTTTCCACTTCTGGATTTGGGCAGTTTATTTTGTTCTTCCTTGCAGATCCTCTCAAGCTCCCTTACATTGGCCACGAAGCACCACAGATGTTCTATGGGATTTAAGTTTGAGCTTTGTCTGGGCCAGTCAAGAACAGTCACAGACTAGCCACTCCAAAATTGTCCCTGCTATATGCTTCAGATCATTGCCATGCTGATAGGTGAACACCAGTTCATCCCAGTCTGAGTTTGCATGTACTCTGGAACAGGTTTTCTTCAAAGGCCTCACTATATTTGGCTTTGTTCATCCTTCCTTCAGTTATGACCAGTCTCCCAGTGCCTGATGCTGAGAAGCACGTCCATAGCATGACGCTGCCACCACCATGCTTTTACCCTAGTGATGGTATTAGGCAGTTGAAGAGAAGTGCCTGGTCTTCACCAGACATAGTGCTTGGATCTCTGCCCATAGAGTTCAGTTTTTATATCATCAGATTAGAGAATCTTTTACCTAATGTTCTCAGAGTCCCTTTAATGCTGTTTGGAAAACTTTTAATCATGAGTGGCTTCCATCATGCCACTCTAATAAGAGCTTGATTGATGGAGTGCTGCTGAGATGGTTGTTTTCCCAACAAGTTCTACCATTTCAGCAGAGGATGTCTTAAGCTCTGCTAGAGTGAACAGTGAGTTCTTTTTCACCTCCCTAACTAAGGCCTTTCTTGATTAGTTACTCAGTTTGGTCAGACAGCCTACTCTAGGAACAGTTCTGGTGGTTCCAAACTTCTTCCATGTCGCAGTTATTGAGGACATCGTGTTCCTAGGAACACTCAAACCTTTAGAGATAGTTTTATCTCCTTGCTCTGATCTATGCCTCACCACAATTTGATCCCGAAAGTCTACAGAGAGTTCCATGATTCTTCATTGTTAGTTTTCGCCCTGATATGCAGTGTGAATTGTGGAAAATTATTGGTGTGTCTCCTTCTAAATGATGTCAAGTCAATTCAGTTTGCCAAAGGTGGATTTCATTCAAGTTCTAGACACATCTCAAGGAACTTAAAGCAAACAGAATGTGCCTCCCCATAATTTGGAGTGCCACAACAAAGGGCTTGAATAATTATGTAAATTAGAGAATTCAGTTTTTTAAATTTTCAATAAATTTGAAACGCATGTTGTCACTATGTCATTATGGGTATAATGAGAGTAGATTGGGGGGGGGGGGGGGAAAGGAAAATGAAACCATATGAAATTAAATCAGCAATACAATAAAGTGCAAAAAGTGAAGGGGTCCGAATACTTTTTGAATCTACTGCACATGAACATTTTAGGTGTTGATTTAGAGATACACTATTGTACCATTGATCCATCTATGCAGACTTAACAAAACCCAAACCTTCTACCTACATTCCAAAAATGTTAATTTTAGGTTAGTTGGTGATTGGTCCAATCCTGCAATAGACTGGCATCTTATCTGTGGCTGCTCCAGGCTTTTCTCATGATGCTCTGGCTCCTATGACACTGCACTGGAAGAGGCAAATTTAGGGAAGATTTAGGAAGGATGGTTCCTCCATTCCAAAACTTTGATTTTTTTGATGCAGGCATTGTTTCCTTAAAGCTCAAATTAGTGATCCTCTAGAAAATCAAGAATCCTTGGTTAAGAATTTTAACAAAAAAATAAAGGAAATGCCATTCTGAAATTCCAAAAGTATGACTGAGCATGAAAAGCTATATAATAACTCATGAAATTATTTTTGATTAACAAGTGTGTCCATGGAGGGGTGTTCTGATCACCTAAGAAAAATCCAATGCCACATCCATTCCATCGTTATTATGTAAAATATCTGCTTTCTCCTGCTTCATGCAAGAATAATTGCAACAGTACACTTTCTCTATGTACAAAAACAGTCTTTTAAACTTTTATAGTCCGTCTTTCTGGGTGCATTAATTCCCACTTTAGGCAAAATGTACACCCTCTGTAGAGTGGGGTTCCTCTTAACACTCCATCCAGATGTTTATTGCTGGACCCCCTTCTGGTTCTCTATTTTATCCCAATCACCATGGTCACATGGATGAAGAGGATTGTTTCAGATTCTTCTCCTAACCTGAACCCTCCTGGGCATGGTCTTCTCAGAATGGCTTCAGTTTCTCATCATGGGAAAGAGAGAACAAGCTGTGAGGATTCTAGAGGTGCTCTACTCATGCCGTGATTTTCACTGTATTCCAGCACCATACTTCACAGAGAGGCAGAGCTAACCGTGACACCATCCTTTTATGTAATATAACATTAGGGCATTAGTGACATATGTAACAAGAACAGACCAAGTTGGCAAATCCTATTCACCTAGATTCTCCAAAAAAACATTATGTTGGTTATTTGAAGATCCCTAACCTTCTACGTTCTACTATTAGAACAACATCTTTCAATACTAAACACCATCCCAAGATTCTTTACAAGTACAGGTCAATAGTAAAATTGTTTCAATACATAGTTTCCAATGGTAATGTACAATGATTAAAAGGTGGGGGCTGAAAAGGAAAGTTTGTGCTTCGTGTATTAACCATTATGCAACACTATGTTACAGCAAATGAAGATCATACAAGGATCAACTTTATGTAATTGCAAGAGAAAATAAAGCTTTTGTGACCCTGAAGAGATTGTGACTAATGCAAGAATTGTTCTCCTCAGGAAGCAAAGCTTAAAAAGGTATATTTTACCATAGAATTGACCCAAAATCTATACTCAAGGGTTGAAAGAAAGTGATATGGATTTTGATTCTTTAGACATTCCACTATGGTCTTAAAATGACCTCATTCTCATTAAACCGTTATGACAATAAAATTCCTTGCCCCGTCAACCATGGCTTCATTTTATTGTGGCTTGAGCCTGTTAAGTCAGCATTCTTTATGTGGATATGAAGTAATCACAAATATGGGATAATCTGCCTGAAAAGATAGCTTTTATAGTAAACAGTTACAAACAGACCCTTAGGGACCTCCAAACCGGAACCTAATGGGATCAGATGTTTCAGTTTAATTCAGTTTACTTTTGTATGGCACTCTTCACTGATTACAAATATAAAACATTTGGATACATTTACAGCTATAAGCTATGGCAAAACATGAATGATTAAATCGTGTTTTACCCAGGGTCTTCTGCCATACTGGGAGAACTGTCTTTGTAAAGCTCTCACCATTTATGGCATCATTGTGGCAACCTGACTCAGCAGTTTGAAGTGTTTACTCATAAACTCACATTAGTCTGTCATGTGTGCCATATTGTCAAGTGAGAACAGCAAGATTCCTCAAGTGTACTGTGTGCCATTTAGTGTGGTCTCCAATTCTGACTTTTTAAAAATAAAATTATCTGCTATCAATTAAGTATAATAAAATCCCCAGATGGAATGTTCTCAGAAGTTCTCATATATCAATCACGAAAGTAAACGTTTTAATATGCAGCATATGGTGCAGAGTATAAAAGTACATTTAAGTTGTCTCCTTGATGGCTTTGTATGGCACTTTGTGATGATGGCCGTTGATTATTTTTTGATTGATTACTTCCATCTGAGCAAGTCTAATGGCAGAATTAACCTGACCCGTTGTTGCAATTGACTGGAGAGCAAATGGTTTAACTGTAACAGATAGGGACATTTTTTTTGGAGAATAAAAATTAGAATGTAAATCTGAAATAGATCAACTCCAGAAGTTCATTCACCATTCATTTCCAAATTTGCTGGTTCTGATGAGGGTCACAGAGAATCCAGAAGTCTATTAAATCAAATCTATGAATAAAATAAAAAGTATCCCTTGTCTAGCGCTATTTTACTTCCTTTACCCAGTCTTCATTTCTTCTGTAATCCTGCATTTACAGTGTGAATTTACCAGCCTCCTCTGTTAGTATTTGACACATACTAGTTGTCTCTGTTTTCTCTTTATATTGCTTACTGTTCTTTATTATGTTATTATACTTCTAATGCCTAATATTCAAAGTAATTTTAATATTAAAATTCAAGCAGTGCTTTCATATTTAATGATTTTTCCAGCATTTTTCAGTCACTTCCTTTGCATAATCTTAGCGAGTTGGGAACAGTCAGAGCACATTCTTATGACCAGCAGTCCTGTACTCTCATACCTCCAGCAACTCAGTATAAACCAGTCTGTAACCCACCCTGACAAAATGAAACAATTCGTATGGGTGGGCTCTGTGTGCATGAGGACCAGCAACCAATGAGTGGCCAGCTGGAAGCACATTGCACTTAATGTTGCAACAAGGAGTAAGCAATGCATGTGCTTTGGACTTCGGAAACAGCAGAGAGACCAGGGTGTTTGGAGTCTAACATTTTGCCTACCATGACAGAGTGGAAAAAAGAAAATAAAAAACGGCAGAGTCTGCTGCTGAACTCATCATACCTGGAAAGCATTCGTACATCACTGACTGTCAGGTAGCACATTATAGGCTGGTTGAAAAAAAGGGGAAGCATTTGGTATTTTGGAAATGTGCTAGAAAATCATCACAGAGTCATTTAATTGGTCATTCCCAGGAATTTCTAGTCTTGTAATCTGACATCCTCGTGTGATGAGATCAGCAATGGATGATTGATATTCCCACTAACTAGAAGTCATGTGATGTTAACCCAGCGTAAGACAACTTGAAAACTGCACATAGGCAATAGTGGGACTGCATGTCAAACCCAGACAATATGGCTAAGGCATTGGACTCACAACAATGGTGTCGTGGACTAGGAATCCCAAAGAACATAAATCCCAATAAGCTCTAAAAAACAAAATAAGGACCAACACTAAATCTTTATAAAAATAAAAGTTGTCAAAATGCTCTCCGAAAACAAAAAATCCCAGTGGAGTAGAAGAAGCAAAGGAATTGCCCAAAAACGTTAAGGCAATCCAGTGCAAATAAGTCCCAATGCAAATACCCAGAAATGTAGTTAAAACAAAGCAATAAGCTTCAAAAATCCAGAAATCCAAAAATTCAATGAAACATAAGTAAACTCACCAACTCCCTAGCATACATGAAATGATAAACCAAGAACTGTGGGAGACACTCTGGATTTATAGAGTTGGGGGAGTTTCTAGTGGTGAATGGCAGGTAGCCCCGTTTCTTGGGGGACCACCCACAAAACACGAGGGACAAAACACAAGCAGCTTAAAGACAAGGTCAAAAACAAAGAACAATGCACATAATCAACAAAAGCAACATTAACATAAATAAATGGCATGAAAATGAGCAAAAAAGATATGAAACAAGATTTTGAACCCCCAGTTATGACCATGAGCTCAAAAGAAACACAGACGATCAAAAAATAAAGCAAACTGTATTATGTTTATTAACAAAAGAAGGAATATTAACACAAAAAGGAAATAGAATATTACATATCAAGGTAAAATAATAAAAACTAAACCTATATAGCTAGGTCCGTAACTACCATGTGGGATGGCCAGTCCACTTACCCATTTGTAAACTGCAATTTCTTTCTCCCCTTTCAGCATAAATCACAGTCTTTCTCTAACTCTGGCCTTCCTTTCACCCAACAGTTGAGGTTACCGGCCATTTTGCTTAGTCCAACTTCCAGGTACTCCGGAAGGAAATACTTCAGAGTCAGTCAGTACTGAATGTGCTCTCCTTCTTCCACCAGGTACTTGGTTGTACCCCCCCTTACACCCTTGAAGGTGTGCAGGGGAGAACCAAACAAGCTGTATTCCCTAGTTCACTTGTGTGGCTACCACGAATTACCACGTATGTGGCTTGGTAGAATATCAACACAGTTATAGCAGGTTCAGAATCCTGGGCTCAGATTCCAGCTTTGTCAAAGTCTGTCTGGGGTTTGTATGGATTTTCCACCAAGAGTTCTGGTTTCATCTTACATCATATCTATCTATCTATCTATCTATCTATCTATCTATCTATCTATCTATCATATATTTCCTTTCACATCTCTCTATCTATGTTTCAGTTAACTGAAAAAATAAAACCTCACTGTCATGATCTTGGAAGCGTTCACTGAGAATATGTGCCTTGTGACATGATGCATAATCATACTGAAAGTGCCCATGCTAGTTTGCATTAAGTATGGCTGAGATGGGATGAATTTGATCACCAATGATGTTAAGGTATGTTGTGTCATTTAGATGTACTTCAGTGGGTAGCAGGGCCTTTGATGCTGTATATACCAGGAATATGTTCACACTTTGACCACTGGCCTGCACTGGTGTCACAAAACACAATGGCTCCATGGGATCATGTTGCTTTGCCAAATTCTCATCCTTCCATCAGCATGATGCAAAAGGGACCTGGATTCCTTCAAAAATAACATTTGTCTACCCCTCCAAAATCCTCTTTGATGTTTCATTGCCCAATGGAGATGCACATTCTTGTTTCTTGCTGACCTGACATGGTCTTTGGCTGTAGTAGCCAGTTTTGGAGAAAGTCTAACACATTTTGTATTCGAGATAAGATTTTCCAAGTCGCTGTTGAATTAAGATGTGATTTACCTGGTTGTGGCCTCTTAATTTCTTTCTCTTTTATCTTTTGACCTGTTTGATTGACAAACTGTTTTCATCCACAGATTTGTTTGTTACGTGCAGTTTTATGAACTTGACATTCTCTGTAAATCCTTGTGATGGTTGTATGTGAAAAAGCCTTGATGACAGCCAAAGTATCAGTTGTATTATTTGGAAATACTAGAAAGACCAACTTTCATGCGATGTTCAGTTACTAAAGCTACTTGTTTTGCTCATTCCAATACTCAGTTGATGCTACAAATGCTGGTCTGCCCAATTTATACCACAGCACTATCATGTGATGCATGATGTGTTGGAATGTAGGACTAATGCTGAATGAATACTCCACCCAAAAATTATCTTTTTTTTATGTTAGTTACCCAATGGCAACCAGCAAACAATCCACTTATGCCCATCATTCATTGGTCAAGAATCCTGTCATCAATTCAATTGCACAGTATTAAGGGAATGTGCCTTTCTTGTTTATCCTTTACACTCACTGGTCCAGGAGTAAGTATTAATAGTATTTTATCAAAAAAGACACACATTTTAGACGTTTTGAAAATAAAAATGGATAACAGCCATGTGGATTATGTGACATACAGTAAATTACGTGAGGATTTTTTTCTTTTTCTATGGACGTTTTTCATACTGTTTGCCATTTTCCATAATTGCTCACAGTTGGCTTCCATTTAATTAAAATCTTCCTTATGTCCTTTCTCTACAAATAAATTAAAAAATCTTTCTCTGCCAATGCTACAAACTACCTGGAGTATGTAGCATTTAAAAAATTTAATTTGTGGGTGGATTATTTGAGAATGTACTGTACTGTACCTAACAAAATGGCAGCTCATTGTATTTATGAATTCACCTTGTTCACTACAATATTGAAAGGTGTAGCATAGCGTGTTAGGTTTAGAAACAAACTGTGTAGCACATTTCACCACAATTCTAATACATCATAAATGCAGAAGTCAAGTCCACATAACTTATTTCACATGAGCATTAACCACAAATCAAAATAAGTACATCAGGATGACAGAGGCATGTTAAAATAAGGGTAGCAGGTCATCTTTGTGTTAGTTATTATCTTGTCAGGTATAAACTTTAGTGACAGCATTGATTTATTTATCTGCATGTATATTTACACAACAGTTAATATAAGCCATTTGTTTTAATTGGTAACCAAAATCAGGTAAATTATTTCAAAGAACAAGGATCTGCATATTTAAAAAGTCAATAGGTGATAGGTGTCTGACATCCATTATTTAGCAGCAATAAACCAAGGGATTGATTGATTACTGATAACATAGCATTAAAGCATTATTTATAATGAAGAAATTACTCTGGCAGGAAGAAGAATTTTAATGTTTTACAAAACAGAATCATCTTGTGCTGTACAAGCAAGAGTCATTTGCAAGAAAGAACCTTTTTCATCACTCAGCGTGAATGTTGAGCACATTTGAATTTAAACAAGAGGAGAGTAATAAGAGCTAATGAGAAGTACTGTATGGAGTTCCCGTGTCTAAAGTTGTTTAATCCAAAGGAAAATGTGAGTTACTGCATTGAAAGATCCAAACGGTTTATGTATTTCAACGAATAAAATTAAAGACAATTTTCTTTCAGTTATTCATTTAGATCAAATGCAAAGTAACAGAAGGCCGGAAAAGATCCCAGGGTCACTAAGAGCAAGGCTGTGTCATAACTGCAGACTCTTATGTGTACAATTTTGTGTGTTTTATGGTTATTGGTGGTTCATTGTTTATTGGTACGTTTTGACAAAGTTTATTTTGGATTGTTTCTTTGTTTACACAAATCCTTTTTGGAGGTGTCATGTGACGATATTTAAATACCATGTTTACAGCCTGCTTCATCCTTTGGTGGATACGCAATAAAAGACGTCTCTCTGTAGTATAGTTAGTTTCTATTTCAAGTAAGCCCTAGTGCTCAGCAGTGGCAGTGGCAGAGTTTAATAGAAATGCGGGCCTAAATTTGTCACCAAAATGCCAAAATCACATCTGTCTATATCCTCTTTCCTTTAAACTTTAGCACTAGTTGAGTTGGTGGTGCGTTAACATCAGGCAAATTCATGACTTGACCTTCGACATTTGGCAGCAGAGCTCACTTGTTAGTAGTGTAGGTAGCAGACCCCTCACTAAAGTTAGCACAGCTAGCGGCGGGGTTTTCACTTGCTATCGGAGCATCACCAAAATTTCCAATGAGTCTGGAACGTTTTACAACTCTAATTGTTTCAATAATAAAACCTAAAAGGGATTTATACCAAGACACTAATAGCGCATGTCTTGCCTTATCCACCGAGACCTACCCCAACTAATAAATTCATTTGCTAGTTGATAGTCTCCTGTTAATGTCACATGTTTTTGAGTGTCTGCAATGGAAACTTTTAAAGTAAATCTTATTTGCTAATCCTGGTTATGAAGCTGTATGTGTTAAATTTACTGTCCATATATGTGATTTTCAAATATTTAAAGAGTTAAATTAATTATTTTTTAGTAATAGATTTAGCATTGATGATTTTGCTGTGTAAGTTTATAATTAATTGATATTTTAATAAAGGGAGATACAGTATGTACTAAAATGCATGTATAAAATATAGGCCTATTTTCATTTATAAACAAAAATTAAAAACAGGAAAGGTTATGAGAGAATGTGGTGGACATAGGTGTCATAATACACATTATTGTTCTTTGTTTTTATTGTTCAAAACTCATTTGGGAGAATTTTGAAATTATTTTCATTTTCATATTTATTACTAGGGGGCTTCGCCCACTGCTCGCTTCGCTTGCCAACCCCTGTGTTTGGTTAATCGGATATACAATTTAATTTTTTTTCTTTGGAATTGTTTCAATTTCATTATTTGCACTTTTACTTTAAAGCTTCATTAAAAACAATATTTTTTGGAGACACATTGTGACAACGCAAAGTATAACTGCCCGTGAGTGAATATTGTTTCTGTTTCCCTAATAAATAATCTGATTTTTTCTAATGTTTGTCCCTGTGATTTATTGATTGTCATAGCAAAAGCTATTCTCACGGTAAACTGTAAACATTTTAATACGAATGGCATATCACGATCTCCTTTGGTGTGTAATGTTATTCGTGGAATATATACATTACCTTTCTTTTTGCCTGTTAAAATTTGCATCGCTTCTCCGTGGTCATAAATATACACCTGACCGAATTGTGTATTCTTTGAAATTCAGCTTGTCGTTGCTTTAACTGTTGCGGGACCACAGATTCTCATAGCGTATGGTCCATTATTGTGTAAATCCACGTTTTGTGCATTGAATGATGTGAATGCGAAATGATGATTAATCTCCTTTTGTTTTGCGGTAATGCGATCTTTTCTATCTTTTCTTTGATACTGTAGCGACTGACATGATAAAGTGTCACAAAAGCTTTACTTGAACAATCGCTGACTTCGTAACCCCAAACACAATTTTCTAGCACCCTCTCCAATCCCTCATCCCCCGCGTCTCGCCTCCCCCTTACCGCATCAATCAATACCCCGCTATCAGTCTTCCGTGCTGTACTCCGCCCTCCCTCAATCGGACCGAACAGTCACTTAAAACCAAAAAGGCCGGAACCTGGCTGGGACGCTGCAATACTTCCGAATTTTACTGGTTTCATAATCTCTTATCTGCCTTTTTTTCTCTCCAACGCCTTTGGGTCTCTATTCTCCGTATTGTCCTTATATGCTTTATATGTGTTGAGAGCACAGGATCTGTGTGCACTACGTGCTTTTACACGAGTGACTGTTTTTTGATGGATGTGCTCTTATATGATATCTGTTGTAAGTAGGGCGTGTCTTGCAAGAATCTTATGTTCCACGTCCCCGTGAGATGGCCCTGGGACAGTCTCTTGGCACCAAGTCTCATGTTTACGGCCCCCGCAAGATGCTCCGTGGCAAGTCTCTTCTGTCTCGCAGGTCTTTTAAATGTCTTTCAAGAACTTCAGAGAAGATCACGTATCGTCACCTTGCTTTTGCTTTCCAGGATTTCTTTTTATAATAGACAGATTTACGTGACTAAAATTGTCACACTTATGTTTTAACCAGGCATTCCATTACAAATCCAGCCATGGAACAAATTAAGATTATCCTTGAATTGAACAAAAAATAGCAAACGTTAGTGCTAGTTAGTTTCTATTGTAAGGAGGCCAAGGCTCATTTTGGTTTTGTTTGATTGTTTGTCGTTGACTTTTGAGTTTTGGTTTGCCCCAGTGCTTTGTTTGCGCAATATATTTCTTGATCCAAAGTTTTAATCTTCCCTGGCTCTGACTGCAATTCGGGTCTTCATTATTATCTCCTTGTCCTTTAGCCTCTCACAATAAAACCAGAGATTCAATCTCAACGCAATAGGCCTACCTGGGCCCTACAAGCCTGGTGCTAGGTTTGCATTTTTGCTCTTCATTTTGCTACTGATTTACGATTAGCTATCTTCACCCCGTTTTAAAATTTTGATTGTTGTTTTCAATTTCTGACTCCTGGTTCTGACTCTTGCTTTACTTGACCATAGCTTTATTTCACATTAACCATGTCCAGGTTTATTTATTCTCACTTGCACTTCTGGGCAAACTCACTCACAAGGGGCCATCTCAGAATCAAGCATAACATGAGCCTGCATGACTTTGAAGTTGGGGGAGATACAAACTGCACATAAATAATGAAGAGACCAAGATTTGAACCCACACCACTGGCGCTGTGAGGCAGCAGTGCTAGGCAATGTAACACCATTGTATCTTTCATTTATTCATTCACTCTGAGCCCAGTTATTCCAATATAAACTGGTGGTGGAGCTGAGGCATATTCTGGTAGCATCAATGTGAACAGGACAGCATTGCATTGCTCAGTACTAATAGTCAGCCATTTTAGAATTAAGAATCAAACTAAACTGCACATTTTTGTGGTTTGGCTGAACCCAAAATACCTGAACAAAACAAATTAACCACACTGAGGGTAGTACAAAATCCACAATAACAATGACAGGGGCCATGGTTCATACTCAGAGCCCTGATAACCACTGCCACCATAAATATTCAAATAGTTACTTAATAATAGATTTGAATAACTTTGTCCTAACAATTAATGGAAATGGTAGAGACCTTATTATCAGCGCATCTGCTTTTTAACCTGATGTCTTTATCAATGTGATTCTGATAAGGGCCAAATGATTTACCTCGCTTTATGATGGGAGATCGAGTTGCACTGTTTGAAAAAGAAGTGCAAGGTTCTGAAATGAACAGCTAAAAGGGTTCTCTTTCAATAACGCCATTGTAAAATTCCTCCTGGCTTTTATGTTGATTTAAGCTCTCAGCTGCACTTTATTTAGCTGAAATATTTATTATTTTGATAATTGCATTTATTTTGTCATCCAGGTTATAATGAACAGGCACTGAGAAATTTATGAATAGGATTTTAATATGACCAACTGCTCAAGCACTGAAACATGAATAGATGTGGCTAATTGAAAGAATTATGGGATTAAATGGCTTTCTGTGGACCTTTAGTTGGTCTCTACAATATTTCTGTTTTTGAGAGCTACTGCCCAAGGGAGTTATTCAGTTCCTGGAAGTCTGCCACAATGTTGTCTTTTACATAGCTTCATTTTTGTATAGCTGTGGAGAGAAATATTTCTGATATTTTCCAACGGGATTTTTAAATCATACATTTTTCTTTTAAGTATTTTAATTAGTAAGCCTGTAAAAACTCATCAGTTAATTTTCTTTACCCATTTTCTATTGAGGGCGGCACGGTGGCACAGTGGGTAGCGCTGCTGCCTCGCAGTTAGGAGACCCAGGTTCACTTCCTGGGTCCTCCCTCCATGGAGTTTGCATGTTCTCCCCGTGTCTGCGTGGGTTTCCTCCGGGTACTCTGGTTTCCTCCCACAGTCCAAAAACATGCAGGTTAGATGCATTAGTGATTCTAAATTGTCCCTGCTCTGTGTATGTGTGTGCCCTGCGGTGGGCTGGCACCCTGCCCAGGGTTTGTTTCCTGCCTTGCGCCCTGTTTTGGCTGGGATTGGCTCTGGCAGACCCCCATGACCCTGTAGTTAGGATATACTGGGTTGGATAATGGATGGATGGATTTTCTATTGATCAAGGAGAAAGACTGAGGCTATCCAAGCAGTAACAGTTGCAAGGCTAAAGCTATCCGTGGACAGGTCCAGAGTCTGCAGCTGGACTCTTCTCATCATGGCTACAAAACAGACAGAGAGCTTGTTGGTAAAGTTAAAAAAAAAAAAAAAAAAAACAAAAACAGACTCCTTTGAATGTAAAATTAAAAGGGATAGACTAGGTAAAGCACTTTACGAAACACTAGCTGTGTAAGCCCATGCTGTAAAAAGCCCAGGGTCCTAGAAACTATTGAAATCGTCAGAAAAATATTGAAACGTAGAGATGTCAGGTAATTGAAAGGAACTACTCTGGGCATCTCTCTACTGGGGTGATTTGTTTTGCCGACGTGCATTAGTGGCTAAGTGACTTTGTCTTTCTTTGGAGGTTTCATTTTGCTGACGTGCTCGCCTCGCTTGTGTTATTAATGGCTAAGCAAGTTTCCTGTTTTCTCGGAGGTGGAGCTCTTACCTCGACCCCCCACCTCTCACTTCCGGGCCAGACAAACACACACACTTCCATGCATAGACGTTTATATATAAGATTAGTGATGGGTAATGTCTTATTTAGGTTAATTTTGCTGACTAATATTATTATTAAACTAATTCTGCCCATTTTCACATAGTTTGGTGTGTTTGGACAAAAATGGGGGCATTTTTGGGGTTGCAGAATGCTTCAAAATGTTTTCTATTTAAATTAATTGAAATTAGGTGCTGCCATTACAAAAATTCACTTTCCAAAGTGGATTTCAGGAATGAAGTAATAGGCTTCTTCTTAAAGGCCTTCTTGCCTCTCCTATTAGTGCCTACCCAACTAAGGTTGGGAGCATACGCAGGTACAGCATGTTGCTGCATCCACCACATGATGAACCAACCAGATTGGAGCCCGAGTGCAGCCATGCAATTGCTGACACCTCAGCACCACAGTGGAACAAAGTGAGGTTTTTTTAACGGTGGCTGGAGTGCAGATCCCCCAAGTTTTCCCTGTAAGTTGGAGGACCTGATTGCAGGTTAACGACATACCCAGGATGAAGCAATTGCAGGTTAAGGGCCTCGCTCAATGGCCCAACAGAGTAGAGTCACTTCTGGTGTTTACAGGTTTTGAGCCTTTCTGATCACCGGCATAGATTCCTGTCCTCAGAGCCACCACTCTGTCCCACTAAACTAGAATTCAATCATTCAGATGTTCGCTTGTGCTGAACGTGACAGATTTAAGTTGCAGCTACTTGACTCCTACCTTAGTGACAGTAAAATGACTCATACACAAAAAGAAGGCAGCTACTATAGTTTAAGTGTGTAATTACTATTTTTGACTATATATAAAATGAAGACAGCTCATACATTTACATGTGCGTTGAATATTTAAGTACACTAAATATCAGTCAGCCATTTTCTTAGTCTTGAACACGGTCGTAGGGGGTGTCCCAGCTAGCAAAGGACACAATTGGGAACAAACCCTGGATAGGACACAAGTCATCACAGTGCCTCTTAATATCAGATACTATTAAACTTCTAATTTAGCAGTTTTCTATTGATTCTGCTCAAGTCCGTTTCCAGAATAGTATCTCTATGTTTGCTCAATTGGCAATTTTTATAACATTGTACTACTGTGTTAAAGTTAGTGAGAAGTCAAGCAAAATGACACCTTTTATTGGCTAACTAATAAGATTACAATATGCAAGCTTTCGAGGCAACTCAGGCCCCTTCTTCAGGCAAGATGTAGGCCTGAGTTGCCTCGAAAGTTTGCATATTGTAATCTTATTAGTTAGCCAATAAAAGGTGTCATTTTGCTTGACTTCTCACTACATTCATAATGGCTAACACGGTACAACACCCTAGTACTACTGTGTTAAAGGAAAAGTTTCAGTGGATAACATTGTTGCTACATGGAGCCAGCATTCAGGGTTTGAATCTAACAACTCTTTGTGGAATCTCCCTGTGTCTCTGTTAGTTTTTCTCTTTTATTTGGGTTTTCTTCCCATATCCTAAGACATGCGAATTACAGTCATATAAAAAAGTTTGGGAACCCCTCTCAGCCTGCATAACAATTGACTCTACTTTCAACAAAAAAGATAAAGTGGTATGTCTTTCATTTCCTAGGAACTTCTGAGGAATTAGTGAAGCAGTATTTAGTTGTATGGAATTAAATCAAATGTGAAAAACTGGCTGTGCAAAAATGTGGGTCCCCTTGTAATTTTGCTGTTTTGAATGCATGTAACTGCTCAATACTGATCACTTGCAACACCAAATTGGTTGGATTAGCTCGTTAAGCCTTGAACTTCATAGACAGGTATGTCCAATCATGAGAAAAGGTATTTAAGGTGGTCATTTGCAAGTTGTGCTTCCCTTTGACTCTCCTCTGAAGAGTGACAGCATGGGATCCTCAAAGCAACTCTCAGAAGATCTGAAAACAAAGACTGTTCAGTATCATGGTTTAGGGGAAGGCTACAAAAAGCTATCTCAGAGGTCTAAACTGTCAGTTTCAGCTGTAAGGAATGTAATCAGGAAATGGAAGGCCACAGGCATGTTGCTGTTAAGCCCAGGTCTGGCAGGCCAAGAAAAATGCAGGGGTGGCATATGTGCAGGATTGTGAAGATGGTTACAGACAACCCACAGATCACCTCCAAAGACCTGCAAAAACATCTTACTGTAGATGGTGTATCTGTACATCATTCTACAATTCAGCACAATTTGCAGAAAGAACAAATATATGGCAGGGTGATGAGAAAGAAGCCCTTTCTGCACTCACGCCACAAACAGTCACTTGTTGTATGCAAATGCTCATTTAGACAAGCCAGATTCATTTTGGAACAAAGTGTTTTGGACTGATGAGACAAAAATTGAGTTATTTGGTCATAACAAAAAGCGCTTTGCATAGCAGAAGAAGAACACAGCATTCCAATAAAAACACCTGCTACCTACTGTCAAATTTGGTGGAGGTTCCATCATGCTGTGGGGCTGTGTGGCTAGTTCAGGGACTGGGGCCCTTAGTAAAGTCGAGTGTCGGATTATTTCAACCCAGTATCAACAAATTCTTCAGGGTAATGCTCAAGAATCTGTCACAAAGTTGAAGTTACGCAGGGGTTGGATATTCCAACAAGACAATGACCCAAAACACAGTTCGAAATCTACAAAGGCATTCATGCAAAGGGAGAAGTACAATGTTCTGGAATGACCGTCACAGCCCCCTGACTTTAATATCATCGAAAATCTATGGGATGATTTGAAGCAGGCTGTCCATGCTTGGCAGCCATCAAATTTAACTGAACCGGAGAGATTTTGAATGGAAGAATGGTCAAAAATACCTCCATCCAGAATCCAGACACTCATCAAAGGCTATAGGAGGCGTCTAGAGGCTGTTATATTTGCAAAAGGAGGTTCAACTAAGTATTGATGTAATATCTCTGTTGAGGTGCCCAAATTTATGCACCTGTCTAATTTTGTTATGATGCATATTGCATATTTTCTGTTAATCCAATAAACTTAATGTCACTGCTGAAATACTACTGTTTCCATAAGGCATGTCATACAGTATATTAAAAGGAAGTTGCTACTTTGAAAGCTCAGCCAATGATAAACAAAAATCCAAAGAATTAAGAGGGGTTCCCATACTTTTTCATATGACTGTGAGTACATCAGAATAGGCTCTAGACCTGTTCTGGATTAAGTGGTTTCTACAATACCATGCTATGGTACACTCAGTATCCCTTCAATAATCCCAACTCTAATGCTATTAGCATTTAGGTTAAATGGCTGATATTGGCTGGAAACCTGTTTAATTACCAAACACATCTAAGTGTTCCAGTGGCAGTAATATTTATTGTCACAGCTTAAAGCTTTGCAAGTCATCACCAGTGGACACTGACCTTTCCTACAAGTGCACCACCCACCAGTTGCTAGTCATTTTCCTTTCTACGTATCTTCAATTTCACCCCCCTTTCCTTTTGTAATCTCTCATCCTATATCATTTTCTCATTGACACTCAGACTCATATGACTAAAGCTCAGATAGAGATTGAACATGTTTTCATCCTCATGTATAGCTGGATATATCAGAAACGTAAGTGACAGCCTACTTGTCTTAATACTGAGAACAAAAATTAACTCGCCTGCTAAAATCTTAAATGCTAGAATTGCTAGCACAGTCTGTTAACTATGAGAGAAATGGAATCAGACACTGAGGGGAGGAGAAATAGGAAATCCTAAACTACTTTCACAAAAACACAATGTTTGTAAAAGCAGTTTGGTTTATGTAACATGTGTATTTATGTACTGTATATGTGTATAAAATACAGAATGGTTATTATATACATTTATGTAATATTACAACTTTGAAATAATTCTGTTTACCTAAGTTCTCTAAAAACATTAAGGTGAGTTCTGAATATTCCTTACGTGCTACTCACTACCACACTACCTAGTAACTTGTTCCATATGTCTGTGAGAAGAAAATCATCATAACGTTTATGCAAAATGGGTCCTTAAGAAGTTTCCACCTGCATCTCTGTGTTCTTGTTAAAGAGTTCATTTTTAAAGTAACAGCTTGGATCCACCATACTAATATCCTCCAAAATTTTTAACACTTCTAATATGTCATATGTAATATGTAACATGTATATAATACTTGCTGTCCCCCGTGGCTCCACCTGCGTAGTAGTGAAACAGAACAGTGAGGAGGGCCCCGCCTGGCTCCCTACTCCTGACTCAGATTAGCGTGAATATATCGCTGCTGCAAGCGAACTATGATACATAGCGCAATGAGAGAAGTCGCAAAATCAACCGGAATGTTCAAGCAAATTATAGAAAATAACACAAACTAAATCCATTAAGTAGTTCTCTCATTCGCTAGCTAAGCAGAGGTAAGGAACACCCCGAGACTGGAGCGTGACTGAGGAGGGCCCAGCCCAGCTTCCTACTCCTGATTTCATGCTTCCTCCTCCCCTTGGCCCACAGTCTATTTTTCAGATTAGCACGAATATATCGCTCCCGCAAGCGAACTATGATTCTTAGCGTGATGAGAGAAGTCGCAAAATCAACCAAAATGTTCAAGCACGTTATAGAAAAAAACCCCATCTAAATCCTCTAAATCCTAGTTGAAATACAGACAGACAGACGTTGGATTTTATACTGTATATATACAGATATATAATAAGCAACATGTGTAATATGTGTTGTGGATTATGGCCGGCAGCTTATCCCGGCCAAGACCCCCAAGCCGCCAGATGGAGCCCTCCCTGCAATGTGGAGATGCCCCGAATTCCAGCAGGGCATCATGGACTATGGAGTTGTAATACACAGCCCTGCTGGATAACGTTGGGACCGCCAGGGGACGCTGCAGGGAGACACAGAGACATTTGGTTTTCCTAAAGCCCGGAAGTACTTGCAGGTCACGAGGACGGAAGAAATAAAGTGCTTCCGGGCTGACGAAGAAAGAAGAGTTTTGATTTGACCCGGAAGTGCTAGGAAGTCACATGGACTGCAGGTTAAGAAGCACTTCCGGGTCACGAACTATAAAAGGACTGTGGGAGCTCCCAGACGGGGAGCTGAGCTGGGTGGTAGGAGGGCAACGTGTCTGGGAGTGGAGGATTGTTTATTGTTAGTGTTTTGAGTATATTAATGAGTATTGTGGAGGAGAGGGTGCTTTGTGCACTGTTGTGTATAAATAAAGTCAACATTTGAACTTTTATCTGGTGTCTGGAGTCTTGGACAAGGGTTCAAGGGAGTGATACTGTCCCTATCTGTCACAATGTGCAATTTCATCCATCCACCTATTCATTTTCTGATGCCTATTCAGGTCTGGATGTTGGAGGCAGCAGTCTAAGCACAGATGCACAGACATCGCTTTTCTCTGCCACCACTTCTAACTCTTCCATGGGGATTCCAGGCCAGGCCATAACATATAATCTCTCTAGCATGTCTGCTCTGAGGTCTTCCCCCAGTTGGATATGGATGAAACACCTGCCCAGGTAGGCATCCAGGAGGTATCCTAATCAGATGCGTGAACACCTCACCTGGATCCTTTTGATGCAGAGAAGCAGTGGGTCTACTTTGAGTTTCTTTTTAATATCTACACTTCTCACCATATCTCTAAGGCTTAGACCAGACATCCTACAAAGAAAACAAATTTCTGCCACTTGTATCTGCAATGTAGTTCTTTCAATCACCACTCTACAGTTTGTGACCACAGATGAAGTTATAGTAACACAGATCAACCACTAAACTGAGGTCTTTCGGCTTAGCTCCTTCTTTCCCACGACTGACACGTTCAACATTCGCATGCCTTCTGACACCACTCCGATCCATCTGTCAATGACCTGTTCCCTTCTTCCCCCACTCGTAAACAAGATCCCAAGATACTCTATTTGAGGCAGTACCTCCCAAAACCAGAGATGACATTCCACCATTTTCAGCTGAGAACCATGACCTCAGACTTGAAGGTTCTGATCCCCTTCCCAGCTGCTTCACATTTGGCTGCTAGCTGCTCCAGTGCATGTCCAAGGTCACAGCCTGATGAAACCATCAGGAACTGCAAAAAGCAAAGATATGATCCTAAGGCCACCAAACTAGACACCCTCCACTCCTTGGATGCAGAAATTGTGTCCATAAAAATTATGAACAAAATCAGTAACAGAGGGCAACTGTAGCAGAGTCCCATATCCATAAGGAGCAAGTCTGACTTACTGCTGGCAATATGAATCAAACTCACTGTAGTTGTACAGGGACCAAATAATCTGCAACATCAGGCCCGGTACCCCATATTCCTGAAGCACACGTTGAGGGACACAGTTGTAGGCCTTTCTCAAGTCCACAAAACACATGTAGACTGGCTGGTCATACTGCCAAGAACGCTTCAGAATCCTTGTGAGGATTAAAAGCTAGACCAGTAAATCAGTATATCAAAAAATTCCTTACTTCAATAGGACACATTCAACAAGTCTTAAGGATTATGTTTCATCTGTATACTGATGCCCATTGATAAAACTGCAAGGCTTACAAATTTTTACATAAAATTATGAAATAAAGCTTTAGTCAGCAAAGCAAGTTTCTGAAGAAAATGCTAGCATACCAGTCTTTGAAAAAATAACTTTAATGTAAAAATATTAAACACATCCTTTAATAAAATGTAATAAATGACAATATTATTGAATTTGTATAGAGCTCTAAAAGGTCAAAACCAAATAAAAAAAGAACATAAGAAAACTTAATCAAGATGGGGTTTTTTTGAACAATGTAAATTGCATTACGGAGTAAGGCCAGAAGTTCAGATTCTTTAAATGCTCGGATGTTCTACTACTGTCTTCAGTAGCTTTTACTTTACTGGCTTAATAAACACAATTTTATATTTCCCAGAATTCTTAGGACTGGAGCTCAGAGCAATCTCCTTCTAGTGAATAGCATCTGGGCTCAAAGGTGAAGGAGACGCTACGAATGGTGAAGTGGCCAATCAGAGCAAGGTGATGAGCAATCCTTACTGAATGCCAGCTTTAAAAATATAAATGATAATCTCCTCTTTTATAATTGCTTGATAACCTTTTTAGCTATTGAAGCACCAAAGCTCTAAAAATACATTCCTCTCAGAATTTTGCTGAAATGTTTATTTCTTTTATTTTCAATTATTGCATGTGCAGACATTAAAATGTACTTATCTGCATTCTGAGTAAACAGGCATATTGGGTTTTGATGGAGAATGAGCCTTAAGTTGTTTTGCAGATGATCTTGTGTATGGTTTGAAAGAGAGAAATGCCTGGAATACGTAAATATCAGCCTCTAATGTGCCTATTGTTGATGGCTAATGTAACCATTTTAAAAAGCAGATTTCAAAAGCGTACATTAAATATGTCCACCCATCCATTTTTCCAACATTTTCTACCATATGGGTTCACATGGTTGAACAATCAAATAAAAAAACAGATTTCTTCTTGCCTACTATGGGTGAAAGACAGTGTCTTAGATTCTATGTGTGTGTGGATTCCCTTCACTTTGTTTACATAGAAATTGTATTATGCCATTATGTCTCAATGCTACACAACACTACTAGAGGTGTTTAATAAAACCCAGGAAGTGTTAGAGTGGCTACACAATCTAATTTAGTATTAAATTTACTATGCATATTATTACTTGCTGTCTTCTTATGGTTCAAGCAGATAACCCAAAATTTTTTTAAAAGTTTTAATACTATAATAACACAGAGTCAATGTAGTGGACCACGTGGTTATATGTTGATTTTCATGTCTGTTCCACTTTGCCTGGGAGCCAGATATCATTTTTGGAGTGGAGGGCTACTTTGTTAAGTTTGCATGTTCTCCCCAAGTCTTTGGGATTAGTGATTTCTATAAATTGCTCCATTGTTAGTGTGGCTGTGACTCAGCGAGCCCTGGGAAGGACTGGCATTTACTCATCCCAGGCTCTTAAACGTCTTGCACCTGCTGCTTGGCCTCCTCTGAATGTGAAGAGCACATTTAGGAAATGGATGGAGAGTGTGTTGCCTCTTTTCAGCTTTGTAAGAAATTAAGTGCAGTAAATCAAAAAATTCAAAGAAATACAAACTAGTCTAGCATTACTGATGTGCTCAAAAAACATTGATTTTGAAGAAATAAAGGCTAACCTAGCATTAATGTTCAGTATGTTAACATTCTGTTAGTTTTGCTCCTGACTAAATGATGTTAAGTTTTAATTTGCCTCCATTTGTTGCCTTTTCATCACTCATTCAATAGTGCTGTGCTTCTATGAAGGCACAGTGTCGGCTTGATGTTTTAATATTAACTTGTGCATCAAGCTCTGTGCTAATAGTTTTACTTGCATGAAGATGAGACCCCAACCACAAAATGCATTGGAGAATCAACAAGTTGGTGGGCTATCCATGATGCTCCCAAGATAAGCACAGCTTTTTAGTCACTTTTTATGACTGCTCAAAGTATCTGTATATATAATTCACTAGGGCAAGACACAATTGGAAAGCACGCCGGAAGGGGTGTGGATTCACTAAGCTGCCGACAAGTAAGACACCTATGGCGCACGCAGGAAGGAGCCACGGCCACCAACTCGGACGCGACGACACAGAAAAAACGGCGTCATTTATATTCGTCTGTCGTAGAGGCCACATGCACCTCTGAGCCACGTTGGCTGTTCATAGAGGCATGTTTCTTGCGGAGGTGAATCACCATATGCAGCGTGTGAAACGGTTTGTGAGGGGTATCCCATGGGAACCTTAAAACAATCCTTTACAACTGAGGTTAAAACACAATGAAGTAAGCAGTCTTTAAAAACTGAGTTTTCGGTTACGACGCACGACCGCGTGCACCATAGCAAACTGTTTTACATGCTACATACAGCAATTCGTATCCATGACAAACATGTGTCTTCTTCACTCACGGACAATTATATGTTGCTCTCTCCAGAGTTCCATCTTTTCATTCACTTTCTGTTGTATCCTTAAACCCTCCCTTTTTAGACAACTGTGTCTTTCCAGAAGTGTTCAACCATCAATAAATAATTATGCAGCGTTTGTTATGCCGCGGGTTCACTATTGTGTTGTATTTTGCTCTCTGCAGAGTTCCATCTTTTCATTCGCTTACTGTTGTATTCTCACACCAACCCGTTTTAGACAACCGTGTCTTTCCAGAAGTGTTTAGCATTCAATAAATAATTATGCATCAGATTGAGCGTGTGTCTACCTGGCGCAGAGAGGCGTGGGTAAGCCATTGAACCCCATTCGGGCTGCAAACCGTGGAATTCCCACTAAGCGTGACTCATACGCTCCCACTGGTTACGTCCCTACCCTTTGTACACACCCCCCTCCCACCGCGCTACTACCGTGGTCGGGTGTCTTGGTGGATTATATATAGAAAAGCAGCCAAAACCGCACAGAGCAATAAAACGTCTATGTGAGTCACAGGTGCATCTGGACTGTGTAAAGATGACAACGACTCAAGTGACAAGTTGGAGGTGGGCACATGAGCAGGTAGTGCATACTGAACGAGAAATCAGCAGACTAGCATGACGGAGGGAGAGAAGAGTGGACGTCCTTCTCCTCTCCTCCCGTTCCACCCTCCGCGCCTGAGCGCCATCCACCCCCCATCCCTCTGTCTGGCAGAAGAAGGCGCGATGGCGGTCCGCCAGTTTTCAGTCACGGACGATTGTGTGTTGGTTCATTCTGTGCATTGTTACAATGTTGCTTTTCTTGCTGATTTATTATATTACCGATTTTTCAAATGTTAATTTTCTCCCTGTGCTTAAAAATGATTAAAAAACCGGCCTGATTATGCGGCGTATGGTACGCCGCGGGTTGGCTATATCCAATAATTTAAAAACTGCAATACTAAACTTCAGAACTCACTTCCATACTTTCTATGAACTATGCCTAATTATTCTTTTGCCACCTCTTTTTCTACTTTTTCTTGGTTATTTTCATTGATTTCTTTTTATTTTTTGGTAGAGGCACATCTTCTTATATAATACGCTATCGTGGCTGTTCGTTTGTCTGTCCAGGATTTTAAATCACGTGTAGCTTGCAAACCGTATGAACTATTGACCTGAAATTTGGTACACATATACCAAATTCTTTCACGTCATTTACAAAAGTGTCTTTGTCCACACTAAAACAATCACATTTTACATACACATTTGTCCACAGTCGGCACGCATACCTCAGTAGAAAAATTCTTGAAGGAATAGTAACAACACTGGCTAGGGGATTTATTACAAAACTGTAGCAACTGGTAAATTACTTATCTTTTGCACATGCAGTGCGCATTCAAACTGTTCAAAATGCACTTCAGATGCATGCAGTACAGGTAAACAATGCAACAAGTATCATGGAAGCAGTTCTTCTTTGCCTGCTGTGTGTGGATATGATTTTTTTAAGTGACGGGTGACCATATCAAGGAAGGAGGCATTGTAATGAACAGGATACAATCAGGAAAGGGCTACATAAGCACGATTTGAGTCTGTGTTTTTAAAAGTCTACGTTTTCACATGTCCACACTTGATTGTCAAACTGACGTTTTCAGAAGTAAACACAGCTCTGGAGATCATTTTGAAAAGTCTTTGTTTTCGGGGGTTAAAAATGCTGGGATAGTGTGGACAAAATGCAAAAGCTCATGTCTATGGTTTTAAATGAATACATAGCAGTGTGGATGTAGCCTAAGAAAGAGGAGATCATTTATTGCATTCTGGAAACTTCCAACAAGTGAAAAAGGGTTTAAACCAGGGGTTTATAACTCCAGGCCCTGAGTGCCACAGTTGCTACAGGTTTTCATTCTAACCCTTTTCCTAATCAGTGACCAGTTTTCACTGCTAATTAACTTTTTCCCCATCAGTTTAATAGCCCTGTTAGAATTGATTCCTTTCTTCATTAAATGACAGCCAAGCAGAAATGAGATGTGAAACGAGCTAACAGATGACCAGCTAAACTGGGGCTTTCACTCCAATCACTTTCTTAAGGAGAAGCTGATTCTTGCTGTTAATTAAACCCATTATTTAATTCCATAGCTTGTTGCTGCTCTCATTTTGCCACAGCACACATTTCCAAAACTGTTGTTTTTCTGTTTATTCTAAGAACACTGTCAAAATGTTTTGGTGACCTGAGAGATCAACCTTACTGAGACCTTCACCTTTCTTTATTTTCAGATACAGTGTAATGAGCATAAATGAGCTGGTCATGTGGTGGCTTGTTTTGTGTCTCATTGTTTGGCTGCTAATTAAAGAAAAAGAAACAACTATGGGGCGTGAGTCAAGTTAATTAAAAGAAGTAATCAGCTGCAAAAACTGGTCACTAATTAAGAAGATGGTTAGAATGAAAACCTGCAGCCACTGCGGCACTCGAGGCCTGGAGTTCAACACCCCTGGTTTAAACATACATACCGTACTACTCAGATTTGCTGGTCCACAGACACTAAATGAATGCAGCTCTTTTGAATACTAAGAACAGGGGACAAATACTATACAGGTAGTCCTCAGGTTACGGACATCTGACCTATGACTTACGAACGGGGCCACGGCTGCGACTTATGTGCCCCAGTAACTGCCGCTTCATCATCTTCTGCCTGGGGAGGCGACTGGATGGAGGCTGGAGGGGGGCGATTTCACTGCTCGCACAGTATAGTGTCCCTCGGGCGGCTCCCGGCGGCAAGTGGTTTCATTGCCCGCCCACCACACACGGCTGCCCTGTTCATTCTTGGTGGGCAGCTGGTAATACTACAAGCGGTGACCAGGTTGTGGCTGAACGGAAGCCATTGAGGGTGAACAGGGTGGTGGGGGTAGCATTGTAGTGTGCCTCGGATGGCTGACTGTTGAATGGGGGCGGTGGTGGGCGATTCACTGTCCGCCTTTGGCAGCAGCCGTCTTTGTTCTCGGTGGGCGGATGCTTCAGGCAGCATACTGTAGTGGAGATGACTGTGAGGTGGGCTGGTGATGAACCCCCCCTTGCCGCCCCAATTCATTCTCAATAGCAAGCCTGCTTGTACTGTTATGCACATAGCAGTAAGCTGTCTCTCGTCAGTACATCAGACGTGTTGACGACGGGTGCCCGCCTACTGTGATAGCCTGGACAGTGCTGTGCAGAAGAGCTCATCTTAACCTTTTGTCTTCACTCTTCAAGAATGACTCTGAAACACAAATCTGATGCAAGTGCTGGTGATACAGTAAAGAAGAGAAAAACCATCACCATTGAAAATAAAGTAGAAATAATAAAAAGGTCAGAGAGGGGTGAAACTCCATCATTCATTGGCAGAGCACTTGGTTACAGTCGGTCAACAATAGCATTTATTAAAATAATGTACCTGTTCCGACTTACATACAAATTCAACTTAAGTACAAACCTACAGTCCCTATCTCGTACGTAACCCAGGGACTGCGTGTACTATTGTAAAAGGTAAAGGTAAAATGAAAATATGCTCAGCATAATAATTAAAAAATGCATGAAAAAGTTTCAGTAAAATAGTGGATCATTTGACAATGTCAGTGAAAATGATGAAGACATGTACTTAAGACAACACAGTGTAAACAGGATAAGGCTGTTCAAAAAGGATCTCGTCACACAATAGTTTATGTCAATCTGGAGCAAATAATTAAACCAAGGAGTTCATATGAAAAATTCAACCAATTAAAAAGTAACTGGATGAAAATATTGGGACAACTTAGGTATCAAAAGACCAAACCAGAGTGATGGATTGAATGGTCTCTTCTTGTTTGTCAAACATCTTATGTCTTCCTTGAGTCACATATTTCCACATTAAAGCTGTTGCCTAAAAGTCAAAACTTTAATCCTCTTACACAAAAAAAGAAAACACAGAACGTAATGGTGTGCTGTATTGAAAATGATATTATACATATATTGTTGCTAGAGGAGAGACATGCAGTGAAAGTTTAGAATAGGAGTTACCTATAGTTTATCGGTTATTCACTTGTTAGTCATCGATTAGTCACTACACAATACAAATAAGGCCTTTGTTAAGGTTTGTTACAAAGACGGAAGTGACTAATAGATGAACTACAGCGAGCATCTCTCATGTTCATGTTGGATAATGGAAATGCCTGAAAAGGACAGCTTTTTGTAACTGGCAGAGATCTTTTTTCAGAGTAAAGCCAAAAGGTAAATGAGGACACAAGTTAAGATCAATACACACAAGTTATTAAATTGTTTACCAAAGTTTTCAGGACAAACCAAACTTGATATCAAACAAACAAAAATTGAAACAAGAATCTGTCTAAATATTGTGTTTGCTTAGTTGAGTGCCGAGCTTTCATAAAGTCTTTCCATTGTATTGCTATAGGGTGTTTGTGGTAAGTTCAGATGTCACACGACATGTGCATACATGCTTGATAAAGAACAGAAACACAAAATGATGATGCAGTGATGTCACTGGCAAAAGATAAAAACAAGTTAAAATAAAAATTAATAACATATAGAAGAAAAAGTAGACAGCATAGAAGAATTAATAACATGTTCCTGAAAGTCCCTGTTCTGATGTTATCATTGAAGATTTTGAAGATTTATTAAGAACAAAATCATTTGTTAAGATCTTGTCGCATGGCAGTAACAGACTACAGGCTCTTGTAAGCTGGAATGTATGCTGGTGATGCAGGCTGGAACTTTGCTTTCAGGAACCAATGAGTTCCTGTACGGTGTAGGCCTTGGACCACTTCCACGTGTTGCAGGAACTGCAAAGAACAGTATGTGACATGCAAAGAACAGAGCTGCAGTGTGAAGTGATGCACAATCGAACCCACTGTTCTTGTTCTGATGCACTTTGCAGCAGAGCCCCACACGCTCATTGCTTTGGTGTGGTGTATGGCATGGGCGCACCAGGGAGATGCCTATGAAAAGTAATGCAGTACAAAGTGTACCATGATCAGGAGTTCATGAGGACCCCCAGCCATATCAGTTTGAGGTGATCACCACTTCACGGTGGAGACTACTGCTTCAATGTTCACCAGGGAGGTGGCTATGAAGAGTGATGCAGTGTGAAGGCTGGCACTCCATCTTCATTGATAACTCTCTAAAGTCAAAAACTACTAACAGATTTGTAAGATGCTACAAGTTCTTATGGTTAACCTATCAGGACAATGCATTGCCCAAGTCCCGCCCATGATAGTTCCTGGTTAAAAAAGTACCAGGAACTGCCTACCAGAAACTGTAAATGGCCCAAGTTCCTGTGTTGACAATGCTACAAAAGTTTCTAAGTTTCTAAAAAGTCACTGGTTCCCGAAAAACATTCCTGTGGGATGCACCAAAGTAGACCTAATTCTAAAATATTTCCAATAATGTAAGCCAGGATATGTCCATTAAAATCTGCTTGTCAAACAACTAGTCTGAGTCGGGTGCAGAAAAAGTGAAGAAAGAAGAAGAGATAATTTCAGTGCCAGAAGCACCATATCCTATTTGCAATTAGATGATTCAGCTAGGCAAGGTAAATGTGTATCATTCAATAAGCATGTCGATGCTGAGGAGGAATGGAATCGCTTTGAAAAGTGCTTCATGATAGTGCATCCAGTCAATGTTCAGGAACCATTAAAAAGGCTTACAGAATGTTAGGTTATGTATTACAATATGTAAAGTAGAAGACAAAGAAGATTATGTTTAAGCTTTAAGTGCACTGATGTGGCCTCTTCAGGGGTACTGTACACAGTTTTGGTCTATGGGCTGCAAAAATGACATGGCAGTGCTAGGAAAAGTCCAAAGATGAGCAACTAGGCTGATTCCAGGACTGCAGGGGTGAGGTATAAGGAGATATTGAAGGATATGGACTTTTTCAGTTTAAGTAAATAGAGATCAAGAGATGACATGTTTCTCAAATGATTAAATTATGTGTACAGTGTATCCAGACTGTTACTTTGAAATGAGTTCAGCAACAACATGGGGACACAGCTGGAGACTTGTTAAAGGTAAATTTCACACAAACACTAGATTTCTTCACGCATAGAACCATCCTTCTATATAAAAGCGGTCGGGATTGTCCTTCCGTCCCATGAGTGCTACGCAGGCGCGGAATTTCACACACGCCCCGTCCATTTTGCAATGCACGATGGGATTTGTAGTTTCGTTTTTCCAGGTAAAAGATGATTTTCTACTCCAGACTGTGCGATATCTTCTTCTTCTTTCTTACTATATAAAAGCGGTCGGGATTGTCCTTCCGTCCCGTGAGTGGAAAGCGTAGTGGTATTCCGCTTATCACAGACTTACTACTTGCAGCTTGCGGTACGAAGCGACATGATGTGAGCAGAGTTCTGGTGCTCCCATCGTTCCCTTGCTTTTGTGCGCGATGCGCTGGAAAAATAGACAAAATTATGTCTCTGGAAATAATCAATGTTGATGGAGTACAAATGCCTCACCGCATAGTAGATATCAGGGGGGGTTCAAAAGGGTGACCTCAATATAGAAAAAAAGTTTAAATTTCATCACAAAAATAACAGAAACTGCGAGTATTAAAGTAATACCACTCAAATGCAATATAACCAAATTAATGAGTTTGTATAAAATATCAAATTGATCTACATATTGAATTGCCTTAAGAAGTGGTCAACTTAAAAGTCGGTCGCCTTAAAAGGCGGGTCAGCCTAGTATTTACTAAATAGCGTGGTAGACAGTAAGAACCTTCTAATGTTCAGTTGATGAAATTTTGGAGAAAGTAGGTGGATAGGAGTGACAAGCTTAGATGGGCTGAATGACCCGTTCTTGTCCAAATTTATTTAATATCCTAATGTTCTAATGATTCCCTCCCAACATATCAATGTGGCCATAAAATAAGTCAGATGTTGTCCCATATAACATAAAATGGCTTTATCCAATTAATAGTTGGGCTAACAGCCTATTCTGGATGTGTTTGATGAAAACCTTGAAACAACCTCGAACAGGGTGCCAGTCTATTGCAGGGCTCACTCTTTTGCACACTTTGGAATCCTCAACTAATGTAACCTGCACATTAGGGGGACGTGGGAGGAAAATCCCATTCAGAAATGAGAAGAACATGCAAAATCCACACAGACAGTGTGCAGGTGCAGGCTTTAAACCAAGGATGCCAGACCCAGTAGGTGGTAATACCACCCAATCCATCACCCTGTGTCCCCTTTAGGGCATGTAATACTATAAAAGTAAAGAAAAACAGCGAATTTACGTCTGAAGAAGACAGCAGACTCACAAAATAATGTCAGTGTGTTTTCAAAAAAAGGAAAGATTTTCACAGGCTTAACCAAATGAAGAAATGAAAATGGACAAGCATTACATTGCACCTAGACCCATGACTTGTTGTATTGATGACAATGTCCTAGGTAACAGATCAATAATAATTAATCTCCGAGTTCATGGAGGACAGGTGGTAAAACTTTGGGAGCTACCTTTTATTCCATGCTGTGAAGAAATAATTTGAAATTGTTGATGGTTTAATTCCACTGGATGAAGAGTCTTCCTTTGTGTATTTGACCTGGGATAATAAACTTCATGCCAGCTGTTCAAAGATTTGTTTGAGTGCATGCAACTCAATGATTTCATTTCTCCAAGTACATGTCACACCCTCATGATTTCCTCTAGCCATGGAGTTAAAGGTGGAAGCAGAGTTTAAGAGATTCTAAATCTTGGGAGGAGACTGCACATTATAGCCATAAAAAACATCTGTAAGCTATTCAGGGTTAAAACAGAAATAAAGAACCCAGCAAAAATCAGGTAAAAACAGATAGAACAGGATGAGACAATTGTCATAGTCAAATAACAATGATCCAAAAAACAAAAAAGGGAATAACATAAGAAACTAGAAGTTAATCGGCTTGACAGCTGAGCCATGAGGCAAATTAAAAGCTAGTTTAAGTATATGTGCAATTAGAGTGAAACAGACTCATGAGACTGCAAGTAATTACAACAAAGTAACTGTAAGTAGATGGCATGGCCAAATGCAAATGGCACATGGAAGATTGAGCCAACACTGTTGTAATGGGTGTGATTTACGGTACTTGCTCACTCATTGCGCAAGAACATTGATCCCCAGGGTCCTGTGGTTGTTCTGCTCCAGGGAAGAAAAATTCAAATCCATGCTGCTGCCACAAAGCAGAGACACCAAGTGAAAACAGTTTGACAAGCCTGTTAACAACATCATCTGCAAGACAAGGAAAGTGGAAAGCTCTGCTCTCTTAAAATTATTACAATGTTACACCCATGATCATGTCGAAGCCGTTTGGATTACTATGATCTGTGGTAAAATGTAATTTGACATTCGGAATATTCACATTAATGTGTTACATTGTCATGGTGGAGAATCTTGGCTTGTTGGCATATCTATGGTTTCTATTTTCAGTTCAATTGCAGAAAAAGCTGTGACTTTATCTAGTGTAGTGAAGCTTTTGTTTGTGTTTTAATTCATGCAGCCAGCACAGTTGTGGCTTTTAAAATGAATTTAAATGAATGGAATTGTAATGGAATTAATTGTTTTAAGGAAATGACAGTAAACTTATTTGAAAGATAATCCATGACATCAGACTGCACAAAGGCCAAGGCCTATTCTGCCCATAGCTATGCTGCTTTGATTGTTTCATATTTTAAACAGCATGTTATGACTAGTAAAGTCATTCATTTGAAACAAATCATCCTGTAATGTAGGTACAGACAGGTTAAGCAACTTTATTGTGGAATGCAAATAACATTTGGAAAATGTCCATTACATCAGTGGTATAAAGCAGAGTCAAACTGCACCTAAATATTTAACATAACATAACTTATCCTCAGGTCCATAAGTATTTGAACAGTGACAAGATTTTTCACAAAGCATTTGACATAAAGCAATCATTTTCTAATTGAAGTGTAGACTTTCAGCTTCAATTTAATTTAATTTAATTCTAATACATGGCCCCACTAATTTTCAGGGGCTCACAAGTATTTGGACATTTCACTGACAAGCTGTACCATAGCCAGATGGGAGCAGTTCCCTCATTATTTCATTAATTATTAAACGGGTAAAAGGTCTGGAATTGATTCCAACTGTGGAATTTGCATTTAGAAGATGTCACTCTGAACTGTCAACATGAGGTCCAATGAGCTGTCCATGCAAGTAAAAACAGTCCAAATCCATCAGAGAGATGACAGAAACAAAAGGAACAGTCAAATCAACCATTTGCTACATTCTTAAAAAGAAGGAACACACTGGTGAACTCAGCAATACCAGAGAGTCTGGAAAACCACAGAAGACAATTGTTGTGGATGATTGCAGAATTTTGTCCTTGGTTAAGAAACCCCCCTTGACAACATTTAGCCAAACAAGGAACACTCTCCAGGAGGTAGACCCATCATTACCAAAGTCTACAATCAAGAGAACACTTCATGAAAGTAAAGAGAGTTTACTGTAAGGTGTAAATCACTGGCAAACCTCACACATAGGAAGGACAGATTAGACTTTGTCAGAAAATATTTTTAAAAGTCTATCCAGTTCTGGAACAATTTCTTTGTACAAAGGAAACTAAGATCAGTATGCACCAGAATGATGGAAAGGGAAGAAAATGGATAAGAGAAGAAATGGTTCATGATCCAATGAATGCCACCTCATCTGTGAAACATGGTGGAGGCGGTTTTTTGGCATGATCATGCATGGCTGCTAATGGAAGTCAATCACTTGTGTTTATTGATGATAGGACTGCTGGCAGAAGTAGAAGGATGGTTTCTGAAGTGTACATGGAAATGCTATCTGCTCAGATTCAGCAAGATGCTGCAAAACTGATAGAACAACACTTCACCGTACAGATGGACAATGAGCCAAAATATACAGCGAAAGCAAACCAAGTATTTTTCAAGGAAAAGAAGTGGAATATTCTTCAATGGCTAAGTGAATCAACTGACCTCAAACCACTGGGACATACATTTCACTTGCTGAAGACAAAACTGAATGCAGAAAGTCCAACGAACAAGCAGCAACTAAAGACAGCCGCAGTAAAGGCCTGGCAGAGCATCACTAGGGTGGAAACCCAGCACTTGGAAATAGCCATTGTTCCAGACTTCAGGCAGTCATGGATTGGAAAGGACTTTCAACCAAATATTGAAAATGATCATTATATTTATGATTATGTTTGTTTGCCCAAATACTTCTGAGCCCCTGAAAATAGGGGGATCATGTAAAAAAATGTCTATTATTCCTAATGGCTCATACAATATTAGTGGTAAACCCCTTGAACTAAAGTTGAAAGTCTGTATTTCAATTACATCTTGATTGTTAATTGTGGTGGCATACAGTGGGTTTGATTTGGCTTTTTTTTTGATAAACATAAAACACAAATAATTTGTTGCATTAACTATTCACCCCTTTCAGGTCAGTATTTAATTGATGCACCATTGGCAGCCATGACAACAGATTTTTTGCTTTCAGCTTTGCACATCTGGACACTGTCATTTCCCTCATTCTTCTTTGTGAAACTGCTCAAGCTCTGTCAGGTTTCATGGTAACTGGAAAGGAAGAGCCTGTCTCAAATCTAGCCACAAATTCTCAAATGGACTCTGACTTGGCCCATCCAGGACATTCACATTGATGTTTTCAAGCCATTTCTGTGTAGCTTTGGTTTTAGGCTTGGGGTCGCTGTCATCCTGGAAATCAAATCTTCTCCCAAGGCATGGGGTTTTCTCCATGATTTCCCCAGATTTTGTTCTATCAATTTTATCCTCTTAAGGCTACCAGGGCCTGCTGTAGAGATGTATCCCAACAGAGTGAGGCTGCCACCACCATGCTTCATGGAGGGGTTGGTATGTTTTTAAGAATGTGCAGTGTTTGGCTTACATGGAGTTTAGTCTGATGCCCTAAAAGCTCAATCTTATTCTCATCATACCAAAGAACCTTAGAGTCTCCCATGTGCATTTTGGCAAACTCGAGACTGAGATGTCATGTGCATGTTTGTTAACAAAGGCTTTCTTTTTGCTCCTCTCCCATAATGCTGTTACCACTGAAGCATCTGGGTGACAGTCGTTATCTGCCCAGTCTCTCCGGTCTGAGCCACTGCAGCCTCTAACTCCTACAGGGTTGTCATAGGTCCTTTGGTGGCTTCCCTCACTCGTCTTCTTCTTGTTTTTCTAGACAGCCTGATCTTTTCAATGACTTGTGTATTTTCTTACCGCTTTCCCCAACTTGTGTTTTTCAGTACCATTTTCATGAAGTTGCTTGGACTGTTCTTTTGTTGTCATTGTGTAGTTTAGTTCACCATATTGACTCACTACAAGATGAACTTTCCAGTTTAGACTACAGTCAATGGATACCACAGATTGGTGATCTCCACTGGACTAATTCAGCGATTCCTTAAACCAATTGGCTGCACCATTGATGATTTATCGGTGTCCTATTAAAGGGGATGAAAACTGATGTGATTAATAATGCTGTGTTTTATATTTGTAATATATTTAGACCATTTTGCAGAAGTCTGTTTTCACTTTGATTTTAAAGAGGGTTTTTTTTCCTGGGCAATGTCAAAACAGTCAAATAAAATCCACTCTGATTCAATGTTGTGATAGAATAAAATGTGAAAATTTCCAAGGACATGAATATTCACTGCATAAAAAAAATGCTGGTACCATGTGCCTTATTCTTTTGTATCCATGACCACAAAAAGAAGGGAAGCTAACATACAGTACATCCTTACCATGGCACTTCCACTCATCCTCAGGGACTGTTCACCAGGCAGATGACTGTTTGACTGTTTAGGCTGACTTAAATTAAGTGAAATGTAAGACATACTGTTAAGGCTCATTCTCCATCACTAGCCTACTGTGCCA
This sequence comes from Polypterus bichir lapradei, assembly GCA_026402145.1. Classification (NCBI taxonomy): domain Eukaryota; kingdom Metazoa; phylum Chordata; class Cladistia; order Polypteriformes; family Polypteridae; genus Polypterus; species Polypterus bichir. The sequence continues at coordinate 62,134,170 of JANRMT010062796.1, forward strand.
CCCTAAGGGAGACACTTAGCCTGCCAGCGCTGCCCTATTCTTATAAAGTGCCTTGAGGTTATGTTTACTATCAGGAGGAGGCACGTGTTATAAAGTTTTACTGTATGTTATATTTACTTTTGGTTGCATTGCATTCAGCTTTGTTTTATCATTAGATCAGCTCTTTTCTCACCTCAGTTGAGTCATCACCACACTGAAATCAAATACTCTCTATAAAACACAAGACTAATTGCTCTTTTACCGATATATATTCACCACACATTACAATTTAAGACGAGAAAAATCACTATATTCAGTAACAGTACACCTGAACTGGGTGTTAAAGGATCCCATGAACATTACATTTAGAGAACATAACATTCTTTTGTTAAATCCTCAAAGCTACTTTAGCTAGTTCCCGAGTCTCAGAGTACAACAGCCTATCTCAGGAACACCAGGCCCATGGATGGTAGTAACACTGGGCAGACAGTTAGCCCATCGCTGGTCGAAGACACCCACTTACACACAAACACACACACTTATACTAATTTGGAATAGCTAATGAACTTAGCAAGCTAAACAATAATTTATTAACAAAACACAAAAGGACTGTGGGAGAAACTACTGCACATGTGCCACCCGTCACAGTTACAATACTGTATACTGTATATGAAGTTTAGCTTGGTGTCATTGCCACATAATGATGTGCTTTACAGAATCCAACTTCCATATTTTTGACCACAACTCACAATGTGCGTACTACTGTTTGACTTTTAGAGTACAAAATTACTATTAATAATGTACAGTATGTGCTTGGAATGTTTAAGAAAACAGTTAATTACTTTGATATTACTTGATATTAACTCTATTTATAAAAGACAGCCCATCACACTATCTTGGAGCTGATTGGCCATGTTTGTTAACTGAGAGTTGGTGGCGCACACTTCTAAACTTTCCTTTTATTCACCAGCTTACCAGCCTGACTCCTTAAAATAAATGAATGAGCAGGCAAAATAAGCTAAAATTGTATTTGCAAAGATGAAGCCTAATAAAGACTGAATTTAAGGTAAAATATTTTGAAGTTCTAACTTCAGTGTAAGAGCCAATATTAGAATGTTTAATGTTAAAGCTAAAATCCACATGAGTGATTGCTTAATTTGTTTCGAATGTGAGTTTCTCATAATTACATAGATAATGGATGATTCTGTGTAACGTGGTGATTCCCAACGTGGGGAGCACACCCCACTGGGGGGCAATTTTAATTTTTTAGGGGGGCAATTTGAGAATTTAGGTACGTTAAACAATATATAAAATGAGAAAACAGAAATGCACTGTTAAAAATGATAGAAAAAAATAAACAAATAATTTTTATTTTTTACAGAGACATTTATATATTTATATAAACATAGAAGGGATGGTGAAGAACCCTTTAATTTATGATTTTACAACCGGCTTTGGTTTTTCTACTTAGGAAATTGTTTTTACCATTAAAATAATATGAATTGTAACAATGATTATAAAATTTAGCAATATAACAAAAATAGAAAATGATCAAAATATTACAGAAAAAGCTGTCATTAAAGTTATTTTATATTTATGAATTTCACGTCTCTTATTATATGTTTTCAAAATTGTATTTGCTGTATTTACATATTACTTCATATTATATATATACGAGGTGTGGCAGAAAAGTAATGAGACTGGCAACACTGCAAGCGATCTGGCAACGCTGCGCTGTTGTCCTTGATAGAGCACGTGTATCAGTACCCTCCCATAGCTCAGTGCGAGTTTCAACTCCTTCCGTTAACTACGTGATTTTTGTGACTGCTATTAGCGAAGTTGTGTTTTTGGTTGTGCGTCACGCAAAATGGAACAGCGGAATTTGGAGCAACGTTGTGCCATTAAATTTTGTGTTAAGCTTGGAGAATCGGCAAGTGTGACGTTTGAAAAGTTAAAACAGGCCTATGGGGAATATTCTTTATCCCGAGCTCAAGTTTTTCAGGGAGGCCTTCAACTTCGAAAACCAATGAAAACATCGAACATGTGAACACTCTTGTGAGATCAGACCGTCGTTTAACATTAAGAATGTTGAGTGAACAATTAAATTTGAACAGATTTACCGTTCATCAAATTTTGACTGAACAAATGGATGCTCCATCATGACAACGCCCCATGTCACACTGCCCTCTCCATAACAGAATTTTTGACCTCAAAAGGCATTCCTGTGGTTCCCCAGCCCCCTTATTCACCTGACCTCAGTCCGTGTGACTTTTTCCTTTTTCCTAAACTGAAAAATGTCCTCAAAGGACGTCATTTCGGGACTTTAGAAAACATCCAAAAGAGTGTAACGGACATGCTGAAGACCATACCGGTTGAAGACTTCCAGCGCTGCTACCAACAGTGGGAACAACGTCTCCATCGGTTTGTAGCTGCCCACGGGAACTACTTTGAACGGGATAACATTGATGTTTGAAAAAAATAAAAACTTTGGTAAATAAAAAATCAGTCTCATTACTTTTCTGCCACACCTCGTATAGTTTTTAACTATTTCTTAGTGATTTCTTTGTCAGTACTTCAGCTATCCTTTCCCTCTTTTGTTCCCATGTTCTTTGGAAGCTTGTTTAGACCAAGTTAATGACATTAGATCTTCCTCAACGTGAGTAGGAGTTCACTTTTTGAATAGGTAATAATAAGAATAAGGTACATGTTACAGTGGGGGACATCATGATTTTAGAGAGGCCTAGGTGGGGCATGGCCAAAAAAAGGCTGGGAACCACTGGTGTAGCCAGTAAAGCTAACTTGTAATGGAACTTCCTTAGTGCTCAGGTTTATCTGAATTCCAGTAAGTAAACTTTAGTCAATTTTTAGTTAGCTAGAAACGTAACTGTTTGATTTGCATTGTTTTCAGTGCTGTAATGAAAGCATACAGTTTTCTCACCATTCTGCAAGCTTAACGTATGAACATATGAACTGTATGTTATATAGAGAACTTATAAGTGAATTGCAAAAAACATAAGCTATTTCATCCTTGAAGAGAACATCTTATATAGGAACTTTTCTTTTGTATTACCAATTTTTCTCTTGTAATTTTGTTTTACTTTGAATTTTTACGAAAACGTTTAAAAGGAAGACACTTGAACTGTAGAATTATTTGCATACGTATTGACAAGTCACACTCAGAAAGCAGAAGCTGCAGAAGTTTTGGAAACCAGATGAATGCAGCTACATTTACTATGTAAAAAATGACCACTTGTATGTTGAAGAATTTTTATGTGACAGAGCTGATTTGGCTGCTCAGAGCCCTGTAACTTAATTGAAGTTAGTGAAGGGCTTCGTCAACATATAATCATATTATCCTGGCATTGAAGGTATGTTCACACTATAGCTCCATTCCAATTTTTTCACGTATATGACACAGGCCTGCCTTTAGAGAAGAGTGAACTGCAAAAAGAACTCAACTTTTCAGAAAAAAGGAAAAAAGTCGAGAACTTTCATATATGGTATAGATCTTAAACTATGGGTCATGACGTGTGTTGTCTGAATTTATGTCACAATTGTACTCAGTGGGAACAGGTTGTGCACAGTTTACAGAGTGGTCTTTACTGTGACCTGCATCAGCCATTTTCCATGGGTGGACACCCCCAACCCTGAGATGACTGCTGGTGGAGATTCTGGGGCTCAAAGACACAAAAAAGGGCAAAACTGGGTTGCATAAAAAAACAAAAAACCTTTGAGTTATGGCATATGGTAAATATGGTACAAATAAGAAATATGGTATTAAATCCAAGACATTCCTATGCATTGGAAGTGTCTGGAAATGTATACCCACTGACTAATTTTTCATCAATACTTCATCACGTCTCTGTATTGTGTATGAAGATATTTCACAGCACCAACTCAGCAAACCAACAGAATGAATGCGAGGTGGCAGACTTAATAAACGTTTGAGGCTACAGTTGCCAGCCAATACAACTCAATTGCTGCATATTTTCTAAAGTAAATGGTATGCATCATGCAAATATTTTTCCAGTAGAGTCTTGAGGACAGACATTGACATAATAATCAGATGTTCCACTTTAAAAGCTGTTTTGCATCAAGCTCCTCCAAATTACATTCTCACCAGTCCTGACTGCTCTCTCAAGCCACAGTTTTCTAAATACAGCTATTGCAGTGGATTAATGCAATTAAAACAGCAGCTACAATCTCTAATTTTCAATATCTCTTCCTCACCCTCATGAGCTGATGAATTCACAGATGTTCTGCACTTAAAACAATGTGAAGTAGCACCCAGCCAGGACATTATTAGCGTTCATTAAAAAATTTGTTTTTATTGATTGTATGTATGTGGAGCACATTTCAGCATGGAAGGTATGGTGGCTCAGTGATAGTGCTGTTGCTTCGCAGTTAGGAGACCCGCGTTCACTTCCCGGGTCCTCCTTGTATGGAGTTTGCTTGTTCTCTCCGTGTCTGCGTAGGTTTCCTCCCACAGTCCAAAGACATGCAAGTTAGGTGCATTCTTCTTCTTCTTTTAGCTGCTCCCGTTAGGGGTAGTCACAGTGGATAATCTTCTTCCATATCTTTCTGTCCTGTGCATCTTGTTCTGTTACCCTCATCACCTGCATGTCTTCTCTCAGCACATCCATAAATCTTCGCTTCCTCTTCCCTGGCAGCTCTATCCTTAGCATCCTTCCCCCAATATACTCAACATCTCTCTTCTGCATTGGCAATCCCAAATTGTGCTTGGTGTGTGGGTGCGTGTGCCCTGCGGTGGGCTGGCGCCCTGCCCGGGGTTTGTTAGTGCCTGGGATTGGCTCCAGCAGACCCCTATAGCAGGTTGAACAATGACTGACTTGTCACAGCCATCTCTTTGCCCCATCAAATAAAAAGCTCACTGTATTGTAATCCTGTTTATCTTTTTAAAGTGCCTTGAGGTGGTCCAGGAGGTGCTGTATAAAGTAATACTGAACTGCTTTTACCAAGTCTCACTATTTCTGTAAAATTTATGGGTTAACAGGCTTTACCATTAAACATTTAAGCCCATTTAGCATCGCTTGAGTTGCCATTAACTCTTTGTTCAGCTTGGTGGGCTGTCATTTCCCTTTGTCTGTTTAATATTTACAAGGGCTATTAGAGGCTGTGGTAAAGCCTGCGAATACCCACCACACAGTCATTTCCTTGCCACCTTCTTACATTTCCTACTTCATAATGTATGCTTGGATCACATTTGGTGTGTACTGGCCTTCTCCACACACCTCAGAGCTCTCTGGAGTCATATTTTAGGCCTAAAAGCACTGATTTGCTACACATCCAAAGCACAGGGGATATGTTGTTTACACATTTAAGTGTCATTTAGTTTTTAAGCCTGGACTGCTACTCTGTAGAGACCTGTGTCTAGGTTTTTAGCCCATATAGTCATATATTTCAATTAAAATGAAAGCATTGCATAAGTACAAATGAAACATGCTTGAGTTGTTTAAATAAGAACAATTAAAGCACACTTGACATTCATGCTTGAGTCACAGCATTAAGCAGATCAACAAGCACAAAAGCACCAGTGAAGCTTCCACTGAAACCACAAGCTTCCAAAGAAACTTAAGAGTCCTCAAAATATATTAACTGATCAAGGTCTTGGTAACAGTGGAGGAAAGGAAATCAAAACCTAAAGAATAAACACTTCCGAAAAGCTCTGGTAAAATATCCAGGGGACTCAAGCTAAGTAAATTATTTAATCATCCTCCATGGGTATTCCATTAACACTCATGCAGGATCGTTCCAGAGATGAGAAACAAGAAACTAGGCCCAACATTGGCAGCTAACGATGACAATGCCTCTCTTATCTACTGTGACACTATGTATCACAGAGGGGACAATAAACCAGAGCAGTAGATGATCAGAACATGGTGAACAGAGAAGCTAGTAGAAGGTGGGGAGTATGCAATGACATCATGTTGCAGCACCCACCACACGATGAACCCCCTGGAGTGGGAATCGAGCGCAGCGGGTGACACCTGAGTACCACACTGGAACAGTGTGAGTTTTTTTTTACGGTGGCTGGAGTGCCAATCCTGCCACCAGTCCCCAAGTTTTTCCTGTAAATCTGAGGACCTGCTTGCAGGGCTGGATGCAGATTAATGTCATACCCAGGATGAAGCAATTGCAGGTTAAGGGCCTTGCTCAAGGGCACAATGGAGCCACTTCTGGTGTTTATGAGATTCAAACTGGGCACAGATCCCTAGCCTCAGAGCCACCACTCCACCCAAGTGGTAGAATAGATAGCCATAATTATAATAATGAAATTTCTATCAATTCATCCATTCCAAGATTTTCTAAAGCATTCTACCTATCTGAGCAGCATGGGGTATAAAGTGGAAAACAACTATCAACTAAAAAATGCACTGTGAGCCAAAATATAATGATGACTCCCCTATGAGATGAATGATGTTGACTGTCTCCAAACAACAGCACATCACAAGGTCAGGAATGTATTAAACAGTTAACAGACATTAGGTACTCATAGTTGATGTGTGGAATGCAGAAGATATGGGCAGGTGTAAAGACCTGGGTGACTTTGATAATTATGGCCAGATGACTGGGTCAGAGCATTTCTGAAATGGAAAGGCTTGTGGGGAGTTCACGGGCAGCCGTGATGAGTACCTACCAAAAATGATAAGAAGAGGGAAAAATCCAGTGGTGTAGCTAGGGGCGGGCAGAGGGGGTGGTCCACCCATGGCGGCACAGTTTTGGGGGCGGCATTATTGGCCAAAAGGCTCAGTACAATTCATGTGTAAGCAGCAGGGTTCGGAAAAATATCATTCATGAATGAAAACAAGTAAAATTCTCTGATTTTTATCCACAAATGCTTCAAAAATAATTTTCAGACTGTGCTTCTGTGATGGCATTAGACACAGCAATTGAAATTTATGAGGCAATAACAAAAATAAACAAAAAACATTACACGGATAATAATTTCTAGAAAGATAAACAACTAATTTACAATTTATAATTTTGTTTCGTTATCAATCCAAATGTGTTCTTGCTCTGCGCAGAAAACATCTCCACCTATCACTTGTACACGGCACTGGTTCTGGTTTTCGCAGTGCAATTATATTAAACCAATAATTAAAACACGGCTTATCAGTGAGTCTATACTATATTCTTGTCTAGTTGATGCTTATAAATAATTATATGTGAACAATTATTGCTGTTTCTCTATATATTAATAAATCTATGCAAAATGTATCTTAATTTTTCTCTATACGTCATTTTAATTTTCTATTTAAATAGGTTAACATATTCAGATATATTGGAGGGCAGCAAACTGAAGCACTGCCTGGCCCAAGTGGCACGAATTCAAGCCACACCACTGGAAAAATTACAAACTATTGATAGGGTGTTGGGCATCCAAGACTGATCAATGCAAGAGGTCAACAAGGGCTATCCTGTCTGGTATGATTCAATCATAGGGCTACTGTGGCAAAAATCGCAGGGGATGGTTATGGGAGTAATATGTCATGACACACTGAACACAACTGCAAATAGCAGTGCATAGCTGCAGGCCAGTCCGAGTGCCCATGCTAACCACAGTTCTCCATCAAAAGCACCTACAATGGGCATGCGAGCATTGAAACAGGACTTTGGATCAATGGAAGAACATTGTCTGGCGTGATGAATGTCGTTTTCTGTTGTATCATGTGGAGAACTGGGTGTATGTGAGTCATTTGCTTCGGGAAGAGATGGATATATTGGAGGAAGAACACAAGCCTGTGAAGGTGGTATGATGTTTTGGGTAATGTTCTGCTGGGAAACCCTGGGTTCAGCCACTTATATGGACATTCATTTGACATGTACTGTCTACTTAGATTTGTGTCAGGCAGAGTAGAATAGTGTTTAAGGTTTGGTCTTCAGTCAAGTTAGAAGTAATAACTGTTGCAGAGCAGGTACACCTCTTCATGGCAATGGTATTCGCTGATAGAAATGACACCTTCTAGCAGGATAATACAAGACATCCAACCATAATGCGCAAGTTGCTCAGGAATAGTTTGAGAAATACTCTAAAGAGTTTAAGGTGTGGCCCTAGCATCTGTGGGATGTGTTGGAACCACAAGTCCGATTTGAGGCAGCTACACCATGTTACTTACAGGCGTTATAGGATCTGCTGCTAGCCTCCTGTTACCAGATACCACAGGACACCATTAGAGGTCTTGTAGATGCCTTGCCTCAGCAGGTCAGAACTGTTGGAGGTGGTTGAAATGTTTTGGCTCATCAGCGTATATAACGAATATGCATTGGTAGGAGCTTTAACAGAAGACTAATGGATTTTCAGCATACAACAGCAGCTCTTCAGCCGCAAGTTAATAAAAACAAAAGCCATTTTCATTTCATTCCTGAAAATGTAGTAAAAGATCCTGCATCAGATTTTATTTCCAGGCATTCTGGTTTGGCAGCTCACAGAGCCACTTAGTAAATGGAAATGAAAAGCAAATTAGAAATGAGTCACATGGCTAAAATGAGAAAGTCAAAGTGTTCTTTACTTGTGCCTGAAAAATGGTGGTCAGGAGATTTTAGCAAATTAAATGGGTGCTACAAATGTGAGAGCAGCATGGTGGTACATTATTTGCCCTCTTGCCTCACAACTCCAGGAGGCAGGTTTCAAATTGCTGGCTGTCCTTGTCTACGTGTAATCTTTGTATTCTTCCCACGGCCGCACGGGTGTTTCCATGAGTGCTCTGGTTATTCTTTCACATCCGTAAGACATTCATGTTAACTGTCAACTTAAAATTGATCCAATATTAGCAAATGTGGATGTGTGCATGAAGGTGCCTAACAATGGACTGTGGCTTCAACTAGAGTGCTGAAGAGACAGACTCCAGCCCCCTACATGCATGAAATTGGATAAAGTGGGCTCAATAAATGTATGGATGGATGGAAGCTGCATAGCACATAAAGATTTACTGATTGCCCAAAGTCTGTTGAAATTGATGTCAAAAAATGCAGTGGCCCCCCATTGTTAGGTCTTAGAGATGTAAGCAAATGGGAAATGCAAATTAGAGTTGGAGAAATGGGAAAAAAAACTAATGAGCTCTCTGGGGACACATGGTGTAAAACTGTGCATTTTAATGCTTTTCATCAAAAGAGCTTGTGATCAGGTAGAGAGCACAAATAGTGAGCCACACAAGCAGTTCAGCTACAGCTGCTCGTATGAACCGCCACATTTAGCAATCATGAGCTTAGCAAGGCTTGGAAGTTAATGCTTATGCCTTATAGCTCTAGGGATCAGGATTCAATTCATGGCCTGGTCACTAGTAGTGGAAATTGTATATTTTCCTTGTGCCTGAATGAGCTTTGTACGGACTCTCTAGTATCTCTCCCATATCCCATAAGTCATGAGTATTACATTGGGAAGTAGCTCTTAAACTCTATCCATAAGAGGAAGTGTGCGGTGCATACATGCTCTGTAACGGACTGGTATCAAACCTGGCCTTGCACCCAATGTTCCTAGCGTTACTACCCTTCACATTCATTACCTGACTATCCACAAGTGTATGGTAAATGCTCTTTTGTTTTTTACTTTCCTGAATACTTTGGATGATAAATTGGACTGGACTGCCAATACTGATGCTCTGTGCAAGAGAGGACAGAGCTGACTATACTTCCTGAGAAGGCTGGCGTCCTTCAACATCTGCAATAAGATGCTGCAGATGTTCTATCAGGCGGTTGTGGCGAGTGCCCTCTTCTATGAGGTGGTGTGCTGGGGAGGCAGCATAAAGAAGAGGGACGCCTCACGCCTGGACAAACTGGTGAGGAAGGCAGGCTCTATTGTAGGCATGGAGTTGGACAGCTTGACATCTGTGGTGGAGCGACAGGCACTGAGCAGGCTCCTGTCAATCATGGAGAATCCACTGCATCCACTGAACAGGATCATCTCCAGACAGAGGAGCAGCTTCAGCGACAGACTGCTGTTACTGTCCTGTTCTACTGACAGACTGAGGAGATCATTCCTCCATCACACTATGCGACTCTTCAGTTCCACCCGGGTAGGTAAACGTTAACATTACACAAAGTTATTGTCTGTTATACCTGCATTTTTATCACTCTTTAATTTAATATTGTTTTTTATCAGTATGCTGCTGCTGGAGTATGTGAATTTCCCCTTGGGATTAATAAAGTATCTATCTATCTATCTATCTATCTATCTATCTATCTATCTATCTATCTAT
>JANRMT010062796.1:62144375-62163688 GCA_026402145.1 Polypterus bichir lapradei
TATCTATCTATCTATCTATCTATCTATCTATCTATCTATCTATCTATCTATCTACTTCATCTTCTATTTTTTTATACCAGCCATTTTCTTAATATTTCAGCCTGCTCCACCGCTACTCACACCTTACTACACTGCACTGTACTGTGTTTTATAAAGCTGCTTACTAATTTATAATCTTCAACAGCCCTTTATTTCTTTTTATTGACTATACCCTTCACTATACTCTACATTACTTGATGTGCCTTATTTACCATTGTCACTCACTTGTGCTTGGCAGACATCTTCAGGGCTTGTCTACTGATAATTACACTCCAAGCCAGGAGGTGCTGCTATCACTTAATGCTTTTTCCTTTCCTTACTCTGCAGAATGGATGACTGATGGACACTTCCATGTCCCGCCCTCCTGAACCTACCCCTTTTCACTGCATCTTCCTAAAATCTGGCTCCACTGCCATCTTGGATTCATTCACAAAGAAACTCACATCTGATCAAGATGACTCTGCATCTATTGTGTTTTATTTTCTTCAACTTTGTTTTCTCAATTATACGGAGATCCCCTAGGCGCCCCCACCCTTTACGATTTTGTTGTCTCTTTTTTACACCATCTAATTTACACACTAATTTAACACGTTGCACACTCTTCCACTCCACTTTACTGTGCTTAAATGACAGATGCTGTCTACATTTGACTATTCTAGGCTTTTAATTTGGCATTTACACTCTTCATACTAATTTCAATCACCAAATCCCCCAAATCTGTGAACCTAGATATTCTGCTTTATTTCACATTAACATCTAATCTCCTCTGTGTTTTGCTCCACACTACTGTATGGCTTTATAACCCATACTGTTACTTTACCATATTCTTAAATATGTCCTGCACAATGTATTACATCACTCCACTCTTCACAAACCCTTTATGATGAAAGTGATCATTCTGAAGAATTTGCTGAAACTTTGTTAAAGGTTGTGTGTAAAAGAGCCACAATTTCCTGTTCCAGTTTGCATGCCACTTCAGTAGATCCATGAGTGATGCCATCGCCTTAGTCCTACATACACTACTGGCCCACCTGGACAACAGGGGAAAGAATTGCTGTCAGTTCCAGAAATATTTGAACAGTAACACAAGTTTTCATAATTGTAATTCTGTAAGCCACCACAATGGATTTGAAACAAAGCAGTGAAGATGTGATTGAAGTATGGATTTTCAACTTTAATTCAAGGGGTTTAACAAAAAGATTGTTTAGAAAAGACAGATATTTTTATCCATGGTCCCCCTATTTTCAGGGGCTCAAAAGTATTTGACATTTTACTGAGAAGCTGTTCCATAACCAGGGTGTGAGCAGTTCCTTCATTATTTCATTAACTATTTAGCAAGTAAAATGTCTGGAATTAATTCCAAACGTAGAATTTGCATTTGTTGTGAACTCTCAATATGAAGTCCAATGAGCTGTCCATGCAAGTAAAAACAGACAATCATTAGGCTGAGAAAACTAAACAAACCCATCAGAAAGATGGCAGAAACACAAGGAGTGCTCATATCAAGCATATGGTACATGCTTAAAAAGAAGGAATGCACTGGTGAACTCAGCAACACCAGAAAGTCTGAAAAACCACAGAAGACAACTGTTGTGGATGATTGCAGAATTCTGTCCTTGGTGAAGAAGAACCCCTTGACAACATTTAGCCAAACCAAGAATACTCTCCGGGAGGTAAACTACTATTGCCAAAGTCTACAATCAAGAGAACACTTCATGAAAGTAAAGACAGAGTTTACTAAAAGGTGCAAACCACTGGTAAACCTCAAACACAGGAAGGACAAATTAGACTTTGTCAGTAAACATTTTTAAAAGCCTGTTCAGTTCTGGAACAATTTCTTTGTACAAAGGAAACTACATAATACACAATATATACCAGAATGATGGAAAGAGAAGAGTATGGAGAAGAGAAGTAACGGCTCATGATCTAGTTAATACCATATCACCTGTGAAACATGGTGGAGGCAGTTTTATGGTATGATCATGCATGCCTGTGAACGGAAGTCAGTCACTTGTGTTTATTGATGACATGGCTGCTGGCAGAAGTAGCAGGATGGTTTCTGAAGTGTATAGTGCTGTACTATCTGCTCAGACTCAACCAGGTGCTTCAAAATTGATAGCACAATGCTTCACTGTACTAACAGACAATGAGCCAAAATATATTGCAAAAGTGAACCAAGTGGTTTTCAAGGCAAATAAGTGGAATATTCTTCAATGGCTAAGTGAATCAACTGACCTCAGCCCAACTGGATGAGCATTTCACTTGCTGAAGACAAAACTGATGGCAGAAAGTCCAACGAACAAGCAGCAACTGAAGACAGCTGCAGTCAAGGCCTGGCAAAGCATCACTAGGGTGGAAACCCAACACTTGAAGATGGCCATGGGTTCCAGACTTCAGTTACTCATTGACTGGATAGGATTTTCAACCAAATATTGACAATGATAATTATATTTATGATTATGCTTGTTTGTCCAAATACTTTTGAGCCCCTGAAAATAGGAGAACTATCATACATTATTTTTGTTAGACCCCTTGAACTAAAGCTGAAAGTCTATACTTCAATCACGTCTTGATTGTTTTGCTTTCAAATTCATTGTGGTGGCGTAGAGAGCCAAAATTATGAGCCAAAATTATGATAAATGTGTCACTATCCAAATACTTATGGGCAGGACTGTATGTGTGAATGCCATTTATAGACGGTAGTTCAGCATTTTACATGATAAACCCCTCTAGATTCATCACCAAGCTCAGGGGCCTCCATCTGAACACTTCACTGTGCAGCTGGGTTTTTAACTAAACAGGCAGACCTTAAGCGGTTCAAGTTGGGGGCCTTATTTCATCATCCCTCACCCTCAGCACAGGGACTCCACAGTGTTTTGAGCCCTCTGTTGTACTTCCTCTACACTTATGACTGCATGGCTACACATGACTTTAACACCATTGTCAAGGTTACTGATGACACAGCCATGGTTGGCCTGATCGCTGACATCCATGAGCTGGCTTACCTGGATGAAGTGGAGAGTCTGTTGCACTAGTGTTAGGATAACGGTCTTCTCCTGAATGCTAGCAAGACAGAGGAGTTGATTGTAGAATTTAGGGGAAAACAGCAGAAGCACCACCACCCCCTCAGAATTAACAGCACTCGAAGGGTGCCGTTTATGAAAGTTAAGGGGCATGCATTCCAGACACCAAGGAGGACTCCCCTCCCCTTTCTTCAAAGTCCAATAATATTGAATGTGTGGTACAGGCACCAAGGTATGCCGTTTATGTAACTGATGCGGTGCACACCCTGGAATCCCCTGTTCACATAACACACACACCCCTCCACTCTTTTGGACATCAAGGGGCACCATTTATGTAACCCAAGCAGGAGTCACTCCGTACCTTTACTTCCTCCCCCTCTTCACACCGTGGACACCGAGATGCACAGAAGGACCCGCTCCCAGCCTAGGGCTTTATATTGGCTTTGTCCAACAATGACCACTCTGTCAGTACCCCTCAGTATTAAGAACACTCCAGTGGAGAGGGTGGGCAGTTTCAGATACTTCAGTGTCTACATCATAGAGTACCTGACCTGGTGTAAACATGCTGACACTTTGTTAAAGAAGGCAGGATGATGTCTTTACCTCATCAACCCAGAAACTAAAGTACTTCTGCATATCCATCATCAAAAGTATCTTGCCTAGTTTGGAAACAGCATGCAGCAGGATCACAAGGCTCTGCAGAAAGTGGTGTAGTTAGCAGACCACGATACTAGGTATGCACTCTCCTAATTCCAGAACATTCCACCAGGCTCTACAGAAATTGCTGCAGTTAGCTGAACTCATTACAAGGTATGCACTCTCCATAACTTCCAGAACATCTATACCAAGCAATGTTGGATCAAAGAAAATTGTCAGAGATACCAGCCATTCCAACAACAGCCTCCTCTCTATGCTGCATTCAGGAAAACACAACCATCGCCTGAAGATCATATACTGTATATATACAGTATGTATATATATATATATGCTGTATATATTTTTATAATATTAATATAATGTACACTGCTGCTATACACATATTGATTTACTAATATTTATAGCGTTGCATTTATCATGTTTTAAAAGTTTTCTTCTAATGAACAGTCTTGATGTTTAGCAACTATTCATTTCACTGCGTATTGTATTGTGTGTATAATGTATATGACAAATAAAATCTGATTTGATTTATTTACTCCACAATCTAAAAGTGTCAATTTGGAAGAAGTATAATGACCCTAACTTGACTCCAACCACTGGCACAACTTTTATAAAGGGTGTACCAAGAAACAGCCCAGTTGTCTCCAGAACTTGATGGGATTAACATCTCATATCAGTGCAGCATTTGCTACTGACAGTCTGCTAGCATACACAGCGCCATACTATGGATTAATGAATAGAATTTCCCACTTGGGACCCAAACTCGTTTTCTTCTCCTATTGTAAATGTAATATATTTTTGTGTCATAGAGTTCTTCTGCTTCACTGCACTCTTTTCCTGATTTACACACAACATTAATCATCAAAATTCTCTGCTTTTGTGCCTTTTGCTCCTTCTTAATGACCATACCTGCCTGTGTTTACTTCACCGTTGTAAAAAAGGATGAATTAAATGAGAGTTGGACTGGGAAATGAAAACAGTGGTGTCAGAATGCAGCTACAAACAAAGAATCAAACCTAAAATGAAAGTCAAAAATCATAGTTAAAAGTTCAAGATAGAAGTAATCCTTACTCTGACTGGTATTACTTTCCATGAACAATATGAGTAGTTTTTTGAGACAAGTCTGAGGCCTGAGCAGTGGGAGAATCGTGCCACCACCATAAATGGTTGAGGTGTGATCACACTACTAGTGATCGCAAAACTAAAAACAGACTTGTCATTAACAACAGTATAGAAACTACCATGCTTAGAGAAGTACAAAATGGCTTTGTCCATGAGAAAAAAACAAAAAGGTAACACAATGAAGTCAGTACAATACGAACAGAAATGAACAATAACACTTAGAACAAATCATTTTTTTCTATGGGCACCTTACGAGAACATAGTTTTCAGCTGGGGAATGTACGAGGAAATATCCAAGAGATGAAAAAAACAAAATAAGAGCAGGCCAAAATCTGGGTCTTAAAGCAGACAGAGGGCAGAATACTGAGAAAGAAAGAATATATGAGTGTCAAAACCAGAAACACGTAACCACAGTCAAATTTAAAAAAGGTCACCACTCTACCTAGTTTAATATAAAACTATATATAATTTTTAATGTTTATGATTTAGTCAGTCAAAAATTTTGGAGGCAGAGCACTCCATAAAGCCATCATAAAAAAGCAGGAGATAATAAAGTCAGACATCACATGAATACCTAGTCACATGAAGGCCAAAGTCATGAAAAACCAACGTCAAAGTTGGTAATCGCAAAAGTTGCATTTGGGGGTGGCAAGTGAGCCAACCACCCCAGGCCCCCATGTCTAAGGGGACCCGCTTTTGAGGTCCGTGTGGATTTGTCAAGTTATATTCTCCAGTATATACTGTATGTACTTGTGATGCTTCTAAGAGGAACCCTTTTAAAATCCATCTTTAAGGTCAAATTCCGTACATGTACCTCTTTGAAAACATTCCATAGTCCGAATAGTAATGCACAAAAACATGTATCGCTAATGATAACCGGCTGACATGACATCAACGTGAGTTATGACTATGACATCCTGCATATTGAGACTCAGAGTATACTTGCAATTTGGGTCCTTTTCTAGAAGAGGCCCAGCTAATTTCCACATGACATTGCATCGCATTTCTGTTGTGGTATTGTCATGAATTATGAATTGCACTTTTTTAAGATTATATCGTTATATTTTGATAAAATCTGCGTGTTATCTTGCAAAAATTTAGATGTATACTGTAATGAGAAAATCCGGTGTATGTTAACATTATTTTTATTAAATTCGCACGCAAGTTTATACAGTCGACATACGAGATGGTAACAAACGTTTGATGTAAATGGCCCCATTTGGGTTTGGTCAGAACTAGGCCCCGCACACCCCTAAGGCCGCCTCTGGGTGACTGCCATATAAAATGGCACTACAATGATGTCACTTTTCTGCCAAGCTGAAAAAAATGGCAAAGAAACAGGACCCGAAGATGAGCACAAACCATAAATAATAATGATGTTCAAAACTGGTTATTCAGGAAGTCATTCAACAATAACAAAACCAAGTCAAAAGGGCTTTGCAAAGGTTAGAATGCCAAGAATTCACACACAAACTCTTGGATATGCCAAAGCACATGACGCTTTATTAGCCGGTGTCACATATGCGACTTCGAGAAACCAGGCTTCATGCATTGACAACAGAGCTCGCTTTATAACAACACGTCTCTACGGTACAAACAAAAATAGCATGAATAAAAATTAGCATCATTCCAGAAACAATAAAAAAAGAATCCAACATTAAAATTCAAGTTCAAAACCCTTAAATATCCAAAGGACGACATTTATAAAATAATAATCAAAGTCTATCAAATTTGGCTGCTGTTGTTTTTGACATCAATAAAAAGTGATCACAAAAAAAAGTCTATCACAATTTATCAGTCAGTTTTCAAATGGTAAAAAATATAAATAACAAGAAACAAAAGTCTAAAAAGTCCAAAAGTGAATCTGAATTTTAGTAACTGAGAGCCAAATACACATAAACTCTCTTATTGAAAATCCACAGGTTCAAAAATGAGATGATGACAACTTCACCATTTAGTGACTGGAGGCTAAAACTTTACTAAGGCAGCAAAAAGGTTCAAATAAGTAGTGCCTTTATTAACAAAATTACCATTGTGTGGATCAAATGTCATGAAAAAACCCAAAGTACAAAATTTAAAAGAAGGAAAAGCCTGATGCCTGTCTTGGCCAGACTTTACAGATCCAGAGCCAGCCTCTGTATACTTGGTGAGACCCACTCACCCACCACAGTACCATAACAAGTCCTCCTGTTCTCTCCTCTTTTCTTCACGTTCTCCAGATCCTGGCCTCTCTTCTTTCCAGCAGTTGAGTATTCACCTTACTCTCCTCCTGTTTCTGCACTTGTAGAGCTCCTGGCCTTGCTGTAAAGTGTCCCTAAAGCCTATCCTGGAGTCACTTGTAACAATCCCTTCCAAGCACCCCTGTATTTGATCAATAGTCACCATGACCTTACTCTATTGGCCTCTGCTTTTCCTGCATGTGTAAGACTTCTGAGTGTTAGGTCCCCATCTGCCTCCTCTACTAAAGGGACAGCAAGGTCCCCTTGGTTCTATTCTCAGACCATGTCCTCTTGTGGTGGTATTCTTCACAGGCAGATCAGGGTCTGGAGTTGTTGCCAATAGCTGAGTCACCTGTCCCAATCCATTCTTCTACCTGCATGGTGACACTTCAGCCTAATGTCTTTCCATGGCTCATATACAGGCATACCTGGTGAACACTAAACAACCACAATGTTGTGTTTCCAGCCTTCTTTTTTTTCAGTGTGGCAATAATCTTTGGATTTTTGTCCTTTTGCTATATGGTTGCCAGACATGGTCGCTGCCCAGTGCCCTGAGACGAAGAATGGACTCCTTTTGTACTGTGTCTATTCGGAGAATCCTTGGGTACCGTTGGTTTGACTTTGTGTCGAATGAGCGGTTGCTTATGGAATCCTGAATGAGGCACATTACCTGCATTGTGAGGGAGCGTCAGTTACGCACTATGGCCATGTGGCGCGATTCCATGAGGGTGATCCGGCTCGTAGGATCCTCATTGTTGGTGACCCAAGTGGCTGGACCAGGCCAAGGGGTCGCCATGTAACACCTGGCTGCGGCAGATAGAAGGTCATTTCTGGAGGGTGGGACTGGACCACATGTCTGCCTGGGGGGCATTGCCAACTGGGATCCCAAGCTGTTTTGTCGGGTGGTGGGTGCGGCAACGCACTGTACTGGTGCATGCTCCCCAACTTGACTTGTGGCAGTCTTTACCTCTTTTAAGTCTTTATAGACGTGAATTTCTTCTCAGCTGTCGTTTTCACTGACTACTTTAACTAACTGGCCCTGTTTTGGATGTCTACCTTCATCAAATCATGTAGTACTTGATCTTAAACTCTTCTTCTTTTTCTTATCCTGGTGCAGCATAGAATTGGTTATATTCCCCACACTAGGTTTTTTTTTCCTGCATAGTGGGCTTCTTTTACATTACCATAAGGCTGTCAGCTTGACCAGTCTTCTGTTTGCTGTCACTCTCTTGCTCTCTGGCCAGCCGGACAGCTCATTTTTCTACTGCACCTCACAACTTTTGCTTTGACCTCCTTCTCTACAGCTGTGGGATCCTTTTTTTTTTTCTTTTGTTAATAACATTTAAACAAATTTTGCCTCCTCACAGCTGTAGTGCAATGCTTCAAAACAACCACAACTGCTCAGCAGCTGGGCAGGGGAAAACGCAGTGAAACAGGAATTTTAATCCAATATTTTCCTGCTCCTTGGCAAGAGAAATGTTTATTTTGCAAGAAGAAAAACACAATATGTACTCCAGTCATTTGTCTTTTTATAGGAGGGAGGAGATTGGGGGATTATCTTCGCCAAAGCTTGAAGACCTTTTTGAATTTTTACTAATGAATTTGTCCTGGCGAGCTTGATTTTTAAGCACCCAAGACATCTGCCTGGGAAAATTCTGGTTCTAAGCCATTTCACACCTGCACAGTTTTGTCAGCAAGAAAAAAAAAAAAGAAAAAAAGAAAAACACCCATAATTCTATTCAGCTTCACTCTGGAGAGTCTTCTTCTGTCTTAGACAATGGCTCTTGTTCTTTTTCCTTGGTGATTAGTTGTCAGGAATTTGGATTTATTGTATGCTTCTTTTGCAAGGTGGAGGTGGCAGAGTTGGTAAAGAGAGAAGTAAATTCATTGAGAAGTAAAATCAATGTGTTTCCCTTACTTTGGCAAAAGCTAAACTTTGCAGTTTTTTTTTTTAAATTAAGACAATTTTAAACATTCTTCATATATTAGGTAAAAGTATAAAGGATGGCTGAAATGGAGACAACTATATATGACATCCTATATTAAACTAACAAAAATAAACTGCATTTCTGTCTTTAAGAAGTCAGATCATAGCTTGCCCTTATTCATTAGGCTTGCCTGTTGGCTGAGGACTTTCATTTTCTCTTAATACTGGAGTATAAAATGAGCTACACACTCCAAACGGGGCATGCAGGATTAAAAAAAATAAAAAAAATAGCAAATTAATAGAAGTAAATGCCTATATTAATAAATAGCATGGATAATAAACATTGTGACAGAAGTTGCGGAGTGCAGTGCTTAGCGCTACTGCCTCTAGGATGTACAGTACAGTAGCTAGCGTCCATACCTAGCTGTTTAACGTATTACACATTCTTCCCAGGTCTGCAGGGGTTTTCCTCCTCTGGCTTTCATTCCACATCACATGTGTGTTAGGCTAAATTGATTGGTGGCATTCTACAGGGTGACTCAGAGACAGGATCCCCAAAAGATGCACAAGGCCAGTAAAATAATCTCCAATAAAAGGTTTTATTTTAAAGGTCACAGCATAATCAATGAATATGATAAGTGAATCCATTCCATGCTAATCAACTCTCCCTTGTGCATCACGTATCCTTAAAACAGAGAAACATTCTGTCCAAGAAATCTCTTGAACTTGTTTATTTTGTGAGTGGCTTTTTCCTCTTTAACATGTCAGATCACTGCTTCTGTTGGCAAGCAGATCATCAGTAGTCAATCCAAGCAATTGAAATGGCTGCAGAGCCTCGCATGTGTGTCTACAGCTTATGCCTGAACCTCCTGCCTGTACAAATCATGGTCTGAGCAAACCTCTATTACATGCCTCACATACCCCCGTAAAATGTATTTAATAAACAAAAATGCCTCTTTAATGTAGTAAGTAAAAAGGTAAAAATGCTCCAACTAGCAAATCCAATCCAAGATCACACCAGAATGTTATGCCACACATACATTTGCTAAATTGTTTAAAGGAACGCTCCACCCAGAAATTTGATTTTGTAGATGTTAGTTCAATCAAACCAAAATCAAATCAAATTTTATTATCGCATACAAATTATATATCCATCCACCCATCATCCAACCTGCTATATCCTAACTACAGGGTCACGGGGGTCTGCTGGAGCCAATCCCAGCCAACACAGGGCACAAGGCAGGAAACAAACCCCAGGCAGGGCGCCAGCCCACCGCATGGCACACACACCAAGCACAATTTAAAATCGCCAATGCACCTAACCTGCATGTTTTTGGGCTGTGTGAGGAAACCCACGCAGACAACATGCAAACTCCACGCAGGGAGGACCTGGGAAGCGAACCCAGGTCTTCTAACTGTGAGGCAGCAGCATTACCCACTGCGCTACTGTGCCGCCCACAAATTATACATACAGTACAATATGAAATGAAATGCTGTGCCTCTAAGAAGAATATAAAAGGCTAATAGTCATAATACATGACTTTAGAAATATCAATAATCATTAAAAGAATTACAAATATGTGATAGATAATAAACAACTAAATAAATAACTTAATAACTTAAAACACTTAATGTAATAGTAACAATAGGGCATCATGTAGATCTTGAAACCTTCCTTATTCAAGTTGCCAATGGACTATGGGAAATGTACTTGTAGCAGGGCCGTCTTAAAACATGGGCAAGCTGGACAGTTGCCCGGGGTCCCACTAGCATAGGGGCCCCATGCTCATCTTAGGTATGTTGTGACTTGCTGAGTGGTTGTGTAGGTAGGGGCCCCAGTGCCCGGGGACCTATAACCCTGTTAAGACAGCCCTGTTTTGTAGCCATGGCCAAAAAAATGTTTTTTTATGTTTTCATGATGAAAGAGAGAAAAAAGTTTCAGGCATAATTGAACCCAATTGCAAATAGTTCTGCATAATAACAAGCAATGTAAAAAAAATTATATGGAATAAAGAAAAAAATTCTCGTGTTACTTGTGTCACATAATTTACATGTTCTATAATAAACTCAAACTGGCCAAAACACGTGCTTTCTTTGCTAAAATATTATTAATAGTTACTTTTGCAAAAATCAGCATACAACATAAACAAGAAAGGCATTCCTATAATGCAGTGCAATTTAATTGTAGATGCCCCACATTCATTGGTGAAGAGTCCTGTACTCTGTTCAAAAGCAAAAAGTTATTCTTAACAGTATACTTATACATTTTTGTAATTTCAGAGTTGTAAATGTGTTAATGTGGGGTAAGTGAAATTTAGTTCGTATTGTAACTTTATATACAGTATGAGCAATTAATGACATTTGATGTAAATATGTAGCAGTATATTTGTGACTCTGTGATATGTCTGGTTCTTACCTCAGCTTAAATGTCAAACTCTGAACATGGCTAAATTGCTAATTTCCTTGTCAACCAGTATACACCAAAAATTGAAGCGTATCATACATAACAAAGTAAAATAATAACCCACATCATTGTAATAATAGTTTAAGAGAAAATATCAAACAAATGCAGCAAATGATTTTGACAACGATTAGTTAACAAAAGATGCACAAAAATAATACAAACAAATGCATTAGTTGGTTATAAAAACAAAATAATAGGAAGATACCTAAGGATAAATTAATGTACCAAAAAACTAAGAAGGCTTATTTAGGTAATGTATAAACTACACACAGTGTCTTTTTATATCAGCAGTGTATTACACTTCATCATAGAAATAGACCTCACTCCCAAACTCCACTGGCAAGCTTTGGCCTGCACAAGGTCCAAAGGAGAAACTGCCCTATTTAGTTCAAATGTGGTCTAAATATTCAGGAATGTCCATTAAAGCAGAGAAAACTGACAAACCTCTGGCTTGTGAGACAAGGCCAAGGAAGAATCTTTAAAGTTTATTTGTATAAACAAAAGTAGCACAAAAGAGGTCAAACAAAGACAAACATCAGAATAGGGTGTGCCTAAAAAGGGAAGCCAAGGCAAACTGGTTCGGACCACGATCCAGAAATCAAAATCTAAGAAACCAAACAACAATCCAATAAACCGTAAGTAGCCAAACATATTCACAAAAGAAATCTGCACACAAGAAACCCCTAATGATTCTCAGAGGGAACCCATTTCCTCTTCCAAAATATACAGGCAAAGGACGGTCCCTCAGAAGTGACATCATGGTGACCCCGCCTTCTGGGGTTCAACCCACAGAACACAAGAAATGTACAGGGTGGGCCATTTATATGGATACAAGTTTCTGACCACCATCAATTTTTTTGTTCCAACAGTCTTGGAGGGATCTATCCAATGTGGGTTAGTGTCAGACCAATAGCGGTGGTTTTGTTTGTTAACACAAACACAATGGGCAGCACATTGAACACATTTTATAAGTGGTCAGAAACTTCTAAATAACTCATGAAAGAATAAAGTTACGTTAAAACCAAGCAAACCATTGTTTTTCTTGTGAAATTCCCAATAAGTTTGATGTGTCACATGACCCTCTTCCTTTTGAAAAAACAAAAGTTGGATCCAAAATGGCCGACTTCAAAATGGCCACCATGGTCACCACCATCTTGAAAAGTTTCCCCCCTCACATATACTAATGTGCCACAAACAGGAAGTTAATATCACCAACCATTCCCATTTTATTAAGGTGTATCCATATAAATGGCCCACCCTGTAGAATAGAGATCAATGTACACAATGCAAAATTACTAAAAAATATTTAAGCAAAGCAATATTAACAAAGATTACCTAAAACACAAAATACATATAAAAAGCAGTAATTCAAAAATAGCAAAAATTACAATAAAATGAAAAATAAATATACTGTAAGTCAGGGAACACACCTTGGCAGTAACATAACATAATAGACCTAAGCCTGAAGACATCATAGATTTCTAAGGTGCAGCACTCGACCCAATAACAGACTTTATTGAGTTTGGCTAAATAGTAACATAGTTTAAATTTAGTCCTAAAGTTAAAATATTAAGACATGTGATTTATTAGAATTATACTGTACATTAATAAAAGCATTAGTGCCACCTTTCGGTTGATAAAAGTAACCTGAGAATAGTGAGGGAAATGCATGGTTAAAGAAAAAGTTTCATGTAATGAGTGCAAATCAAACTCAAATCCCTAATTAAAAGGCAAGCCTGCAATCCACCACACGATCCATTCCACTTCCATCGCCACTCTGTTGATAGTTCACACTGTAGTATGTCACGTCAAGCTTCCCCCTCTGCCCTCTCATTGATTAAATGTCAGAATCCTGCCTTATAGTGAGGAGTACCCGTGTTCCAAATTTCAAGTCTGTATCTTGAAAAACAAAGCTGCTCACGAAGAACAAACGCACAGTAATGCTTCATTATGCCACCTCTTTAAGGAAAATGTGAAATTTTCACATTTGAGCGCCAGTTAAAGGTGCTGCTGACCTACTGAGGGAAAATAAATTAGAATCTGAGGTGAAGCAAGTGCAACAGGACTAAAAGTTACTGGAAAATTTACACAAGGAAAGTCCATGAACCGTCAGTGTCTGAGGAATGGATTGTGTGTGGTCCTCCTAATGAGCAACAGCTCCAAATGAAACAAAGAGTTTCAGTTTGATTAAAGAAAACGCTTAATAGTGGGTCAGCTTTTGGCACTCTTTCAGTATAATCTGTAAGTCTGAAGGAGGATTGTAATTAAAAAAATGAAACATGTGTCATGCAAATGACACCTTTTACTGTATTACTATAAAGGCTGTGGTGGGTGCCATTGACCACCTGCTGTCTTAATACTTGTGAGGTCGTCAGTTCAATGGAGATAGCCGGTCACCAAAAACAAACACTTGTGTTTTACTTTTATAATTGGATCACATTGTATTTACTTACTGAGTTTCAGAGTTTCATCCTGAATGTCGTGGGAGGTGCTGGAGTCTATCCCAACTAGCACAGGGACACAAAGCAGGAAGGACCCCCTGACAGGGTGCCAGTCCATCGCAGGACAAACACACACACACCAAACAAACACAAGGCTAAATTAGCTCTGCCCACTCACCTAACATGCATCTATTTGCACATTGTGGGGAAACCAACACAGACACGGGGAGAACATGCAGACTGCACACAGTGTGGGCTCAGGACATGAATCCTGGTTTCTTTACTGCAAGAGAGCAGCGCTACCACTGTGCCTTCATGCCCACCCACTTTTGATTGCCTTGTTAACTTAATAATGTTTCTTCCTCAACTGTACATTTCCTCTTTCTCTAGCTAAAGCAAGGCTTGGACAAGACTTCAGTACAAACAGGAAACTCATAAAGAAAATGGCAACTGTGAGGTCACACAGTGATGTGCCTGTCCAAACATTGTGTACAAAATTATGTTACTGTCCCACAAAAGGCAAAAACATTAAGTATTAAATAAGACACAAACTGAAATAAAATAGGGTTAAATAACACTCCAACACCACTAGAACCTTAACCACCTAAAGAACAGAACATTTTCAGTAATTGTTCCCTGTGAGACTAGTTTAATTTGTACAAAACAGTGACATTTTTTAATAATGTTTTTATGTAAGGGCAGCATGATGGCGCAGTGGGTAGCGCTGCTGCCTCGCAGTTAGGAGACCCAGGTTGGCTTCCAGGGTCCTCCCTGTGTGGAGTTTGCATGTGTCCCCCCTGTGTCTGCATGGGTTTTCTCCAGGTACTCCGGTTTCCTCCTATAGTCCAAAGGTGCGTTGGCGATTCTAAATTATCCCTAGTGTGTGCCCTGCGGTGGGCTGGCGCCCTGACTGGGATTTCTTTCCTGCCTTGCACCCTGTGTTGGCTGGGATTGGCTCCAGCAGACCCCCGTGACCCTGTAGTTAGGATATAGTGGGTTGGATAATGGATGGATGGATGGATGGGTTTTTATGTAATTTGTCATTATTTCCCGGGACATTTTTTCACTTTTTCTAATGCAGGTTTGGAGGTATCAGAAGCCTATCCAGACAGCATCAAGCACAAGGCAGGACACTCTTACATTATACAGGGTCAATTTAAAGCCGCTAGTCAACCTAACCTGCTTGATTTGAAATGAAACAGGACATCTTGGAAAAAATCCTTGCAAATATGAAGTGAATGTGCAAACACTACATACTGTACATGGCACTTGATCCAGAACTTAAATGCGCAAACCGCTGTGCTTAACATTGAAAGCTCCAAATATAATTACATTTATTTTATTATTGCTTCATGTTTCTTCATTGAGATCAGGCTCAGTGTTGTTTACACTAATTTGCAACTTTAAAATTATAAAGTGAGATACTAAACAGTACAATATATACATACATAAACACAAAAAAAGATTCAAACTTACCATTAAACAAAACAGAGTCTACACAACAAATATTAACAAATCACAGCAATTTAAAGTTGCGATAAAACGTGATAGTTGAGATATGGTGACCGTTGACAGCAGTATTCATTTGATGGGAAAATTATATGGGATGTGTCATCTGTCAGCCAAAGTGTGTTCCCTGACTTTTGTTTATTTTTCTGTGTTTTGTTTTTTTGTTCATTTTAAAGTTTTATTTTTCATGTATTTATTAAATTTATGCATTTTTCTAAATATTGTTCAGTTTAATATTATTTACTATCCAAGAACTACATGTTCTCCTCTGTTCCTTGTGTTATGTGGGTAGATCTCCATGAGGCGGGGCCAGCATGACATCACAGCTGGAGCACCGCCCTCAGCCTATACATTTTGAGGTCATGAGTGGCTCCTTCAGCAGTCTTTTGACTGACATTTGAGGAGAATGAATCATTGTGAGCCTTATTTGTGTTTTTGGTTTCTGGATTTTTTTGTCTATATTTTGTGTCGGCCTAGAATTTTGTATTGGCACTTGATTGCCTTTTAGGTTAATCCTTATTGCCTTTTTTGTGTTCTTTTGTGCTTATTTGTTTTCCTTTTGATGTTGAATATCAGCATTCATTTAAATTGGAATTATCTTCAAGAGGTTTTCAAAATTCCTCATTTGTGTACCTTTTTTAAAATATTTCTTGGAACATTAATGATATTTTGAACTTTACAAGCCAGATCCCCATTTTGTGCCTGTTTAGGATGAAGCGTACAGTTTGGGGGTCAGGCTGCCTAAGTGTAGTCTATTCAAGGAAGAGTAGGAAAGACCATGGCCTGGTTTATGGGCCTTTTAGAGGCCTCACATAAGAAACTGGACAAACGACATGAGCCCATTCAGTCTGTCAAGCCCATTTGTTTAGCTAATAGATAAGCTGTCCCAATATCTCATTGGGATTCTTCTTAAAGGTTGTCAAAGTTTCTGCTTGACCCTTTGCTTTTCTTATACACACAAATTAGAACAGGATGACATTTTGGTATCTTATTTAAGTGAGTATGTTAGGGTTGAATTGTAATTAAAATATGTATACTGGAAGACCTTTCTCGTCTTTCAAGTGGTACTTTAAATTCTCTCCAAGGTTGTACTAGGTTTTACAGGGATAATTGCAAGTTATGCATAGCTTTTGGCTGCCATTCAAGTGTGAGTTAAGGAAAAGGTTGACACCAGGAGGTTCCGTGTTGATTAACTCCGCACTTCTGGGATCTCTTCTGGAAGGTCATGTGTAGTGACCCATTTGATCCATATCCGCAATCGAGACTGAGAAGTCATTTGGATAGACAGGTTGATATTCCACTCTTGATATGACTATTGGCAGGTGGTTTGAGAGACTGCAATTAACACCACATTACTTCATATAAATTGAGAAGAAGGGCCTTTGGATTGCGTCATACTCCTGCCACATTTCAAACTCTAAAACTTGATTTATTTTAATAATTTTACCACATACTTATCTTTAAAAGGACATTCAGCTTGGTGAAATCAGTGGGCAAGGAGACCTTTATATAAAATATAGTGTGGAAATCTCTAAGTGAACAAAAGTTAAGGCCATTTCTCTCAGGGATTGTGCTGGCAGGTGAGGAGTTAGCCAGTGGCGTAGCTAGAGTTCGTGCCACTCGAGGCGGGGTGGTGCTTCAATTTGCACCATATCTGAATATGTTAATCTATTTAAAAAGGAAATTAAAATAGAATATAGAGGAAAATTAAGATACATTTTGCACAGGTTTATTTATATATAGAGAAACAGAAATAATTTTTCACATATAATTATTTATAAGCATCAACTAGACAAGAATATAGTATAGACACACTAAGCCGTGTTTTAATTATTAGTTTAGTACAATTATGCTGTGAAAACCAGAACCAGTGTAGTGTACAAGTGATAGGTTTGGATGTTTTCTAAGCAAATCAAGAACTCATTCAGATTGATAACAAAACAAAATGTTTATTTTTGTCATTGCCTCATAAACTTCAACTGCCGTGTCTGATGCCAGCACAGAAGGATAATCTGAAAATTATTTTTGAACCATTTGTGGATAAAAATTAGAGAATTTTACTTTTTTCATTCATGAGTGGTATTTTTCTGAACCCTACTGCTTACACATGACTTGTACTGAGCCTTTTGGCCAATAATGCCACCCCCAAAAATTTGCCACCCGGGGAGGACCGCCCCTTCCGCCCGCTCCTACCTATGCCACTGGAGTTAGCGACCTAACTGCAATGTAACTAGATCTCAATGTAAGACACTCTATATGAGCCAGTGCTAAACTCAACGGTAAAGAAAAGTAACAAGAAGACGCTCTGAAAGGATCAGCAGCAGGGATGCTAGAAAACCTTCCTAAATGAGACACTAGGGAGATTTTGCCTTTAAGGAAAGGCAGTGATATATTTCTTTAAAACATTGATGCTGAGGTGGCTCAACAGTCTTCTGTATTTGAAGCTACATTATTGGGCTACATCAAAGTCAGGAAGAGAAAGCAAACTGTTTTCTAACGTAAAAGGAGGGTTGCTAGAGTACCATTATGATAGTGAACTCTCTGTCTCTTGGACAGTATTTAAAAGGCTCTTGTGACATGCATCCATTTGTTTAAATACTTCTTAGTATTCCAATCCTATCCAATGGCAAGATCAATACATTCCAGTAGGATTAACTGCAAACAAATCATTTTTTTTTAATATCCAGCAATATTATGAAAACACAGACTGGGGTATGTGGTCACATTCTTTTTGAGGTGACTATTTAATCAATGTGCACACTGGAGGCCTTGCTATCTCACAGAGCTGTAACCCTATTTTGACTCTCAGCTTTGACGTTGTCCATTAAATTTACATACAGTAAGTTTTCCTTTCACAGTCCAAGTATATGTTACTAGATTGATTGGTCACTCTGGCAAAATCCACACTACTACATTTTTAGTTAAAAATTTTATTTTAAAACCAAAATGATCTTTGTCCTCACTAGTGTTCTCATGCTCTTTACAAAAAGTATTTCCATCCACACTAAAATGACCGAAAACATATTTGACATAGTTGTTTGCTTATACTGGGTATGTCATGGTTCAGCCGGCATATTCCCCCTGGTTGGAGTTCAAAGTTGTGTTTCTTATGTGTTTTCTTATATTTTATGCCATTTATTTGTATTAAGGCTTACTTTGTTTATTATGCTGTCACACACGTGCGCATGGGAGGCAGCTAAAGAGCTTGAGTAAGGGCAGTTCCGAGTCATGCCGGGATGTGGCAGAGTGCACTGACTCTTTTTCTCCTTTTCCTACAGACCGTTCACGGGAGATTCCACCTGGCCCTCTTGACGTCACTTCCGGGTCCGAGCCTATGGAAGAAGACCTTGCTGGCTCCGGCCCCTGTGATGTCACGTCCGGGCTCGAACCTATGGCTGAAGACCTTCATGAGCCCGACCCATTTGATCTCTCTTCCTGTCTTCCCCTTTATAGCAACCACTTTTTTCCTATTCCCTCAGTTCTGTTTTGGACTCGGTTTTGTGCACATTAGTGCTGTATACACTTTGCGACTTTGCAGCCAGGAAATCAATTATACGAGTGGCTGCCCCAAACCTTTCTATGACTCTGAGTCGAGTTTGTGACAATGCACAGTTTTCTTTCTGTTCATTTGTCCATGGTTATGTCCCTTGTGCTTTATGGGTGGCTCCCCAGGAGGTGGGGCCACCTGCCAGTCAGTCCTATTAAAGGGAGGGCCCTCCCATGGATCCTGGTGGTTCATTGAACGCGCATGGAGTGGAGTGTTTCTCGTGTTACTGTGTCTTTTGATTTCCTGGGTTTTTGACTCTGTGCTCTGCTTTTCAACTACGTCCTTGGTTTTCATATTGGGATTGTGTATATTGTTATTTAGATAGATAGATAGATAGATAGATAGATAGATAGATAGATAGATAG
>JANRMT010062796.1:62163698-62189694 GCA_026402145.1 Polypterus bichir lapradei
TAGATAGATAGATAGATAGATAGATAGATAGATAGATAGATAGATAGATAGATAGATAGATACTTTATTATTCCCAAGGGGAAATTCACATACTCCAGTAGCAGCATAATGATCAAATTAAACAATATTAAATTAAAGAGTGAATTTTGAACCTTTGCTCTGTTTTTTTGACCGTGATTTTTGGATTCTATTTTGGGACTTTGTTTGCTGTGTCTGCGTTGCCTCTTCAGGCATCTTCTTGTGCTCTTTGGAGCTTTTGGGGCTTGCACAGCCTTTTGTGAAAATAAACCTTTTTTTTATCAAGATTCGTCTTGGCCCTTTTTGTTTCTAGCCGGGGTATTTTGATGGTATGTCCCCCCTCAAATGGGCAGCCTTGGAATTGTTTTTGGTACCTGTGCTTTCATGACTTCCAGATCACAACAGTATACACATTGTCACAAATGTGTGTTGAAGGACCTACTCGGAGGCTCGGGTATGTAATAACTCATTGGAAAGAGAGGGGGTGCTGTCGTTAACGATGTTGCCTCCTTCTTTCCCCACAATGCCAACAATCCACTTAACCCCGACCCTTCTGGTCTAGCCTGTATTAAACCCCGGGCATCCCCGAAATAGGTGCTATTTACTGGCACGAGCAATCCTCCAGAAGGAGTTCCGCTAGAAGCAACAAAGATTCATTCACTTTTCTAGCTATCCCACTGAAGGAACAAATGTTTGCAATTACCTTGCAGGTTCCAAAGCTGTCATTACCGCACCCAGCCCTATATGCATCGCCAGAAAAATCCTTGAATGGGTTGTATTTGGGTTTTATTGTTAAACTGTAGTGACCAGTAAATTAATTTCCTTTTGCACATTAAAGCAGAGTTCAAACTGTACAAAACACAATTTAGATGCAACACAACAATCACCATGGAAAGCAGCTCTTTGGTGTGTGCTATGTTGGAATATGGTTTTCTTCCATGAAAGGTGACCAGTCAGGGAATAAGACATTGTAATGAGCGAGACCCAGTCAGGAAAGGGCTGCAAACACAAACAATCAGAACATGATTGGATTGTGAACGGAATTTAAGACTGAAGTCAGGAAGCATTTCTTTATGCAAGGAGTTGTGGGAATCTTGAGCAAACTACAGAGACTTGTAGTTGACGTAGGAACCATGACACTCTTTAAGAAGCATCTGGTTGAGATATTGGGGCAGCTTAGCTATTAGCTGAACAAATGAGCCTGATGGACTGAATGGTATCCTATTGTTTTTTGAATTTCTTATTTTTTAGAGTCTACATTTTTGAGAAACTTTATTTTCACACTACTTCATTTTCCAATTTATACGACTCCAGAAAGTGTTTTAAAAGCCTTCTGAGGTGGTGAGGATGAAAGACAAAAGTGAAGTTTGCATTTTTAAACAAAAAATGTATTAGTGTGGATGGGGCCTCTAATTTGACTCAATGTTTCTGTGGGCCCTGCTAGAAATTTATTTTCTTGTTAAGGGAGGGTGAAAAGTGTGTTCAGGAAAAAGACACATAGGTCACATACTAAAAGCACAATAGTATTAACCGAAACATAATTACTTAAAAATTGGCAATGTGAACAAAAGATGACAATCTTAATGCAAAACATGTACTAAATTAGAAGCACTGACTGAGTCTGATTGATTACAAGTGAATTATCTTTGCTCCTATGTTTCCCCAATGCTGGCTAAACTGAGATGAGCTTTACAACTGACAATATCACCAAATGTTAAAGGAGTGAGAAATGTATGTTTCTGGCTGGGCCGCTATTGAAAGGAGCAGAAAAATAGCCTCAAGCTGAAAGACTGTACATTGTTAAAAGCATGTACACAAATGGACCTCAATTGCAGTATACAGTGAATATAGACAATGGGCTGTCTGAAGATTTGTTTTCTCTGTGGTCATCCCAAGGTGTTTTTTTTTTTTTTTTCTGCTGCAAACCCATTGAGCCTGTACCCATCAAGAGAAGCACTTTTAGACAACAAGAGAATGGGTAAAGAACTTTTTTTTTTTTTTGTCTTTTTCTCTTTCTATATTGTTTCCACTTATCGCAACTCTCATCTGACCTTTCACCTTCTTTTAATCCCAGCGCAGCATCCTGTAACCTTTGACCCTTCAGACAATGGAAGCTTGACCGTTTCCCAGTGTTCTGAATCATTGGAAATAAGAGGAACATGAACGCTGAGCCTGGGAAACAAATTGTTTATTGTACAGCAGGACAGAGCAGTCTGAATATCTTACTCTGCTGTTTTCTAAATCCGGCCTTGTGTCTCCATGGGGGCCGCTGTGATTGCTAAGAGTGGGGAGGGGGTCGTATTGCTAAAGGAAGGGACCCAGGGTAGTCCAGCTAAAATGAAGAACCAGACACACTTTAGAATAAGTGGCTGCCTAGAAAGGAATCTCAGCTGAAATAAAGCAGCTAATGCAAAAACAGAAGGCACCATTAACTCAGGGACTCAGATTGATGAACACTGGGCTCCCCGCTTACTAATCTTGTTCCCTTTTCAACATTTTTGTCTGTAATTTTAACTTTTGAGTATATACTGAATCTACCAATGAACACTTTATGTAATAATGAGTGAAAGAACTTTTGCATTTTTCTTATCTATCTATCTATCTATCTATCTATCTATCTATCTATCTATCTATCTATCTATCTATCTATCTATACAAAACTTAAACTATGACAATACAGTACATTATAATTAAATACATTTTGAAAAATGACAGCATTTAAAGATCAATAACATTTCATTTTAATGAAAAGGATATAGTAGTGTAAAAGAAACTATCTATCTATCTATCTATCTATCTATCTATCTATCTATCTATCTATCTATCTATCTATCGTTAGTAAAGTACACACTCTAAGTTATAAGTTATACAAACAGAGAAATACAAAGGAAATATACTTTTATTATATACAGTATTGTACCATATGCTTAATGTATTATATGTATGTAGATTTCTATTAAAATAAGTCAATACAGCAGATTTTCAGTATAGCAGTCAAAAGAGTCACTTTATTAAGAAGCCAATACTGTTTTTTGTTTTTTAGGAAACCCAATGCATTAATAAATGCAAAATGGCTTTATGTGAATGTAAAATTTTTATTTTCTTCTTTTCTTTTTTGCTTCTTTGTTGCCTATGCCAGAACTAACTGATTTTACTTCTTAAGCAATTGCATTAATATACATTAATAAGTTGTTTTCAGCTTTTTGGTCACCTTTGTTTTCTAATGCTAGTGCTCCTTTCATTCCAATGACATTATGGTTGAGAGATTTACAGGCAAAAGCTTTTGTTTTCAAGTGACATTTTGAGGCCTGCTTTTTTGTTTGCAGTATGTATTGTTTACCTGCCAGTGTAGCATAGCATTTAGGAGCTTCCTGGCTATTGACTGAACAGCCTGAGTATATATAGTGTTATTTAATGACCATTATTTGGATTTACCCAGGCCGACCAGTTACCACCTAAATGCCTTTTACACCACTCATTTTCTAAGGTGATGAAGAGGAGGTTTTAAGGTCAGCAGCACTTTAGTTGAATTTTACAACAATGAATGCATGACAGGGGCCATGCCCAGACAGGTTTGTGCATCTAAATTGAAGCCATATTTGAAAATGGAAAGCCCCCATCTAAGTACCGGTGTACATAAACAATATGAAATGTGTGGTGTGCCACATGCAGTTAGACGGTCGCTCCAGATTTTTTACATGATGCCCTTCTATATATTATATTCATATGTGTTTTGGAGTTGTCGGGACAGTAGACACCATTATGTGAAGCTCTGACCCTGTTTTGTGGCCTAGACACAGACTGGCACCTGGCCTAGTTTCCAAGGGGTCCAGAAGTGATCCTAGAAGTGCTTATAGGCTATAGATTAAGACAGACTCTTAACCCAAAGTCCATTGAGTTAGGAATCTGGAGGTGAGTGTTACACACATACAAACACAAGAAATGGGACGAAAAAAGAAGCAGTTCAGTCCTTTAAGCTCATTTTTAGTTGATAGCTAAGCTTTCCATATCTCATTCAGATACCTCTTAAAGGATGTCAAGATGTCTGCTTCAACTATAGATCTGGACAGTTTGTTTCGGATTCCCACAATTCTTTGTGTAAAGAAGTGCTTTTGTGTTGTAGCAAGGACACAGCTGGCAAGAAGAAGAAAGTCCAGGGTCTGAATAAGGTGTTGTCCTTAGAGTAAGGTGAACATGGAGTATTTTGTGGAATAATTTTTTGAAAGTTGACCAGCTGTCACACATTATCATGAAGAGTACCTTATGAATAAGTTGGCCCTGTGGGTCATTAAATGTTTTTTAAATTTTCCCTGTTGTGGTACTTTGTGTTCTTATGTAGTTCTTATATAATAAAATTTCTTTTGTTTCTATGTGATTGGCCTTTATAAGCCTTTCTTGGGTTCGGAGATGATAATAACCACATAGTCTACAGTGGCCAAAAACTGATTTATCCATCAGTACTAAAGCATGCAAAATGTCACATCTAGCAGAAGTTCTCTGCTCCATAAAGTAGAAACATAAAGTTCTCGTATGTGTGATCATGCTGCATAATATGGAGGGCAGGCGGCCTACTGTGGATGGCTGCTCCTTTAATTAGATATTGAGGTTGATGGAAACAGAAATACCTGGGTCCACCTGAGACAGCTCTACAATGATGGTCTCAGCATTTTCAAAACATGTTCTTGACCCTGGAATTAACCCAGGATTGACTGCTCCATGTCAGTGGTCAGTGATCACACCCCAAGTGGGAAGGCCAAAAGGTAACGACAAGACGGAGTAGCCAAAGATTATTATGAGACTGCTTTAAAATATTGAATGATGATAACGAGAATAGAAATGAAGTCAGAGCCAAAAAATGGTCAAAACAATGAGATCAAGCCAGACCAGGCAACCTGGGATCAAAAAGACAAAACAAAATGAAAAATAAGCTACTTCACACTGTGGGGTTTTGAGAATAGATTTTTCCACTGTAGGATAACACATGGATTGATTGCTGTCATATTTATAACACTAGTAATGTTACACAGTTGTTGCAACAATTGTAGTCACATGACCATCAACACATGGCTGCAAAAATGAAGATGTTAATAAACCTTTTAACCTTCATTCCAAACTTTAGATAAACATCAGAATCTGAATCCTCATGGGGCAAAACACAAAAATACACAAAAACAAACATATAAAGTATATTTATTATTACTTCAAAAATGTCTTGCTCAGACATACTTTAAATATTTAATTGAATAGATTAAATTAAAGGACAGACAAATTCAGAATTTTAACTGCAAAAACAAAATACTAGATCTCTGATTCAAAAATACAAATCCACAATCCAAAATCTAAATTCTCGCTACTCTAAAAGGCCAGTAAAACCTTTTAGATCAAAATGGTCAAATGCCATGAAACTTAAAGCAAAGTAAAGAAATCTAATGACACTACAAAGAAGTAGTGGAAGGGGGTGTCTTATATAGCACTAAGGTCCCTAAAATCACTCTCAAGATCGCAGATTGTTCCCCCATATCAGAATATAATTAACAAAGAAGACAAGGTAATTAATAAAACTAAAACAACAATAATGAAAAGTAAATAACAAATATATAATAATTAACAAAGCTGCAGCTAGTGATGAGCCAGTGATTTGCACAAAATTGAATTTGCATTGAAACAAATTTTGTAAATTTCATATCTTATTCCCATCTCAGTCCCATTACCTTATTCTTATTGCTTGCAATTATTGTTAAAGTGTTAACTGGGGATATCCGCTGTCAGTCCTTATCTCACCAATGTTGTCACCAGTATCCCTGTATTGCTGCCTAGCTGAGCGCTTGTCAGAGCCAGTTTCCACAGAGTTACACAACACTATGACAAGTAAGGTTAGAAGAAAATGGCTGGTGGTGCACATGGAGCTATCAGCAAGTGACCTGCCACTGGACCTTCTTGCCAAAGCAGAAATGGCAATGCTGAGAACGTGGCTAGTGCTATAACAAGGATATAAATAGGTGCATGCAGTTGGAGCAATATTCCTTTTTTTCATCCATCCATCCATCCATCCATCCTCTTCCACTTATCCGAGATCGGGTCGTGGGGGCAGCAGCTTGAGCAGAGATGCCCAGACTTCCCTCTCCTCGGCCACTTCTTCTAGCTCTTCTGGGGGAATCCCAAGGCGTTCCCAGGCCAGCCGGAAGACATAGTCCCTCCAACGTGTCCTCGGTCTTCCCCGGGGCCTCCTCCCGGTTGGACGTGCCTGGAACACCTCACCAGGGAGGTGTCCAGGCGGCATCCTGATCAGATGCCCGAGCCACCTCATCTGCCTCCTCTCGATGTGGAGGAGCAGTGGCTCTACTCTGAGCCCATCCCAGATGACTGATCTTCTCACCTTATCTTTAAGGGAAAGCCCAGACACCCTGCGGAGGAAACTCATTTCAGCCGCTTGTATTTGCGATCTCGTTCTTTTGGTCACTACCCATAGCTCATGACCATAGGTGAGGGAATGAAGATAGATCGACTGGTAAACTGAGAGCTTTGCCTTATGGCTCAGCTCCTTTTTCACCACGACAGACTGATGCAGAGCCCACATCACTGTGGACGCCGCACCGATCCGCCTGGTAGGGTCACCCAAGGCAAACTGGTCCTAGGTGAGGGATGAGACAAAGAGCAGTTCATCAAACCTCCTGTGAAGAATGAAAATTTTGGACGGCGTTTTCCCTTGCCCGGACGCGGGTCACCGGGGCCCCCCTCTGGAGCTAGGCCTGGAGGTGGGGCTCGATGGTGCGCGCCTGGTGGCTAGGCCTGCACCCATGGGGCTCGGCCAGGCACAGCCTGGAGAGGCAATGTGGGTCCCCCTTCCCATGGGCTCACCACCTATGGGAGGGGCCAAGGAGGTCGGGTGCAGTGTGATTTGGGTGGTGGACGAAGGCGGGGACCTTGGCGGTCCGATCCTCAGATACAGAAGCTGGCTCTTGGGACGTGGAATGTCACCTCTCCTTTTTTTCACCCCCAAAAAAACCTTATAATCCTCAAAAAAAAATCACATTTCCCAATTTAGAAATCACAAGCTTAATTATTTTTAGGAAGAATTTCATGAAGCCATATACAAAGTGAAACATGCCTGTTTCACTCACTACTTGCTACAGCTAATAAAGGCAAAAATAATGACGCTAAAAAAAAAGCCAAAGTCAGGGGTTGGACCCTTATGAAACCCTAGGACTTTGAGTTTTAAGTCAGAAGGTAAATTGGTGCGAGTGATATTTTATATAGCCTATCACATTACAATTAGTAACCTTTTGATGAAGAGTCAATTTATCATTTCATTTTGCTTATGTGTATCTGTCACTAATAGGTTTGTAGGGTGTCACATATGCATGTTGCTGGAGTGTGTTCAAGGCTCCAAACAGGAAAATTTAACAGGGATAACTTCCATAGAATCACATGCATTAACCTCTCTTCTTCTTCTTCCTCCTCACAGGTGGCGCAGTGGTAGTGCTGCTGCTTTGCAGTAAGGAGACTGTGGAAGATTGTGGGTTCGCTTCCCGGTTCCTCCCTGTGTGGATAGCGCTTTGAGTACTGAGAAAAGCGCTACATAAATGTAATGAATTATTCTTCCTGCTCAAGAGTGGAGGAGAAGCCCCCTGAAGAGCAGTAACACCCCTTCTGGGACCCCCAGGACGTCCTACCCCTTCCTGCCTCAAAATTTTATAACCAGAGTGACAGCCGGAAGTGGCCGTTCATTTTTGGATCTGCAATTGCTGGAGCCCTACTGGCTCACAGAAGCATGGAAACTCAAAACCTTGGGACAATCCCACAAAAATCCATCACTATTTTCTGTTACCTTTTTTATTTTTCTGTTATTAGCATTGCTGCTAATTAATGGGGTTTTTCAGGAGAACCCAGCACTTCATTGTGTTTTTCCCCAATTCTCCACACAAGGGTTACTATTGCCAAGTTCTTACTTGCATGTTACTCTCTGGCACCATGATTGGTGAGTCTACCTTGAAACTTTATTCTTCCTTACCTGAAAAATCTCAGATCATAAATTTGAGTTACCACTGAACAATGGAAAAAGGAGCTTGTCCAACAAAAGAGAATAATGCTTCACCGTTGGAGCAGGTGGTCACCTAATGGTAAAAGCTAAATGAAGTGGAGTCTGTAAATTGCACTTCAGCCATTGGTACGTGGAATCATTTTGATCAGTGGGTTACCTCACACAAGTCTGGACCTTTGTCCTTATTCTAATACATATCTTGCACTCATTCAGTAGGGAGTGATGGCAGGTTGACTAGTTGTTTGTACATTAGAGATGTTTCTAGAAATACAGTACTGTGCAGAAGTCTTAAGAACCCTGAATTTTATATATACATATTGTTTTAGATGTTTATTTTGTGTCTTTTGCATTAGTGTGTCAGTAGAAAAGAGAAAAATTCTGATTTTCAGTGCTCCAAAAAATGAAATGCTGATGAAAAAATTTAGTAATTTGTTAAAGAAAGAAACAAAATTAGTAGCAGGTTACAAATAGGGGTTAATGACCAGTGACATAATGAGCTCATTGAAACATACTGAAAAAGTGTAACATAGATAGGTGAAGGAGGAATCAAACTGTGCGAAAGACAACCAAACTATGAACGTGTGGTCGATGTTACAGTTTAACCTTCCAGGCATTAATTCTTACACTATGGCGATGATACAAGTTGGTCATCCTGCAGCAGCAACGTCTCTCCCAAGCACAAACTACATGGCAACCAGGAGTTTCAAGATGTGATTTCCATGCTTTTCTATAAGAAACACAAGGAATTAGGCAAAATTATGGACCAGAAACGCAGTGGTAGGCCATGGAAACAGTGCAGATGATAGATACATCAAACTAATGTAATGTTCTTTCAAAATCAGAAGATGTTTGGCACTGCTATCAGCTCTGAACTCACAACAAACATTGGAACCCTGATACATCCTGCTAGAAGTCTTGTCAGGGTCTTCATGAAAATGTTGAAGTCATATTGCTATTCCTTAGAAGTGGAAACAAATGGTACATACTGTAGGCAGGGATGGATTAAGGAGGATGGGGGCACCTGGGCTAGAGGCATTTTTGGGACCCTACCCAGGCAAAATACAATGAGTGCTCTACACATCGACTTCAAGGTCTCAGTTTCACACTAAGTAAAGTAAATGACTGCAACAGGATCTTAGCTTTTAAATGCATGGTGGAAATCGAAAGAACAGAAAATAATATGGGCTTACTTTCTGAAATTTTGATGAAGTATACTGTATCAAAGCTTAAATCTTAAATTAACCATTGCTGCACAACTGATAAGGAACCAAGTAACCATCACAAACCAAGGTTTGAAAAGTCAAAAGAACCCTATTGTAAATATCTACAAAAGCAGGGATATCAAATACTGAATAGGCCAGGCTGTTTATGAATACAGTCAAATGTTTGCTTTTCAAAATTGTACTTTTCTGGCTTCCTTTGCAGTAAATTCCTTTGTCAGGTCACCAAAATCCACTCTCAACTGACAATTAATTCAGTCTTTTCTATCCCATTGTGGATCTGAGTTTATTTTTCACTAGCCTCAGCTTGGAGAGCGATCACTCGCCATTTGCATTTGTGACAAGCGATGTCAGGTAAAGCTTGAAATTAACTTCTACATTTAGGATGATGTCCTCAGTGTTTTTTTTTTTTTTTTCTGTAACACTTTGTGGAGTGGATGATGTCTTTAGTGCTTATGAATTCTCTGCACTGGAAAATCTACTATTCACTGCACGTCTGTGCAGCAAATGAAACAGTAACAGAAGCAAAATACAACAATGGCCACAAATTAGCAATATGTCATGCATGTGCACCTGGTGATTACCTTCAGGGCTTACCTGTAGGCAAGGTAAGCAAGAGAAGACTAACTGTTCTTTCAGTTTCACCTGTAGTTCCGAGAAGACCTCAGCCACTGACCCCGCCTATGGAGACTGAAGAAGGCTCCACCCCTTCTGGTCAGGAAGTACCTGGAGAGAGGTGTCTTACTCAGGCCCCAGATTTCATAGTGGAATAATTTCCCGAGCTGCTTGAAGCCTGCTACCTATTTTCTTTGTATTACAGAAGACAGATTTTTATTAATTAAATCTCAACCTAAAAGTTTTTGTTTTGTTTTCATTAAATGGGTTTGCCCGGCTGGCGGCCCATTGTTTATTGAGGACTCCATGACTCTCCCTAGCAGTGACAATTTACTTAACAGACAACAGCTTCGAACAGCTATTAAAAATGAATTCGCAACAGCACAGCACAATACTCTGAGTCCTTTATCTCACTCTCTGTGTGCCACTCAAGCTCGTATCTATCAGCCTGTGAAGCAAGGGATCAGCGTTATTACGATGATTAGCAGTCTTTGTTAATCTTTTGGAGCTTTTCCTGAATGGATTTACAAATTAGGGTTTAGAACTTCAATGAATCTAAAAATAACAGATTTTTCATTTTATCGTGAAATGTAAAAAAGAGAAAATACTCTTGTCACAACACCATATTTAGTTCTTGTTTTGGAGAGACTGCGTCAGCCATTGGCACGGCAATCTATCTGAGAATCACCCAGGAATGTGTGACATGTGTCATGCTAGCCTTGCAAAACATCATGGGACGGTGGAAAAAAAAACTTTTCCTATACTGGCCTCATGGAAATAATTCTGCAAACAAAGATGCCAGCAAACCCTGCAAATCTGCTGTAAAAAATGCCTTTTAAAGACCTGCTACAGGTCAGGCCCCTGCCTACTATTCTGGTAAGCCTTTGCTAAAATTTGGGCATAAGTGTAGGTACCCCTTGATAAATTCATCTCTCACAAACCTAACAGCTTCTTTTGCACCTTGGCAAGGAGAGGCACATGGAGTTCAGATTGACTCTGTTCATGGCTTCAGCAATGGAGGCAACTGCAAGGAGATGTGACTGAAAAGTATGGTAGACATTTTTGGTGAAAGAATCCACTAAGAATTAAGATCAATCATATAGTCTTTTTAGGATGGTGTTCAGATTTGACTGAGACATACTGGCAAGTAGTGATGAGTAAGACAGCCAAGTTTCTCTTTAGAGAGGAATAACGTCTGAGTGAAATTTAACCTTAACCAGTGTTTGCATGAATGATGTTCAGTGAATGAAATTCACACTTATGAGAACTTTAAATGTTAACTAATTCAGTTTTTTTTATTAAGCATGTGAATGAGAATATTTCAATATTTTAATGTTCTTTTTATTGTTTCTAATTTAAAAAAACAGATGAAGTTGCTACACTCTGTACATTTTATAATAGCAGTGCATGGTGGGCACTTTTCCAGCAGGAGGAGTAATTTTCAGTCATGCAGTCTCATAGTTAATGATAGAGGAGCATGAAGTGTGAGTTAGAAGACTAAGGCCCAGTCCACGCTACAAGGTTTTCATTTAAAAACACAAACATTAATCTCCATTTTGACTTTCATCCACACAACCTCAGATAGAGGAGTCTTTTGAAAACTCTCTCCAGGGGCCTCATGTATAACGCCGTGTGTAGAATTTACAATAAAACATGGTGTACGGACAAAAGCGGAAATGTTCATATGCACAAAAAAATCCAGATGCATAAATCTGTGCGTTTGCCAACTTCCACATTTTTCTGCTCCATAAATCCAAGTCAGTGTGAAAAATAACGCACGTGCATACGCCTGCTGCCACTCCCCAAACTCCTCCCAGAATTACGCCTCTTTGAATATGCAGATGAATATAAATAGCCTTTAAGCTCAGCATTCTGTGAAAAGGCAATGGCAAAAGCATGGGGGGAAATAGAAGAATTTCAGCGAATACCAAGTGGAGGCAAAGAAAAACGTACTATTTGTTTGTTTAAACAATGGTATAAACAACAAAAGGAAGTTGATCGAGTGACGTAGAGTGTCAGAGAAACTCGAAAGCTCAAATTCACAAAGTCGCACAGTGCCCAAAATAAAAAAGAACTTGTCAGATATCAAAGTCATCGTGAAAAAGCGAGTCGTAGCCCACCGTCTGAGTGTCATATGAAAGCTTATTAGGGTACAGAGAAAAGAAAAAAAAATAGGGACACAATGGGAAAAAAGCTCGAAATGTCACTTTTTATCTTAAAATTTCCACTTTAATCACATAGTTTATTTTGTCATTAAAGAAGAACATCATAAACTTCATCTTAAAATTGTTTAATTTACTAGTTTCTCAAATCCCATCGTAACTAAAGTAGCATGTTAAATGCTTTGTTTTGTATTTGATCTTCTATGTGCTCTATGTGTGTGAATCACTACGTGCTTCTTAAATGGCTGCCATATTGAATTTTCCAAACGTCACTAATTCTCCAACTTCCCGTGTAGGTAGAAGGCTGAAATTTCGCAGGCTCATTCCTTATGGCTTACTTACAAAAGTTAAGCAGGTTTCATTTCGAAATTCTACGCATAACGGTCACAACGGTCAACAACGTCCGCCATGTTGAACGTTCTTATTCATGGCCCCATCTTCATGAAATTTGGTAGGCGGCTTCCCTGCGCTAACCGAAACCAATGTACATACTTATTTCGGTGGTATGACGCCACTGTCAGCCGCCATATTGAACTTTTCAACAGTCTTTGTTACTTATGGGCCCATCTTCAAGAAATTTGGTATGCGGGTTCCCAACGCTAACTGAATCCTACTTATGTACATATATGCGTCCATAGCCTGCAGCTCGGTCACCGTGTGAGGCGGCGTTGGGTCCCCCATCCCAACGCCTCCCACGTTGTTGGCTGCCTGCCTATATAAGGCTGTCCGTCGCTCCGGTCTCTTCATTTCCTTCCTTGCTTCGCCACGGGATTCACGTCTCCCTGCTGATAACTGCAGCCTTTTTATTTAATCCACGGCTTCTCCACTGTTTTATTGTTCATTTATTACGATTATAGTTATTGTGTAGGTATTTTAGACTTACTTTACATTGTTCAGGTACCCATTTCCTTTATCATTCCAACGGTACCCGCATTAACATGTCTATCGAGGTGATCACCATCGATCAAAGAACTGTCACTTACCGAGTGGTTTCCATGCCCGGAGATGGTGCCTATCTTTTCCATTCTCTGTGTCACATATTGCACGGCCATATCAGGCTCACTCTTGATATCTGGAGAAACATTGTGTCTTATGTATTGAATGACTGGGACAGGTTCAAGGTGTGGACTGCTGACGGTACAGGAGATAATTATACTACACAGGAGCACTATAAGAGTGAAATGCTTAAGCCCTTCACCTATGGTTCTGCATGTGAGTTGATGGCTACCGCTGAATTGTTCGGTTGTCGCTTTCAAGTACCGAAATGGCCAAATATTTTACACCTTTGGACAACCGCCAATGCCTCTTAAACATCTTAGATTCACAAGTGACGATTTCAGTAGTGGACATTTTGATGTTTATGAATGTTTAAACTCTCAAAAGCTGGATGTGAAGTTATCGATGAAACTGGTTGTATACTTACAACGCTTGACAGATTCCGAATGTCACTTCAACACAAGTCCTGCAAATACTGTCGTAATTGAAACAAACCATGAAACTCAAACCGATTGTGACAGCAGCAATCCAAGCTGTGAGATTTGAGACAAGATTACTGTTCTCATGGCCAACTGTACGTTACATGCTCAAGAGTAAGCTCAGCGCACAGCTTGGTCATATTACAACCGGAGGGCCGAACTGACAATGTGGTATACAAAGAGATCCTTAACAAATAATTATTGGTATATTTTCCCTCATTTTAAAAAGGTTTAATTTTCTTCTTAATAAAACTTTTAAGGCAGTACTTCGCCGCTGTGAAGCGCGGGTATTTTGCTATATATATATATATAGATAGATATATATATAATGTGTGTGTGTGTATGTATGTACAGTATGTATGTGTATATATATAGAGAGAGTTATAGATATATAGATATAGATATTAGATATAGATAGATATATATATGGATATATATACTGTATATATGATGTGTGTGTATGTATGTATGTGTATATATATATATATATATATATATATATATATATATATATATGACAGCAACACTCATAACAGTGACAAAACAATTACATTGACAATCATGTTACGTTATTTTCAAAATGTTTCCTTTAATTTTTCATTACTTCTTTAACACACTACTTCTCCGCTGCGAAGCGCGGGTATTTTGCTAGTCTGTACAATATAATAAATATATTTTGCTGCATTTCATCTTAAAATGATATTGTCATCATATATAAATACACACTTTATAAAGTGGCTCAGGTTGTGCAATATTATAACTGTATCACAAGTTTACAGTGAGGTAATTGTATTTATAAGTACAAAGTGTTCTACAAGGAGCACTTGATGGATTGATTGATTGTGTTCATTGTTCTTGGGATGAAACTGTTTCTGAGCTGCAAGGTCAGTACAGCAAAGGCTTTGAAGCGTTTGCCGTATGAGACAAGTTCAATAGACAGCATGGCTGAGGCAGCGTTTGCTTGATGCTGTATACCGAAAATTCTCTTTCCGATCAGCAGCTGTAGAGCTGTG
The DNA here is from genome assembly GCA_026402145.1 of Polypterus bichir lapradei. Classification (NCBI taxonomy): domain Eukaryota; kingdom Metazoa; phylum Chordata; class Cladistia; order Polypteriformes; family Polypteridae; genus Polypterus; species Polypterus bichir. The sequence goes on from JANRMT010062796.1 coordinate 62,178,243, forward strand.
ATTCCACACTCAGATACAGTGATATAAATACTCCGAGTGGTGCAGTGAGAGTAATATGGAAAAAGATGATCCGCTGTGGCAACCCCTAACGGGAGCAGCTGAAAGAAGAAGAAGGTGCAGTGAGAGTAACAACGCTAAAGCAGTTATGGTATTTGGAATAGTTTAGCCATTCCGTGGACCATTATATTGTTACAGGTTAATTACAATCAGATGCCTTAAACTAATAAACAATATGCGGTTAATTTCAGTGTATATGATAAAGCCGCATCAGGGATGTAGACCTAAAAACAAAAGGGCAACCACATTGGACAAGTAGCACTGCTTTGACGCTGGGTGCCGCCAGTTTGCAAAATTGAGCAGAGAACTTGTGTACGCCAGGGTTTGAGCTACTGTGAAAATGTGCATGGCTTTATGCCAACTTTAGGTTTTACACATCGTGATTAGAGTGTGGAAATGGGAGTACGCAACATTTTTGTGCGTATGCAGCATTTATACATGAGGCCCCAGATCTTCTAAAGATGCAGCAGCAAATTATAATGTCAGATGGTAAAATTTTGCTTCTGCTTACTATGTGGCCCTTCCCTCATGGGATCCTACTCATTACAACATCTCATTCCCTGATTGTTCACATATTCCAACATAGCAGACACAGAACAGCTGCTTTCCATGATGCTTGTTGTGTTGCTTGCCTGTATGAATCTAAATTGATTCTGGTACCGTTTGAATTCAGTATGCATTCACAAAAGGCAAATAATTGACCTGCCGTTACAGCTTGGCAATAAATCCCATGGCCGGTTGAATTATCATCATTTGTTTGCATGACCAGTGTAGGCGAAAGTCTTTGTGATATGCGTTTTCAAATGTTTTAGTGTGGGCAGAGATCATCTTTTAATTTATATGAAAACACAGGTAGAAGATAATTTTCATTTAAAAAAATCATTTTTAAATAAAAACATAGTAGAGTGGATATGTACTAAACTGCAAAACTGCACATACAACTCTTTCAATTATTTTTTAGGAATAGTAAAGGTTCATTTTAGGTTTTTTCAGGTGGAAAAAGGAACACAAATTCTCACCATTTGCACCCTTGTATTGTTCATATTGAAACGATGAATATGAGAATCACTGGTTACGCTTCCTGTTTACTGCCCTCACAACAGGAAATCACCCGCAGCGTTCAACCTGTCGGCCACCACCAAGTAACCTCCTGTACCAGAGAGCCGATATCGGAACAGTAAGCATTTTGTTTTTACTCAACAGCCTGCTTGTACTCTTCTTGGATTTTGTTCTCTTCATCAGGAGCCCAGACGCCTTTGATATGCACACCAGTCACTCCATGACTAGCCAGTGTAGTATCGGCATATTGTCCTTGGCACATTTGGAGTTGCGTGCAGCCAACCAAATCTCTTTTAATCCATCATCTGCTCATCTCTGGCCCTGCTTCAAGTTACTCCACTTGTAGAGAAGGAGAGCACAGACACACACGCACATATGCACACCTCGGTATAATTAGGCTTAGTGTCCCCCTCTGCTGGCCTGTGCCTGATACTGAAGCAAACACCAAGTTACAGCAGCCATCCAGCACACTCTGAGGGTCCATCTGACACACGGGGCATGGAGTACAGGACTCTAAACAGTGAGCACATCTGGGGACAAGCGTATTCATTTCTTTTACATATCAGTTGTCTGTAGTACTAGGGTGTTGTACCGTGTTAGCCATTATGAAGGTAGTGAGAAGTCAAGCAAAATGACATCTTTTATTGGCTAACTAAAAAGATTACAATATGCAAGCTTTTCGAGGCAACTCAGGCCCCTTCTTCAGGCAAGATGTAAATCAGTTGTCATAAACAAGCACTGTATACTTTAGTCTAACAGGACTTATCTTTGTCTAACAAGACTTTTCTTTAACAGATAAGGCATGAGGCCAGATACGAAGTATCTATCAAACACCCTTCCCTATTACAATGTGACAGGGAGACAAGGTAAACAGAAACCATCCATGAAATCCAGGCAGCTGCTTCGTAACTAGGCATCCAGCTGCATTATTTTACTTTATTTCTGTTACTTTTTTATACTTATGAACTGTAGGCCAATACACAGTTGAATACCCAAATATTTTGTCAAGTCTCTGTCAGCTGGAGAGAGGTGCCCTGTTACAATCGAATAATTTGAAACAGTATTGCCAGTCAGATGAAGGCAACCGGGCTCACAGCTGGAGGCAAATTAAAAATGTTTTTATGAGTGTGATACACAGTTACAGCTCTTACATAAATCCATGGGACATGACAAGAATGAATTGCAAGCATTTCACAGAAATCTGCAGGCACCGAAATGTAAACAAGCTAATTTTGTTGGGTTTTTTTTAACATTGCCAAAGAGATCATTTTGGCCGAAAAAGAAAAAAAAATCACCGTTGGAATGTGTGTGCGGGTGTCACCATATGTAAAGGAGAGCATTTCTGTGTGGCTATAAATATATATGTGTGTGTTTGTCTGTTGAATGCCAGGCTTTGCTACGCTGTGTGATGAAAATGTTCACCAATGTGCCAAAAATCTCTCTTCATACTACAGTATATACATTTTTTATGAAAAATAAAGTTATTAGAAAAGCGTGTTGTTGTCATTTTTATACAAAGTAAGAAACTGTTAAATGTTGCAAAGAGTTTCTGTGAGGGTTTTCAGTTGCCCTGTGACTTCCACAAAAACATACAAGTGACATGAATTGACAGCTGGATTGGCCCTGTGTGACTGTGAGTGTGGGTGGGTGTATGAGTGGGCTGGCGCTCCATCTAGGACTGGTTCCTGACTTTTATCCAGTACTGCCCGGATTGGTTCTGGTGCCCATGCAAAGTGTGTTTGATATCAGATGGTGAGGTGTATGAGAGTAAAGTGCGTCACATCCAGAAATTTGTGTGTGTGAGGGTGTTCTGTGCACGTGAAAAAACCTGCCAAGTGTGAATATACACTGTGAAAGAAATAGCTGGACACACAGCAAAGGTTTAGGGCAGCCCCCATATAGTTTCCTTGGCTGCAAAAGGATTAAATTTGCATACAATGAATACAAGTTAGAGTCCAAAATAGAACTGTTTAAGTATGGAGGATAAGGGGTTTTTATAGGTGGTTCACAGGAAGTGACGTCCTTGGGGCCGGGACAGGAAGTGATGTCCACTGGGCTGGGACAGGAAGTGAGCTCCTCTGGGCCGGGACAGGAGGTATTTCGCGTGGTTTGACTGCGGAGAGAAAAGAGAGAGGCTTAGTGCACCCCACCACCCCCTGGCCTGGCATGGAATTGATGTTTTCTGGTCCCTTTGGTTGACTCTCAAGCGCATGTGTGTGACAACACTCACTGAGCATGTTCTTAGGAACACTTTGTACGACATCTTTTTGCTCCCAAAACAGCCTCAGTTCTTGCCAGATGCTGGAACCATTTCTTTGAGATTCTGATCCATATTGACATGATTGTAACACTCTGTTTCTTCATGCATATTCCATGTGAGAATCTCCATTCTACAACACCTATTGAATTCAGATCTGCGGACTTTAAAGGCCACTGAAGAACACTGAACTCCCTGTCATGTCATGAAACCAGTTTGAGATGACTTTTGCTTTGGGTCATGATGCATTATCATGCTGGAAGTAGCCATTAGAAGATGGGTAACAACGCTAAAGCAGCTATGGTATTTGGAATACTACGAATGGGTATTATGGCCATGAAGGGATGCACATGATCAACAACAACGCTCAAATAAGCCGTGACATTCAACCGAGGATTGCTAGGTATTAATGGGCTCAAAGTGTGCCAAGAGAACATTCCCCACACCATTACACCACCACCCTCAGCATGGACTCTTGAAACAAGGCATGTTTGGTGTGCATGCATTCATGCTGTTGGCACCAAATTTTGACCCTACCATTTTTGTGCCTCAGCAAAAATTGAGATTCATCAGGCCAGGCTTAATTTTTCCAGTCTTCTAGTTTCCAGATTTTAGGGAGCCAGTGTACATTGCAGTCTCAGGTTTCTGTTCTTGGCTGACAGGAATGGAATCCCATGTGGTCTTCTGCTGTTGTAACCCATCTGACTCAAGATTTGATGTGTCGTACATTTGAAGATTCATTTCTGCTCATCACAGATGTACGAATTGTTTATCTGAGTTACCATAGCCTTTCTGTCAGCTCAAACTAGTCTGGCCATTCTCCTCTGACCTCTCTCATGAACAAAGTGTTTCCGTCCACAGAACTGATGCTTACTGGATGTTTTTTGTTTTTCACACCTTTCTCATTAAACCCCTAGAGATGTGTAAAAATCAGAAGTTACAGAAATACTCAAACCAGCTTGTCTGTTTTTAAAAAAAAATCTTGTAAGGAGACAAGACGTGATTTTCTCAGAGAGACACTTATACGTCCCGCGAGACGAATCCTCACCCAGGGCCGGAAATAAAGGACAAAGAGTAGATGACATAGTAGAACGTCATAAAGAATTAAAAAATGTTGACGTGGTACACATGCAGAGCAGTTTAGAGATGATGGAAGTACGAAAATTCAAAAGTCTCAAAAAAAGGATAGGAAAGATCGTATTAGCACAAACAAATTGTTACTCAGTAAATAACAGGACAGCAAAAAAAGATTGAAAATATTGTTTGGATTTAAACTTTAATTCGGAGACTTGTATATCATCTAATTTGTGTTGCCAGTGAGAATTAAAAGATTAGAAAAACGTTGGCACGGTATGAAGTCCTGTGAGACGGAGACTTTTCACGTGAGATTCTTTCAAGTCACGCCCTACTTACAACTATTTTCAAACAAACCATGGTCATCTAATCTCAGTCGTGTGAATGCTTTTGTCAGACACACTTCCTGCGCTCTCAGCTCTTATAAATTTTATCAGGACAATAATTTTATAAGTTCTAGATGGCAAAGAAGAAAGAGCATGGAGAAACATTCGCGAAAGCCGATTTATTTATTAGAGAGAAAGAAACGATATTCACTCACAGGCAGTTATACGTTGTGTTGTCACGACGTAAGTCCAAACACGGAATCAAAATTCAATGCGACCTTGAGGAAAAGTTAATTCCAAATATTGTTTTAACTAAAGTTTTAAAGTAAATGTGAAAATATGTAACAATTCCCATGAAAATAACAATCTCTTAAAATTGTATATCGGGTTAACCAATCCCGGGGTTGAGCAAGCGAAGCACGCAGGGGCAGAGCCCCCTAGTAAAGAGTAAACATAATTTTATACCAGCAAGAAAGATAGATGCGTTAGTGAGAGAGTTAACTGTGAACATAAACATGTTAGTGTAATGTGTGTGAAGCGACTACACACAGTTGGTAAGTAAGTAGGTTATCATATCTAGGCTTCTAAACTTTTGTTTTCTATCCCCCTTGACTAAGCTATAAAATCTCACAGCCTCAGCCACCTGTACTGATACAAGAACCGTCTCTGACAATGTCATCCTGTCAGAAGATTGATAGACCCTGACATAAACCACTCCAGCATGAGTGGCAGCGCCTCTGAGCAACCGCACCTCTGACTGATTTATTGCACTGGATAGTTACACCAGGTGTAGCCTGGGAACTCTTCTCCCAGACAAGAAATTCAAGTCCAGAGAGTTGCTGCAGGCCATACACTCACAACTATGGTCTGTCTGTCAGATCTGTAGCAGATCTGCTGCGCTAAGTGGAATAAGTGTATCAGGCTTGAATGGAAGGAGGCTGCTGTGAAGCTGAGACATCCTTACAGCCAGAAGCTCGAGTAATCATTTGACCCAATGAAGTTTGGCTTGACTGGCTAAGATGGTTGTTTTTCTGCACTGCACGTGGGGTACAAATCCAAGTTTGTATTTCATTGGGTCCAGTGGAGGACACGATGTGAAGTGAACACACTCTCAGTGAAGAGAACATTTGTTACATTAAAAGCAGGCAAAGAAGCTGATAGAGTGACACTGAAAATGTGACTTGACACTCCTTCTAGTGTACTCTACATGCTTGCCAAGAAACTAGATAACAAAAAAAAAAAAAAAAAAAATCACACAATGGTTTTACATTTGTTGTCATATAGACTAACAACCTGTATTGAATGTTTGGCTTTTAAAATGGCCATTTACATTTAAATGGCAGGAAAAAGCATCAGTGAGAGCTTCAGCGTAATGCAGAAGTGCAATTAGAAATGTTTCAAATTGGGATGGCCTTCAGAATAATCCTGTAGATTAAAAAAGGCCACTTGCAAATTTTACCTTTTCCAAAAAAACACTCCTTCAATTAGTGTTGCTGTTTGCTCTGAGGTGATTGACAGGGATGGTGGGGGGGTGGGGTAGAGGGTCTTTTAAACAGAACCTTTAGATTCGACTTCACATTCACATTACATATCCCTACAGGTCAGTAGCTGGCAGATTGCCTCCCTGATTGTGGACTAATGGTTGTTCTAATTGCCGCAATAACAAGACCCAAAGAAAAGACTGAGCTAATCCGGCCAGGACAATAGGTCCTTTCTGTTGGGCCATAAAGGTGCTAATGGCAAGCCTCACCGGAGCTTTCTGTGGGGGAGTGAGAGAGCAAATCTGATAGCCTGAGGTTGTTTGGAAGGATTTGGGCGCATTAATTAAGTGGAATGTGCACGGTGGAGTCTGTTTTAAGCAGGATGCAACTCATCAGCTGTGAGAGGATCTTCACACATTTCCAAATGCAATCCACAAAGATTTAGCTGGAAAGTAACAAATGCATTTTACGAAAACAAATGCTAAATCCACAAGCAGTTTCCAAAATACTTAGAGGTGCAATAGAAGCAGAAATTTTCATTTACAAGTTCTAAAAAATCTGTGTGACTTTTAGGTGTTTGAGCAGCGTTTGAAGGGCTCTCGCCAAAACAGATCAAAGCCCGTTCCTTTCAAAGATATTTGAGAGCTCCTACCATTACCTGAACTTGCATTTCCTAGCTAGGAGACAGAACCTATCCCAGTAGTGTCTGGTGCAAGGCAGGAACTCGTAACAGAAGGGACGCTGGTCCACATTCATTGACACACCTTCACTGAGACAGACAGCAGCATGTCTGTGGACTTTAGGCAGAAATACATCAGAAAATTTCAAGGCATTCTACTTTCTACCCAAGGATATACAAAAGCCAGTACATTATTTTACATTTTCCTGATGCCTTTATCGCAGCCTACTGTCAAGATGAAGACACATTGCAACTTTTTACAGATATTTTTTAAAGTTCAGCCCAGTCCCATTAAAATGCTTGCTTATGGTCATACAATGGGGCAGAGTTGGGAACTGAATCAGCAGACTTGTGGTTTAAAATCAAGTGTCTTATCAACTGGAGCACGCTGCCTGCTTTGTACTGTAAATATAGAAATGGACGGTCAAAGTCATCTCCAAATCAACCAGTGCATTGTGCAATAATTAGCCTTGATACACACAAAAAGGTTTGGGGCAGCCATCCATATACTTGAGATCTGGCTGCAAAAAGACAACATAAGTTGGACAGTTGTGTACAGATTGAGTCCAAAACAGAACTGATTAACAGAGGAAGATGGTGGGGTTTTAAGGTCTGTCAGGGGAAGTGAGGTCATCGGGTCAGGAACCGGAAGTGACATCAAGGGCCACAGAACCAGAAGTGAAGTCATCGGGCCCAAAACTGGAAGTGGCGTCATCAGGCCCGGAACCAGAAGTGATGTCATCAGGCCCAGAACCGGAAGTCACGCCACCAGGCCCAGAACCAGAAGTTATGTAGTCGAACCCAGGCAGAATTTTACATTTTGATCTTCAGGAATAACAGAAAAAGGATTACTGCACTCTGCCACCCTCTGGCCAGGGGTGGAAATACCTTCTTTTGACCCCTTTAACAGTCTCCCATGTGCATGTGTGTGACAACTTTTACATGCATACCCATAATCGGGTCAAAGTAAAGACCTCAATTAAGGCAGAAACCTGAATTTCTTAATAATAATAATAATGATGTTTACATGCACAAGTCATTTTCTGAAGTTCTCCTTTGGCAAAATGCTCCAACATCATTAAACTGCACAAGAAAGATTTAAATGTCTTGAATTTGAAAAAAAAGCATGACACCTGTTTCTATCAGCCCAAAATTGATAGAAATCCATGTTTTGTACCTAATACTTGTATGCAAAATTTGGGTGACCTAAGTGAAAGTGTATTCAAGTTATCATATTTATATACACACACACACAGACAGACACACAGACATAATTCTAAAAATTGTATTTTCAGACATGGGGAGGTCTAAAACGTTGAGATTAATCAAAATTTTGGACGATTACAATACTTTCCCTATACTTTGTATACGAGAAAGTAAAAACATGATCATATTTGTGATCAGCTACCTCAAAACAACATGAAATGACTCTCCACATTCCTATATTAATGATCCTCATTGTTTTCAAAGTTTTGTGAAAATGAGTAACTTTGACCCCTCGTATCTCATTAGGGGGTGGACCCCTTGGGTTAGACTTGCTGAAGCCAGATGTATATTGAGATTACCTTGGGTAAGATGAGATGGAATGCATAACTTCAAGTCCCTCTAATCATTTTAAATGAAGACACCAATCAGTTTATTCTTTCTTCATGAAGGTGTCATTTTCTACACAACAAATTGCCCACAAATGGCCTAAAAATTAGCATTTTATAGGTGAAAAGGGTCAAAACTTGGTTGCAACCTCAAAAAGCTTGATGTTTTGCATAACTAGACTTGAAGATGAATTGAATGATATATCATATGTGCGAGTTGTCTCATGCCAGTGAAACAAGATGCACCAGACAAAAAAACTGAAGTGATTTCAAAGTGTTCAGAAGTAATTCTTATTACACAATAAAGGCTCTCTCTGGAAAGTTTTGTGGATGGTTCTCTTGGGAACCAAAAATGGTTACATCGTGGCATCACTCTGAAAGGAAAGTCAATTCCAAAATAGGAGAACAATTTTATTTCCATAAAGAACCATCCACATGAAGGTCAGAGAAAGATCCTCTATTTATTTAAATGGTAAATTGTTAATAGCAGATGTATAGAATGCCACTGGGTTCCTGACTTTTGCTCTACAAAATACACAGACTAGGCTCACGTTTTTATAAATACCAATGGCTTTGTGATTTTAAAATGATTCTGCATACAATCACACAGGCTAAGTTCAAGTTTTTTTCATCTGTTAGTATCCTGGTAGTTAGCACACTTAAATAGATTTGTTTTATTCCATATATTAGGGAGTTTTTCAAAGTCCAAAATAAGCAATTTCACATGCAATGAACTCCTCCCAGAATTAAATGGGTCTTTACCCAGCAACGAATCTATGGTGAACCGTGCAATCCAGTGAAGTGTCATTTGAGAAGCAGTATTCTTAAGACAGTATTCATATCGTATCTCACGCTGTTACAATCTAAAACATGTCCTGTCTCTTACTCTCTCTGCAGATTTCCATTTTCGACCCCGAGCATACCCTTGTTACCGTTGCATTTTGTCACAGACTTCTGTTTCCTTTATCTTTTAAAAAGCATCATCTTTGCATAAGTTCACGAGGCTTATTAGGAAAATTCTGACAAGTAACTATAGGAAAGTCCATTACAAAATGGAAAAGCCTGAAACAGTAGTTGAGGTGTTTTTCGGACCTTTTAAAATTTTAAAGCATACTCTTAAAAATAAAGGCAAGTCCCCAGAGGTTCTTCAGACCGATCTCATAGGAGAACAATTTTCAATTCCATAAACCATCCATATGAAGGTCAGAGAAAGATCCTCTACTTATTAGATGGTAAATTGTTAATCACAGATTTTGTAGAATGTCACTGGGTTCTTGACTTTTGCTCTACAAAATACACAGAGTAAGCTCATGTTTTCTTCATCTGTTATCTTCATTCACGTATTAGGAACCTTTAAAAAGCCTAAAGAGACCATTTCATATGCCAAGAAGCCTTCAGAATGAAACGGTCAAGCAATGCTAATGGAAAATTTCATACACACGTTTGATGTTTTTCTCTCACAGAGAACTATAGACAAATGGAATAAGTTACAACATTGAGTGCGCCATAGACAATAAAACTTTAGGGAGCATCAAAACTCGACTCGATGTTACTTTGAAAGAATTAAGTGAATAGGACTAATGCACTTTGTTGGGTTGAATGGCCTGGTCTCATCTAAATTGTTCTAATGTTCTAACATCCCAAAGATAATTTTATGAAGGACCACCCAACATATAGTGCCTTTCCTATCTATCTATCTATCTATCTATCTATCTATCTATCTATCTATCTACAAAACTGAAACTAAGAGAACACTGTACTTTATAATTAAAAGCATTTTGATAAATGACAGCATTTAAAGATCAATAACAATTAATTATAATGAAAAGGTTCTAGTAGTGTAAAAGTAAAAATAAATGTTATTCCATTATCATCAAATTAGCTTCAGACTGAGAATGGTTTCACACCTCCTGTGAAATTTACACAAATTAACATTTCAATTCCAACAGGAACAATCATCCATAAGAGTGCCTACCTGCAGTGCTCATCTTCAGGGATGTGAACAAAGGGGAGGCTGCAGGCTCAGACCCCCGGCCCCATCACCTTTCCCCTCATTGGCCCAAGTACTCTTTTCTCCCATTAGGACCCAAACAATTCCTGTAAGTGAAAGAACCAGAGACAAAGCAGCAATAATCAACGTGCCTTGTTAAAGATGGGCAGGTTACTTACTCCATGCTATCCAAAATGGAAATACTACCAAGTTTTGTCAATGATAAATGTACAATAAATATTAGTTGTGATGTGGACAGTGGTAGTAGTGTCTACACACAGGCCACACAAGTACTTTGCTTATAATTCCAGCCTTTCAAGCTATTATGCCTCAGCATTAACAGATTTATAAACTTTTCTCCAAACACACGCAGCATTTTCTGCTTATCAGCCGAAGTGCATTGCAAGGCAGCAAAGCTTCACAAAAACATAGGCATCTGTGACAATCCATCTCCATGTCAGCATGTGTATCTCCTCGCACTGAGAGGAAAACAGGGGGACAAATTTTTGACAGCACCATTCAAGCTCAGTCGAGTTAAATTACAAGGTAAGACAAAAACACACACACACACACACAGTGAAGGTGCCTTGTATTAACAAGCACACACCCAAACTGCAGGCATAGGTAGTAACCATTTGGGAAATGTAAGGTGAAAAACTGTAGAAAATCCACACAGGCACTGGTAGTAATTGGGCTGGAAACTGAGCTCAGCGTCCTGGAGCTGTGAGGAGACAGCGCTAATGACTGTGCCACAATACACACACTGAAGGAAATGAAACAAGTTTAAGTAAAATGAAGGAAAGTAATAAAGAACTGTTGATCTAGATAGATAGATAGATAGATAGATAGATAGACAGATAGATAGATAGATAGATAGATATGAAAGACACGATAGATAGATAGATAGATAGATAGATAGATAGATAGATAGATAGAT
>JANRMT010062796.1:62199373-62277293 GCA_026402145.1 Polypterus bichir lapradei
ATTATTATTATTATTATTATTATTATTATTATTATTATTATTATTATCTCTCCCGATTTCATATGATATGCTACAAGCATTACAACGTCAGACACGTTCGTATAAGCTTATTTATATATGACGTTAAAAATGCAATGAGGGCATAATCTACGTTGAATAAATAAAATAAAAAAATAAAAATGTAAAACTTCTTCGAGAGTAAATGAAAGAAAGTATAAAGAAATACACTGCAAAAGCCATTACGTTATCGCGTGTCTGTCTCTCCATCCTTGGAGCGTTTTTGGAAATCGCCCTCGATGAGATCCATCTGTTATGACTCTTTGGATGTTTTTAATCGCTGTTTAATGTTCTAATCGATTTCTCGAAATAGTTTGTATAGTGTGTTTATTTTATGTGTTTTCGGTTTTTTGAACCCCGATTTCTTTTAATCACGTGAAGCCAAAGCCTGCCCTGACTAAGCGCAAAGTACAAAGTGATCTTCAATGGGGCAGCTATAAATTAATGAGTATAGGTGAATTATTTCATAAGTTAACATCCCCACCATTTTAGCGGAAATAAGAGGAGTCGGAGAAAACGTACAGACCCCAGGCTAGTTGGGAGAATCGACCCCAGTTCTCAAGTAGAGCGAAGAGATCGCACCCGTAACCTGCAGTGCCACCGCCATTCAAGGTGCCAGAACAGTTTTTCAGCGATATACCGTAGAGGAACTATTTTTGGTTAAGTTTCCAGAAGAAAGCTTTAATCTAAACCCGTAACATAATCCACGAATAGTCATGAAAGGATGAAAATAGATTTGTGAAATATCAGGAGTTCCTGATTTTGAACTGACTCTTGTTGCATATACAATCACACATGCTAAGGTCAGGTTTTTCTTGATCTGCCATTCCTTGCTTGCAGCTTCTTACACTTTAAAGATTTCTGCTGTGTCCACATATTAGTAGTAATGGTTTTAAAGCCAATGGGGACAGGCAGTTTTTTTATTTACGTTAAAACCCCTTCCCAGAATGAAATGTTTCTTCATCAACTAATGGTTCACCCCAGTAAAGTGCCCATAAAGAACCTCAGTTTTTAAGAGTCTTGCACTTGCAGTCTGCGGCGGGCTGGCGCCCTGCCTGAGGTTTGTTTCCTGCCTTGCATCCTGTGTTGGCTGGGATTGGCTCCAGCAGACCCCCGTGACCCTGTAGTTAGGATATAGCGGGTTGGATAATGGATGGATGGATGGATGTACTTGCAGTTTCCTCAGGATAGGCACACGGGTGTCTAATCAGGAGAAACATATAACGGCCCTCACTGTTCGATCGGTAGCTGACGCTGCATATCCATCGGGGGTCCTAACTTTGAGGAGCTAGTGTGTTCTCCCGGTGTGCCAATTTGTTTTCCTGGATGAAAAGACGAGCTTTTGAGTGGAGTGCTACATCTGTAGTCCCGATGCACCATTTAAATATTAAAGTGAAAATTCAGAATGATGCAATGGGGAAATTGCAAAAGAACCACTCGCATATGACGGTCCAGGAAGAACCTTTGTTTAGAGCTAAACAGGGTCCATAACTTACAATAAATACTGTAATTGGTAACAGATTCGTGAAATAATATTTGCTTCACGATTTGAAAAGGACTCTTGCTGCAAACAATAACACAGACGATTTGTTGATTTGTTAATAACTTTCTGCGAGTAAGTACCCCACTACACCATAAAGATTTCTACTTTGTTCGCGTACTAGGAACATTTTAAATCATAAGGAACTAAATAAATGTGCAAGTAACCCTTCCCAAAATGAAATGTTCCTAGCAATGACCCTTCAAACCCAGTAAAGTGCGATTCAAATACCAGTGAGATGTGCAGCTGTGTGTGAAAGACCCAAGTGATGGTCTAATGTTCTGCGCCTGCCTTGCATCATTTCCTGCCCTTTTATTCTTTAACAACTCCGCAAAATCGAAGCGACAGAAAAAGGGCAGAAAAAGTATGGATGGAAAGCTTGAAATAATATTCATTTAACTGAAAGTTGTGTCCCAGTGATCCACCGGCAGAGTCGTAACGCACAACTTTGCGTCTTCGAGTCCGTTGCCTGAGCCACTGAGCCACACTTCCTCCTGATGGCTGTCGAACTGATTTAGGCTTCCTGTGAGAAGGAAGAACTGCAATCAGTCCCACTTGTTGTGTTCGCGTTCAGGTTCAAGTGAAAAGGACCCCGCTCTGAACCCGCTGACCATAGCCTGGTGGTACAGTACTGCCCCCTGGTGGCGAAAAGCAGGCTTCTCCTTTGAAAATTCATTTTAATCTTCTCGAAACCATATATAAATCTAATTATTTTAATCATTTTTGTTATCTTTTGTTACAACCTGATCAAAGGTCAAATTCTACCTTTAAATGGACCCTCTTAATTAAAAAGGCTTTTATCTCATGTATAACTTTATTGTATCAGGGATGTTTTATTTTATATGATATCATTAACGGCGGTCACTGTTACAGAGCGAGCAAAAAGAAGACGCATTATTTGTATTAATTAAATCAACAATGTAAATAAATAAAACCTCAGTGAGTTTGAATCTTGCACCAAGTCACTGTTTGTACGACGTGTATATGTTCTCTTCACGTCTGTGTTGTTTTTTTTCTGCGTGTTTCACTTTTCCTCAAAGCCATGCAGGTTAAGCTAATTGGTGGTATAAAACTGGCCCAGTTTGAGTCTGGCTGTTTGCAAGACTGGGCCCAGTGATGGTCTGTTGCCCTGTCCATAAGACCATAAAGAAATTGACAAACGAGAGGTGAATATTCAGTTAATTTGATGCCAATTTGTTTAGAATAATTCAGCTATGCTATCCCAATGTCTCATCCAGATACCTCTTAAAAACTGTCCCAGTTTCAACACCATGTCTCGGCAGTTTGTTCCGGATTTCCAAAACTCTTTGAGTAAAGAAGCTGCTTCCTGGCTTCAGTCTTAAATACACTTCCAGTTCATTTCTACTGGTGTCCTTGCCTACGTGATTCACTGTAAAGTTAAAAGATTTCTGCTGGATCTAAATTCTTTATGAATTTTAAACACCTGGTTTAGGTCCCCACACAGTCTTTTCTGCTCGGGACTAACTGTGTTTAATTCTCTGCGTCTGTCAGAGTAGGACGTGTCCTTAAGTTTGGCGATACACCTGGTTGATCTCCTCTGCACAACTTCAAGCGCTGCTTTGTCTTTTCTTCAGCGTGGTGACCAGAACTGCATACAATGCTCCAGATATGGTCTCACTAGTTAAGGAAAGACTTCTGCCTTGGCGTGGATAAGCTCAAAGCCCCCTGTGATGCTGAAGTGGACTGTGTGGTTTTGAGGATGCTGTGTTATGTTATAATGGCACAAAAGTACAGTGCCTCGTAGCTCTAGAGAGTTCGGTTCAAATCTAGGTTGTCCATGCCCAAAGTGTATGTGGACTTCAAGTGACTAATTGACTAATTGCCATTCAAGCCCATTTCATTTAATAAAACAAAAAACATTAGCCTGCAGGATTGAAAACACAGAATTCAGTCAACTTGGCCTTCTCAATAACAACGCAGAATTTTATAGCTTAGGAGCTCTATGTCAGTTCACATCTGGAGCCAAACTGAGGCACCACTCTCTGGAGACTCCCCTCTTTATTTTATCCTGCATGGAAGGGGCAGGCCTTCTCCCGGCACCATGGGCGGGGTCAGTCCTCATTTTAGTTCCTCCTGGAGCTGCAGGTAGAAGATAAAGGAGAGTCAGTGGTAGCGCCTCCTCTTGGTTCAGGGTCGTATCACTTACCTTGTTTTAACCCTGAAGGGGCTCCCCATGCAGGCATTCATGACAGGGCCCAGGCACTGAATGTGTGGAGTTTGACTATTCTCTCCATGCCCACATGGGTTTTGTTTTTGCATCCCTAAGATATGTGTGTTGAGAAAAGGGCCATTTCATTGACCCACTGTGAGTGAACATGGATGTGTGTGTCTGAGTGTGTCCTGTGATGGACTAGTACCCTGTCAAGGTTAGGTTCCCACTTAGAGTTCAATGCTGAAACAGACATTGTCTCCCTATGAGCCTCAACTGGATAAGAAGGATAGAAAAAGCGCTGATTGGCGCATGAATAAATAAAATGAATAAATACTGCTCAATCGTAGCACTGCTGCTTTGTAGTAAAGAGATCAGGGTTTACGTCTTGGGTGCTTCCTGCATAGAGTTTACATGTTCTCCCTGTGTCCATATGTGTTTGCTCCAGTTTACTCTTTCTTTTCAAAGACATGTAGGTTAGGTGAATTGACATTGCTTAATTAGCCTGTGTGTGCATATGTCTGTGTGTGTGCGCGTATTTGCCCGGTAATGGCCTTGTGCCCTGTTCAATGGTTGTTCCTATCTTGTGCCCAGTACTTGCTGGAATAGCCACAAGTTGTCCTGTGATCCTGCCCTGGATAAGCAGTTTAGGAAAATAAATGATAGAAGATAGCAAGGAGAGCTTAAAAGTACACCTAGCAAATTTTAATAAAACATTTCAAAAGCATGTCTTACTTTATAAAACGTAAAAGACAGGCATGTGTAAAGCTGCAAGACAAAGTATCAGGAGAGGAGGCATTGATTCATTCTTATTGGAGCTGGCTGGCCCAGTGAGTATAGTATATGGTATCAACACGGGCGGCTACTGAGACTCATAAACAACAAATAACAGAAGAAATCTTAAAAATTAATTCCACTGAACATCTTGACATAATCAGTTTGTTGTACGATATTACAGAAATACAGGAAAGAATTTAATGATTAAAATCAGCTGGCAGAATATGGCCAGGCAGCTCATTAAACCATTAACCCAGTGTGATAGACATAACAGATGGACTGGCATCCCAAGTGGGGTGGATGGTGTTCTATTATCCCAGCCAGGAGGAGAATATAATGGACTGGTAGAAGGAGACTGCTGTTCTCCAGTTTGATTAGACTTAGTAATTACTAAAGGACTAAAAGTTGATATAAAGCAGGTCATTGATATTGGTCTATCAGACCATTTTCTTCTACTTTTTAATATAGAAATAATGATAGAAAACACCCATGAGAAGCATATTGTTAAAAAACGCTTCTTTGACTCAGCAGCAGCTTTAAAACTTACAAACATTCTAAGCAATCAGTCCGTTTATAGTGCCAACTATAATAGCGAGGATAATGTAAATACTAAGGTGGAAAGATTTAATACTAAAGTGAGAGCTGCTGTTGACATAGTTACACCTGAAAAGACAGTTAAAAAATCTTCTAGCATTGTTATACCATGGAAGACCCAAAGAGTGTCGGATTTAAAGAGAACATGCCGTAGAGCTGTGCGTAAATGGAGGAAGACTAAACTAAGTGTCCACTATGAAATATTAAAAGCTAAAATAACAGAATACAATAACACAGTCTGTCTTGAGAAGCACTGCTATTTCTCTAAGATTATAAATAACAATGTTAGTAATCCCAGAGTCTTATTCTCTATGATTGATCGTCTGCTAAATCCAGGTAACTCAAAGGAATGCCTCCTAAGTACTTCCAGTAAAACCTGTGAGGTTTTTGCTGTATTTTTCAACCAAAAAATTAATGATATTAGAAATAACATAGTATATCTCCCCAACACTAAGGATCCTCCTAAACCCCAGCATTCCGTTATAAACAAATTAAACTCTTTCACTAGAATAGATTTACCTGATTTACAAAAAATAATAAAACCCTCCACCTGCGTCCTTGACCCAATACCAACAAATTATTTCAAAGAAGTATCGGGCCTAATTGATAATGTTCTTGACATAGTAAATTCGTCATTAGATACGGGGGTCCTCCCAGACTGTCTTAAGACTGCTGTAGTTAAACCCCTACTTAAGAAACATAATCTCGACCCCTCGGCTCTTGAAAATTTTAGACCCATCTCTAACCTGCCTTTCTTTAGTAAAATTCTGGAGAAGGCAGTCATTATGCAGTTACATGACCACCTAAATAAACATGCTATTCTTGATAAATTTCAGTCGGGTTTTAGAACAAATCACAGTACAGAAACTGAACTCATTAAAGTAGTAAATGACTTGCGGGTAAATGCAGAGGCCATATATCTGTTCTCATCCTCTTAGATCTGAGTGCCACATTTGACACCATTGATCATAATATTCTTAGAAATTGCCTTAGTCAATGGGTGGGCCTCTCTGGCAGTGTCTTAAATTGGTTTGAAACCTACCTGATAGGGAGAAAATTCTTTGTTAGTTGTGGTAATTACAACTCAAAGACACATGATATCTAATATGGTGTTCCACAAGGCTCTATCCTGGGTCCGCTGTTATTCTCAATCTACATGCTTCCGTTAGGTCATTTTTTCTCAGGGCACAACGTGAGCTACCACAGCTATGCTGATGACATACAGCTGTATTTATCAGTAGCACCTGATGACCCCTATTTTCTTGATTCACTAACACAATGTCTGACTTGTATCTCAGAATAGATGAATAGTAACTTTTTCAAGTTAAATAAAGAGAAAACTGAAATCTTAGTGATTGGCAATAATGGATACAATGAGGCTATTAGAAATAAACTGGATACATTAGGATTAAAAGTCAAGACGGAGGTAAAAAGCTTAGGGGTAATTGTTGACTGTAATCTGAATTTTAAATCGCATATTAATCAGATCACTAGGACAGCATTTTTTCACTTAAGAAACATAGCTAAAGTTAGACCTCTTATATCATTGAAGGATGCTGAGAAATTAGCTCACGCGTTTGTTTTCAGTCGACTAGATTACTGTAACGCACTCCTCTCAGGACTACCCAAAAAAGACATAAATCATTTGCAACTAGTGCAGAATGCAACTGCTAGAATCCTAACTAGGAAAAGAAAATCCGAACACATTACTCCAGTTTTGATGTCACTACATTGGTTACCTGTGTCATTCAGGATTGAATTTAAAATTCTGCTTATGGTTTATAAAGCCTTAAATAATCTCGCCCCATCTTATATATCGGAATGTCTGACACCTTATATTACAAATCGTAACCTCAGATCCTCAAATGAGTATCTCCTTAAAATTCCAAGAACAAAACTTAAAAGTGGTGAGGCGGCCTTCTGCTGTTATGAACCTAAAATCTGGAATAGCCTGCCAATAGGAATTCGCCGGGCTGATATGGTGGAGCAATTTAAAAAACTGCTGAAAACACATTACTTTAACATGGCTTTCTCATAATTTCACTGTAATCAAAATCCTGATACTCTATATCTCCAACTAATTAGAATAACTATTCATGGTGGCTCTAAAAACCCCTACTCTCTCTTCTGTTTCCTTTCCGGTATCCTTTTGCCACCACCATTTACTCAAAGCACCGTGATGTTCCAACAATGATGGATAGATGAAAAGCCAGAAGTCTGTATGACCATCAACATCAAGTGACTCTGTGAGAACCCTAACTATAAAGAGGACTATTTAATTTATGTTAGGTAGAATGCCTAGAGGGGACTGGGTGGTCCCGTGGCCTGGAACCCCTGCAGATTTTATTTTTTTTCTCCAGCCGTCTGGAGTTTCTTTTTCTGTTTTTTCTGTCCACCCTGGCCATTGGACCTTACTCCTTTTCTATGTTAACTAATGTTGTCTTATTTTAATTTCTTATTTTGTCTTTTATTTTTCTTTTCTTCAGTATGTAAAACACTTTGAGCTACTTTTTGCATGAAAATGTGCTATATAAATAAATGTTATTGTTGTTGTTGTTGATAGGTGGTGGTGCTCCTCTGGCAATACTCCAGTTTGGACACCCACAGGGCTGCATAAGAATTTTATTTCTGAAGGGCAACCCTGTTGGGTTCCCCAGGTCCCACCAGGGAGTGCTACCATGACAGGATGCTTTTATCCGCCTGACCCAGAAGATCATCCTAGGTGCAATGTTCTGGCACTGGATCTACTCATGGGAGCCACTCCATCTTAGTCAGGCAAGTCAGAGTTGACATTGAAGGAGGACAAAACTTGCTGGGGAAGAAGAAAGGGATAGCGGATGGAGTTGAACTGTATTTCTTGGTTTAGGTGAAATGACACAATTATAAAAGTATCTCTGCCTGTAGCAGGTACTGTGCCTAATAAATAATATCTTTGTGGAGCAGAGCTTGAGTTGTGGTGAGCTGTGTCTGGTATTTGGGGTCTAATACATCTCCTACAGGCCACACCAGATAAACACAGGTTTGAATCTTTATTTCTGAAAATTTCTGGAATGAAAATGTAAAGCCACATACTGGGCAGGTCACCTTCTCTTCAATTGGTCTGCGGTGAGTTGCTTTAGCCATGTAGGTGGATTGTTACTTCATACAGAGTTGGTTTCTGGTTTGCACCCAGTTCTGCTACAATAGACTGGGACTCTTCAAAATGCTGCATTGAATAAAAGTGGTAAAAAAGTTAATGAATTGATCAGCAAATGAAGACAACAAAGAAGGTAACGTATACAGTATACTGTATATATGGGGAGAACAAAACTTTGAGTTGACTCTCTAGACAAGGTTTCTTACAGACAGTAGTCAGAGAGATGCAGGATCAACTGCCTTAATGCACAACTTATCATTTCTCATGATAATAAAAGTCTTTAAAAGTGTCTCTCTTGCTAATGTCTTGGCTTACCCCCAGCTACAGGGCTTCTGTCTTTATGCTCAGTCTCAAGCGTGGCTTCCTCGCCCCTCTCCAGCAGAACAACTCTGAAGAAGACTGTCACAGAGTTGAGCCTTATTGAAAGTTAGTTAAGTTTTCTTTTGTGTATCGTTTGTTGCTGAAAAACTGTAAATGTTTTTCTACTACTTCAAGAATAAAATCTCTGTTTTTATAAGAACTGTTTATTAGCTTCATTTGTGTGACTCAGGGCCCAAAATGCAACTGTACTGTATCATCAATACTTCAGATAATGAATCCCCATTATAATGAGAAACACGCAATGGCACATATGTGCATATCCAAGGACCGGTGTGCTGCAGTGCTGTGGCAGGAATTGTGCACCTTCCTTACACAGAATAGGTGTTGTATGTGGTAGAAATTGTGTGCTGTAGAACAAGAAATTGCTTTATGCAAGTGCTTAGTTTTCTTGAATATACTGTAGTTATATTATTTTTTTTATAAAGTAATAAATGAAAATCTGTGGTGGGCTAGCGCCCTGCCCAGGATTTGTTCCTGCCTTGTGCCCTGTGCTGGCTGGGATTGGCTCCAACTGACCCCAGTGACCCTGTGTTAGAATATAGTGGGTTGGACAATGACTGACTAATAAATGAAATTTGCCCAGTATGTCACATAAATGTAAATCAATCTCTCTATTATAAAAATCTTGGAAGGGAGACTAGGGAGACGAGATGTGATCTTCTCAGATCTTCTCGGAAGACAATTTGACGTCCCGCGAGAGACAGTTTAATGTCACGAGACAATGTAGTGAGACAACATTTAAAACAAGTTCACGGACATCTAACCTAGCAGTTGTTGGAATGCTTTTGGCAGACACGCTTCATGTGCTCCCAGCTCTTAAAACAATGACAAGCAACAAGCAAAAGATGCAGCTCGCCAGCAGCAGCAAGCCAGCTGATGATCCGAATGCTACACCTTAGCATGTGAAATGCCAAACCCCCCCAACCCCCCATTCACAACGCGAGCGGCAGAGACGCAAAGTGGCAAAAGGACAGCTGCTGTACAGGCTTTTAAATGATCGATGCACAGCACGACAAGCAGAATACGCAGCTCGCCAGCAGCAGCAGCAGCAACAAGCCAGCAGATGATCCAACCACTTCTCCTTAGCGTGGGTTCTGTCTCCCCCCACTCACAACGCGAGCAGCGTTATACGTCCAGTGAGAAAGAGATTTAACCACGCCCGGGGTCGGAAATAAAGGACAAGTACAGTATTGTTTTTACAAAAGTTTTAAAGTAAAAGTGAAAATAATGCATATGTAACAATTCCCATGAAAATAATAATCTCTTTAAATTGTATATCCGGCAAACCAAACCCGGGGGTGGGCAAGCGAAGCGAGCAGGGGGCGGAGCACCCTAGTATATTAAGAAATTTAAATGCATAATATAAAGAGGCTAGAAGCTCTAGAAAATAAATGGCACATAGCAGAATCATTATGGCTGGCACCTGGTCATAAAAAGGAACCAATGCAGAGCTTTGGAAAAGGGGGCAAAGGTAGAAAGCACTTACCTGCAAGCACTTCAGAGATGTCTCTCCACTGCTAAAGGCCATTAGTCTGGGTATGTGGTCACCCAAAACTCTTCTTAAGGATCCTAGCTTGGATCATTTTACAGAGTTAAGGAAAATGAGGCAGATGGTGTTTCCTCTAAGCCCAAGGGGGGTTGTGATTTAAAGCGTCTATGTGGTGAATGAGGTAGATGATAGCATGTAGTGCCGCTTGGAGAAAGCTGTGCAAAATTGGTGCATCAGCAGCGACATTGTAGGGTGGTCAGAAAAAGAGATGTCATGAGCCCTGTGTGGACTATAGCCAGCAGCTTATCCCGGCCAATACCCCCAAACTGCCAGAGGGAGCCCTTCCTGCGACTTGGAGATGACCCGAATTCCAGCAGGGTATCATGGACTATGGAGTTTAATTGCACAGCCCAGCTGGAAAACGTTGGGGCCGCCAGGGGATGCTGCAGGGAGGCACAGAGACGTTTATTTTCTATATAGCCCGGAAGTACTTCCATGTCACGAGGATGGAAGAAATAAAGTGCTTCCGGGCTAACGAAGAAAAGGAGTTTTCACCTGACCCAGAAGTGCTGGGTAATCACATGACCTGAGGGATCAGAAGCACTTCCGGGTCATGGGCTATAAAATACTGGGGGGGATCCCAGACAGGCGAGCTGAGTTGGGAGGAAGGGAACAATGTGTCTGGGAGAAGAGGATTAATTATTGTTATTATATTGCATTATAGTTTATGAGTATCGTGGAGTGGAGGGTGCTTTGTGCACTATATTGTCTAAATAAATTCATAATTTGGACTTTTATCTGGTGTCTGGCGTCTGGTCTGAGGGTTCAAGGGATGACAGCGCCCCCTATCTGTCGCACCTGTAACACCAATCCAAACCAACCAACACATCACCCCTGTTCCCCCTGGTCATTGCAATACATATCCATATTCCTCTGTTGCTGAATCTACCCCGATAAAGTTTCTTGTGATGAACTAAAATCCTGGAAATCATCTGCTTCTTACCAAAGTACTAATATTTGTTTATACATACAGTGGCAGACAGCCGGTGCCCTTGCATGCCCGGAATGCTTTCTTAATGGAAGGACTAAGGGAGAGAACATACACGGGGCATCATCTCCCCCGGAGCACTACACGGCAGCATCACTGGGATGCAACGGTGCCTTGAAGTTCCGTAGGGCTTCAAAGGAGTTACAGTTTGGCACAGCTGGGTTCCACCTTGCTGCAGGGACTGTGGATCCCTACTTTGTTAGGCTTCTGCCTCACCTGGAAATGCTTCCGGACCACACTAACAGGCTACTGCAGGTACTCCCAGGTGCAGGATAAAAGAAACTCGATACCACAGTTCCAAGAGCCAGAGTTGGGAGGTGGAAGACAAAGCTTGCTGGTGGAGGAGTGGAGGCAGAAAGAGATACAGAGCAAGAGAGGAGAAGAAAAGAAGCTGTGTACTCTATTCTACTGTGCTTATTGGAGCTGTACTGTGGTTATTGATGAAAACGATTGGAAAACGTTTCCCACAGTAAAATAAAAAGCCTGTGTGTTGCTGGACTTGTGTCTTGTGTCTGCCTGTGTCAGGTTTGGGGAGCTTGTGTGCTCTCTGCAGGCCACAATTCATAAAGTATAAAGGCTCAAAGTGTATCAAGAAAACATTCCCCGCACAATTACCCCACCATAACTAGCCTGGACTGTTGACACGGTATGTTGGGTGCACAGATTCATGCTGTTGGTGCCATATTCTGACCCTGTCGTCTGTATGCCTCAGCAAAAATCGAGATTCATCAGACTAGGTTAAGTTGTCCCAGTCTTCAACTGATAATTTTTGGTGAGCCTGTGTCCACTACATTCTCAGCTATCTGTTTAAACTAACAGTAGTTGAACCCGACGTGGTCTTCTGCTGTTGTAGCCCATCCACCCCAAGGTTCAATGTGTTGTAGCCCATCTGCTTTTTTTCTCACCACAGTTGTTCTGAGTGGTTATTTGAGTTATGGCTGCCTTTCAGTCAATTCAAACTAGTCTGGCCATTCTTCTCTGACCTCTCTCATCAATAATGAGTGCTGCATGGGATGGATGGGCATCCCATCAGGGAATCGGGAAGATACCTTTCCTGGATGGAATGCTCCTAGATATCTCTAAAGGTTGGACGAACATCCCAACCAAGAGAGAAGACTGTTTCTTACCCGGGTGGGAATCCCCAAGCAAATGGACAGGCATCCCGACCAGACATATTTGTAGCGCCTTCCCTAGTTGGGATAGAAGAGGAGAACAGGAAAGGACTGTCTCTGGGAGGTATTTATTCCCCTGGTCAGTAGATGGCAGCAGCCCTCAGTATCGGTGCCCATTTGGAAAAAAGCAGGGAATGCCAGGAATCATAGTCCAGGAGCAAAGCAGTGTTGTGGTCCATGGGTGCTACAAGAGGGCACTGCAAGGAGGCGCACTCCCTATTATCTGGGACTTCCATGTGACCCGGAAGTAGTTCCAATAGGCAACAGCCCTGGCACTGGAATTACTCCTGGGTTCACATTAAAATGGACCACACTCCTTTGTTCAGCCAAGTCAGAGCTGGGAGGAAGAATGGTAACATTCCACTGGAGGAGGCAAATGTGGTGGTGAGAGAGGAGAGGTAAACTGGAGGAGACATACCTGTACTTTGTGCTTGTGTAAACTGAGGTATTGTGGATTAAATACTCTTTGTTTGAACCCAGAACTGTGATGTGTGTTTGTGTTTGGGGTTTGGGGCTCTCTTATATATATATATATATATATAAAATCATAGGTTTGAATCACAATCTGATTATTTGAATGGTTACCTTCCAGGTAACACTTGTGGTTGTTCCTGTAAGGGGAAGCAAAGGTGCATACACCTTATGAGCCCCAATTACAGCAAAATATGTGTCTTGTATTCTTTGTATTATTTGGCAAGTACTGTATCACATATCTATGATTTGCTTCTCACAATTGAGAGTATGTAACAGTTGTTTGCCAACTGGCCAACAAACCACAAGGCTTACCTTGTAGGTAACCATCCAAATGATCAGATTGCGATTCAGACCTATAAATGTAATACTCCAATCTTCGCCCTGTGAAGTAAGCGAACCAGCCACCATGGCGCAATGTTAGAGGCTTCGCCTGAGGTGCTGATGGCTGAGGTTCGATTCCCGTAATGGAAAGCAAAAGTGTATACACCTGACCAGTTAGAGAAAAACGTGTGTCATGTACTCATTGTATTATTTGGCAGGTACTGTGTACACATAGTATATATATATATATGGGGGTGGGTAAAAGTAGGTTTACAGTTGTTTGTATGGAAAAAGACATGCAAGTTATGATTGCTACACTCAAGAACACTTTACTAATAAGAAGACAAATAATACAAATAAATAATATAATGATCAATAAATAAATAATAATACAAGAATAAACTCTGTATTTCAATTACTGACAACTGCAAACCTACTTTTGCCCACCCCTGTATTATGTAATGGATGGTAAGCATAGACTGGTGTTCCGGCTGGGATTGAACAGGCATTCTTACCCATCTATCTATCTATCTATCTATCTATCTATCTATCTATCTATCTATCTATCTATCTCTGCTGTATATAGTGCCTTCCATATTTATATTTAAATACAAGCAACTTTAATACTAAGAAGAAAATGTTCACATGTTCACATTTATATTTTTACAATCCTCCTCTCCCACTAATTAATTCCTGCCTTCATTTCAAGAGCTCACTCCCATGTGAAGATGTTTCTCCTCTGTGCACTGCTCTGATTTTCCAGAAGTATTTAGCCATATTTAAGTAAAAAATGTGTGTATTTTGCCTGTTGTGAGCACACGACTGTGAAACTTGATATGTGAATCATGTGACACGCGGAATGTGAGATTTTTTTCATGGGTATTTTTTTTTACTGTTTTCTGTAGTCCAGTGGTGGTCTCCATAGATGCCCATTCTATCAGAAAGTTAGTCATCTTTATTCTCCAAGATTACAATGATTTCTTGGACATCACTATAAACAACATGGAGGTAAGTAATATATAAAAAAAAATAACGAGGGAAAATGGGTAAACTATGTGTAGACAGAAAGCAGGACAGATTTTGACCCTGTCTGAACTGTTTTCTGCAGCTGCAGTCCTAACCACATTGCCTCTATCCTGTCATTTAATATTTAATACATATATATGTTGTCACACACATGCACATTAGAAACAGCTTAAGGGCTCTGATGACTGTAATTTCCCGCCGCTCCAGAGGTTGGCGCTGTGTCATAACACCTTTACTCTTCCTACCTCTGTGGACTGGTAGACTGACAGCTATAACACCACTGATGTGACTTGCAGTGTCCAGCCACCTGCACCTGCCTCCCCCTCCCTAAAGGACTAAAAGACCAGAAGATCAGCCATCTTGAGTCAGTTCAATTGAGTATTCATGTCTGGAAAGACATCTCCACAATTACTGCATGTTTGTCTTTGTTTTTTCAAACTCCGATTTTACAGTGTCACCAGGATGGTGCCCCACCTCTTTATCATAGTCTGTCTGTCCACTTACAGTGCATTGCATTATTAATTTGTAAATTGGAATCCTAGCGAGGGTCAGATTCTGCATTACATTCGAAGTTGCTTTCCATGACCCTAGATTGAATACGTGTCTTGTAAAAATGGATGGATGGGTACGTTTTATAATGTAAAGTTCTGAACTGGCATCTCATCCAAGCTTTCCATGGCTCTGAACTGGACAAGCATACTGTATACCCAGGGCTGTCATGTCACAGCTGTCCACTGCGATGAGCAGCATTTAAACAAATAGAACCTGATTTGCAATGATTTCTAACTCATAGGAATTAGTCATCTTATTGGAGCCCATGCTTAAGTATGATTAATAATCAACATTCAATAGAGCACATTTGTTTGCTTCACAGGACTGGATGAAAACTTTAGCCAAGAAAGTTGTTTGCTCTTTTTGTTTCAAGTTAATCTCCTTTAGCTTTTTTTTTTTCTGTTTCGCCTGTCAGCCACATGTTGCTATGTCAGTGCTTTGCAAATAACAAGGTTTTTTTTATATTCCCTTTCTTAATGGCATATTGTTTGATGAGGGCAGTGTCTAAGTCTGAGTGGGGAGAGTGGGTTGGAGTTCTGGAGAAGAAAGTTATTTTAAGCTTCGAATATCAGCAGTGTGAATGCCAAGTGAAACGTGCGCTCTTCCAGCCTTCGGCAGCCAGCACCCTTCACCTCCATCTCCTCTTACCATGAGATAATCGATTGAGGGCTAAGCTAGGAGGTCCGACAAACTCTACATCATTCTTTCAACAGTGTGTGCAGCAGTCATATATCAAGCCGTGCCTCAGGCGGGCAGATTTTTTTCAGACAGTGAAAGTAAACACCCATCTGCCAAAATGTAAAGAAAAGACAGGGGCTGTAAGTGTAATTCTAGTAAGCAGAGCTAAACGTTTTCCCTAAAGATACAGCAGATCTGGGGACTATAATTCAGCCTACTGGACCAGGCTGAGGACTCTAAAGGTGTAATTTATAGCACAGCCTAAAGCACCACCCGGTGGTAATGTGAAGTAAACAGAAATCTGATGCTTGAAAATTAGAAACACATGCTGGCTGTGCAGTTCCCTGATCCATCATGCCACGTTCAGCATGTTCACTCAGTGCCAGTTTATTGTTATGTCTCTGAGGGCGGGGTGACAAACATCTATCAATTAATTATTACTTTTTTATGACAACACATGGCCACTTAGTTATATAGAAAAAATGAACATTGCTTTTCTAGTGTGACATATTTTCATTTGAAGATGATAGTCACTTGAGTGAAGGGCTGTAGCCTTTTGTTTTACATTCTGACATACAGAATATGTCACTTTTTACTGTTTGATTATTCTTAGTAAGTTTAAGATGGGGTTCTCTAATGCTTCTATGTGAAATAAATACACAATGTCCATCTCCAGTTAGTAGACTGGGATCTTGTAATTACATAATATCCGGCCTAGAGTAACTTTTCAGTCAGTGTTCTGTCCCTTGTGGTGACCATAGCTAAAATGCTCTGCCTCTTTTTTCCACCTCACTTTATATTTCTAAGCGACTAAATGACTAAAGATGAAGCTGGCAGGCCATTTAATGTCCTGTCCACAATGCTACATATTTGTTTAAAAAAATGCAGGCATTAGTCTCCGCATTTGCCTTTTGTCCACACAACCCCTGAAAATGGCGACTTCAGAAATGGTGTCCAAAGCCATATACTTTTGAAAACACAGCCTCAGCATTGTATTATACAATATACAATATATATATCTGTACTTCTAAAATTTTTATTATTATGCTTTATTAAGGATTTGTTCTGTTCTGTGTATTGTATTGTATTGAACCCCTTCTTTTGACACCCACTGCACGCCCAACCTACCTGGAAAGGGGTCTCTCTTTGAACTGCCTTTCCCGAGGTTTCTTCCATTTTTCCCTACAAGGTTTTTTTTGGGAGTTTTTCCTTGTCTTCTTAGAGAGTCAAGGGTGGGGGGTTGTCAAGAGGCAGGGCCTGTTAAAGCCCATTGTGGCACTTCCTGTGTGATTTTGGGCTATACAAAAATAAACTGTATTGTATTGTATTGTATTGTATTATGGAAGAGCGAAAAGGCACATTTTCAGAAACTCAGATTCTGCTTTGCTTTTTCTTGTTACACAGCTCATCCCTAATTGGATCCTGCACATTGCAATGCCTTATTCCTTGATCGGTGACCTTTCACAGAAGAAAACCATATTCCAGCAAATGAACCACAGAAGAGATGCTTTCTATGGCACTTGTTGTGTTGCTTACCTGAATGCATCTAAATTGTACAGTCTGAATGCTGCCCTACATGCCTTCAAATAAATTACCGGTCACTACAGTTTTGCAATAAACCCCATGGCCAGCAGTATTACCAGCCCTTCAAGGATATTTCTGCTGATGGATGCATGACCAGTGTAGGTAAATGTCTACACTGAGTGCATCAATGATTCAACACCATTCAAGTCGACATCATGTATCATTCAGTTGTCCTAATTTATGGATAACCTCTCAGAGATTTTAGTGAGTGTTTAGACTTTCTGGATTGGTTGCCTGAGTTTGATTTTTATTTGACACATTTGGCTTGTCAGTTGATCTTCTGTCCTTCTGGCTTTCACCCCTGCTTGTTCTTTAACTAAGGCTACATCTACTGTGCTATTTTCACATTTAAAAATGGTGTTTTTAAATGATAACAAACTCTGTCCATACTAGCATTTTCACATCGTTTGCTAAAATACCTCTGCCCACACTAAAACGATGAGACAGAGAAAGATAAGGAGGAAAAGGTATTTTAAATCATTTGGGAAACAAAATATTTTCACAATATCAGGTCATTTTCAGCTGTTAAGGTAAAACTGATATAAAAATAAAAACATATATGAGTGTTTAATTGTTCACCAATTTGCAGAATCTCTGCACTTTTGTCAAGCTACCACTAAATGTTTAACTGTTGTTCAGTAATTATGCAAGGTTTGTATTGTGTAATTTTCAAGCTGTCTCTCAAAACCATAAGTGATTTGTCAACAGCAACATTCTGTTTAGGTACTCAGACTGTAATGAAACTCTCTCTATCTGTGCCTCTTTGTCTGGTCAGTATCCTGGGAGTGGATGTAGAGGTGGTCCACTCCTTCAAGCATTCAGGGGACCACATAAACAGCAGGTTGGACTGGCTCTTCTTTTTTAGGAGACTGTGTTCCTTTAATGTGGGTAGTGACATCCTTCACATCTTCTGCAGCTCTTTGATGGCCAGTGAGATACTCTGCATTGTGGTGGGCTAGGATGGTAACATCACTTTAAGAGAGGTCCGCCAAATGAAAAGGAAAGACTCAGTTATGGGACACACTCTGGACCCCCTGGAGGTCATAGCAAAGGAGAAAATTAAAACAAAAATGAGTGCCATTATGAACAATGCTGCACATCCTCTCTCTGACACACTAACACTGAGGACTTTCAGAAAACAAATCATTCAGCAGAAGTGTGTCAAGAAACACTACTGGGGCTCCTTTATATCAACAGCAATACATCTGCATAATGGCACACTGTGACTGGGACTGTCAGGTCAGAAGTTTTTTTCCTTTTGAATTTTCTTCCTTTTTAGATAGATAGATAGATAGATAGATAGATAGATAGATAGATAGATAGATAGATAGATAGATAGATAGAACTTTATTTTCCCCAGGGAGAAATTTGTCTTGTTACAGAAACACCTTATATAAATAAATATACACACACCAGAACGACTAAAAATTTATGAATTGAAAAAATTAATGCATTTTCCCTTGGGATTAATAAAGTATCTATCTATTGTGACAGTAGGGGGCGCTATCACTCCCTTGAACCCTCAGGTACCACGCCAAACACCAGGTAAAAGTGCAATGATCCTTTGTTTTATTATAATAATTATGTGCACTAAGCACCCTCCACTCCACACTACTCATTAAACAATCACAAATACTACAATAAATCACAATCCTCCACTCCCAGACGCGTTGCCCTCCGACCACCCAGCTCAGCTCGCCGTCTGGGAGCTCCCACAGTCTTTTTATATTCCCTAGCCCAGAAGTGTTTCCAATCCCCAGTCCATGTGATCTTGTATCACTTCCGGGTCAGGTAAAAAGTACTTTTCTTCACCCCAGAAGCCTGTCGCTCTTCCTGTGACGAACTTCTGGGTCATAGTGCACAAATGAGTCCACTGGCCTCCCGACAGCAACTCCCAGTGGTCCCAAGGTATCCAGCAGGGCTGTGCATAAAAACTACATAGTCCATGAGGCCCTGCTGGAATTCGGGGCCCGTCCATGCTCTCGGGAGAGCTCCTCCTGGTGGCCTGGGGGTGAGGGCCGGAATATGAAGCCGGCCATCCATCACACTATCTATCTATCTATCTATCTATCTATCTATCTATCTATCTATCTATCTATCTATCTGTGCTTCAAAGATTGTTTTTTTTTGTTCAAAAGTATTTCTCACTACTGTATGAGGTGACAAGTAACAAATGCTTGGGACATAAGCTGAAATGGTTTTCACTTGTGATCTGCTGTCCATAAGGAGTATCAAATAAAAGTTTTGTTGACAAGTACATTTCAGCTTCAGGCTTATAATTTACATCCTGATTTACAAGAAGTGCCGAGAAAGCCAGCAGCTCATCATATCTGACGTCGGACTACATGTGCATTCTAAAATTGGGTTTCAATCTTTTGGACTCGATTGCAATTACATCTTACACACTTACGGACCATCTGTCCCTTATACATGTGCCTTGAGCTCTGGACATCAGTGATGGGCAGCTTTTAAAGCTGCCCAGCACTCTTGTTACATGACGCACATACAGAAATGGCATTATAGTTTACCATTGGTGTAAAAATCATCACTTCATATGTGTCACTATCACTAGAACTAGAATCTCTTATGCTGTCACTGTCATTATTACAAGATGACAAATCGCTTTCTTCTTCATGCACTTTACATTCCAACAGCCTGTATTCGGCTCTCCAGCTGTCACTACCTGCAGTTCACTGGAGACGAGGAAACTCAGGAATACTAGTGTGTGTGTGTGAGATTAGCTCATGGCTGTCTTTAAATGGGTTAAGGAGGACTTAATCGACCAGCTTAGCAGCAGGAATACAGTATGACTTTGAAAAACAAGAAGCAAAATACTTTTTTCATACTTCTTGGTAGATTATGGGTCCAGTATAGCCGCGGTGCCCTAGGTTTCAACACCATCTAGCCCATGTGTAAATCCAGTTGTGTGGGTGCCAAGTAGTTAGGGTTTCTACTGATGAACTTGAAGGGGATTTGCCTTAATGTAACTTCAAGTTATTGAGAAGAAAACTTGGGCTGTTGTTTGCTTGCAGTACATTTATTTAGAAAATATTCAAAGTATTAAGCCTTTTTAGAAATCATAGGTAAAATACTGCATATGGTCCTACTTGGAGAATTCAACAGTCACTTGGACATTGAAGGATTTAACTCTAGAGTGTATTGTTACCCTATGAACTTTGGTTACTGGTCAATATTATTATTGTACCAACTTCAACTTTATATGACGATTCGTCTGAAATATCCTTAAAAATCAAAACACAAGATTTCTGCCATTTTAAATAATATTATGGTATAAAGTTAAGTTACAGCCTGTCTAAAAGAAGACACAATGAAGTGAAACTGGAGATGTAAAGGATTAGGAAATTAGACCAAAGTATTAGAAAATAACATGCAAGGGTTGGAACCAGGAAGTCAAGTGAACCAAAAACCAAAACCAAAATACTAAGGAAAAATATGAGTCGAAGAGATAAAGAAGCCAAAACCATAATTAAATGAGCTATCCTGTAAGTATTACTTTTGCAAATGATCATCATGATGTTTGTGGTTTATCCTAAAGCTTGGATGCCATCTTAAGTAGTGCAGTTATGATGCGGCTACATGCACACCAACCTCCGGTCTTGTGGATGGCAACTGCACCTCTGCTAACAACAAAACATAGCAGCACTAAAATGAGAATACCACAAAATGACAGTGATTATGGCAGACACAGGTTTACAAAATGGTGTTGTGATTACATCACCAAGATAACAAAAAAAAATTCCAACAGTAATAAAACCTAAAAATTACGCTTGTCATTTATGAAAAATAAACATACTTAACTTCAAGCAAATTGTAACACAAAGGACTTGTACGGTCATAACAGAGATGAGCTTAACCTTTCACCAATCTCACAAATCTGATAACGTTACGGTCACAGAGTTTGAAAAAAAATTAATTCAGAGCATGCATTGTGGAGGTTGCTTGAGATACTTTGGCTTAAAGTTAGTCCATGGTGGAAACCCTAATAATTTTTTTTTTTAGAAATGAATATACATATCGAAAGATTCCACTAAAAGTTAGCAGGTGGGTCACAGAATGATAAACAGCAAAAGTTTAAGAAAGCCTCAACTATACTTATGGTCAATGCAAGCATTTATTTGAGGGACTAGTTTGGTGAGATGATGGAGAATGATTTTTGAATGGCCTTGATGAGGTTTTGGTGAATCAATGGACAACTCATAAAAAGAAGATGGAATGCTATCCGTGTTTTTCTTAGGTATGGTGGGAAGCATTCAACATGACAGCAAAGTTGCCAACATTATGAAGAGCTCCTAAAGATAATGGATACACCATCTGTGGAAGAGGCATTACCAGAAGCATCATTATTCCATTATATTATCCAGAACTAATGAAAGCAGTGAATATTGTGGCAGCATCTTTGTTAACGTTCACCTTCAATATGTCATTGAAGCTGGGGACAGAGTGTTAGGACAGAAAATTAAAAAGTGGTAGACCTATTTGTAAGAGATAACAGGAAAGTGTGTCGCAGATATCAAGAAGTAATCCCATTCAGACCCTTATGACAGTGTATTAGAAGTGGGTCCCCAGCCCGTAGTCCAACTTAGCTTGAGAAAGGGCAATGGCAGTTCTGATGGCCTGAAGCTATGTTCCAACTCAATGTACTTGCACTTGTTCACATATATTTTGTGGACTAGTGGAAGGCTTATGGCTGAGTTACCCTGTAAGTGTATGGAGTCTGCCGTATTGCAGGGGTTAAGTCAGGTCTGTTCAAATTTGACTTGTTGCTCCACCAATAGTGTAACGTGTGTCATTTTCTGTTCATAATTTATATGAGGAGGGCATCAAAATATGGCAGAGGCCCTAACCCTAGCACGAACCACAGAAGAGGCTTGTATGGTGTACTGTGCAGTAATTTGAGAATCACATTTTCCGCTTATTCCAAATGTTGGTTTTCTTTTTCTTTTTTCTTTTATTAATTTTATTGTAATCATTCCATACAAATAAATCAATTTTTACAAAAAAAAAATAGGATGAAAACAATTTAACCCCCACCCCTAAGAAAGAGAGCATGGCCAACGGAGTAAAACTTAAAGCCTGTAAACAAACCTAAATTGATTAGTTTAAAAGGGCAATAGAGATGAATGGAGAAGAAAAAGAAATGCGGAAAGAATTGCTTCCTCGGTGCTTTAAGAGCTTATTCGAAAATATTATTGATTAGATCCTGACAGGTTTTGAAAAAATTCTGCATCGATCCTCTAACTGAGAATTAGATTTTTTCCAATTTCAAATAATATAAAACATCGGTTTCCCACTGACTTAAAAGAGGAGAGTTAGTGTAGTGAATGCAATCACAGTTTGTTTGTCCTTCTCCACTTTAAACCCATCTGGAAGAACCCCAAACACAGCTGTTAATGGGTTAGGAGGGATTGTGACACCAAGGCTGTCTGAAAGGTAATTAAAAAGTTTGGTCCTGAATGATGTTAATTTGGTGCAGGCCCAGAACATGTGACCCAGTGAGGCTGGGACTTGATTGCAGCGTTCGCAGGTTGGATGTTGCCCTGGAAACATTTTCGAGAGTTTTAGACGAGACGGATGTGCTCGATGTATAATTTTGAGTTGAATAATTGTATGCTTTGCGCATATGGAGCTCGAGTGAATTCTCTGCATTGCTACTTTCCACTCCTTTTCTGATATATTAATTGAGAGATCTTTTCCCAGTGTCCTCTTGGATCTTTGAAAGGGAGGGACTGTAAAATAAGTTTATATATTGCAAAGATGGTGTCTGAGTCCTTGAAATTGAGCAATATTTATTCCAGCATGGATGAGGGTGCAAGATGAGGAAAATCGGGAAGGTTCTGTTTAACAAAGTTTCTAATTTGAAGATAGTGAAAGAAATGTGTAGCTGGAATGTTAAATTTGGATTGTAATCGTTCATAGGATGTAAAGATGTTGTCTATATAAAGATCTCTAAGCAATCTAATCCCAAATCTTTTCCAGATATTAAAAACTGCATATATTTGCGAGGGTTGAAAGAGGTGGTTCTCTTGCAGAGGTGCCACAGATGAAAGATTCTCCATCTTAAAATGCTTTCTACATTGGTTCCAGATTCTAAGTGAGTGGAGCACTAATGGATTAATAGTAAAATGGCGATAACTTACATTTGTTGGGGCACAGAGCAGGGAATATAAAGAAGTACTGCAGGATTTTACTTCTATTGCAGACCAAGCCTGATGTTTTCTTAAACTAGCTCACAATAGGCAACTGGAGTGAGGTCAGTATGAATAAATTGAATCTCCAAATATAAGACCGTGGTCCTCTCTTTGAAAAGTATAATGTGGTTTTAATGGGCAATTGGAGAAGGACAGTGTCCCCAAAGTGGAGAATATGAACTAACTAGGGGTCTTATTAAGGTGAGCATAATTGTGAGCCTGACCAACTGATTGGTCCAAAACAGGAAATATTATGAATGTTGTACTAGTTGGAAATGGTGAAACAAAACAAAGCTTTTTCAGTTCAACTCACCGAGAAACATTTTAGATACTGATTTAAAGAAAAAGATTGTGAGTAAAAGTGTCTGAAATGGGGCTGGTCCAGGGCACTCTCCATGACAGTTTCGGAGGGGGTCACTAATCCAATGGATCCAGAAGAGGCGGTTTAGGTATCCAGTGAGGATTTCACTTGCACTTCCTGCCTGAAGTGTCCTGGGTATGACCCAGCAGAAGGAGACTTCAGACATGCAAGTGGGATTGAAATGTAAATGGCATGATCACATTATTGACTGTGAGCAGGGTGCAGTTTGTTACAAAAGATGAAGAACAATGTGCAGGAGTGAAGAAGAAATAAGGTCAGCACAACAGAAACAGGAAAGCAGAGCGACAGGACCCTTATGTCAAGTCCCATGAGGAAGCAATGTGCTGTATAAGTCAATGGCTGGCAGATATCAAATGTTTATTATTCATGATATTGTATTGCTTGTTTTAGCTAAATTATCACAATTTGCTTAAGTTATCATCTTTAATATCTCTAATATCATCCTTACTTTTAGGATTAGGACAAAAAGTCAAAGTTCCAGTTTATAGCATATTTATCTTTGTTGTCTTTATTTCATTGGAAAATAATAATGTTCACTTCATAATTTAAAAATAAAGGTCAGTTCCTCTTTAGTTTGTTTTTAATATGGTTCTGTGTTCAGTGGTATCATTTTTACATATTATTACTAAGAAGCAATAGTTGGTGAACAAATTAATGATGACCAGCCTATACTGAAGCAGAGACACAAAGCTCCTTATCCAAGCAGACAAGTTCAAAATGCTTCTGGGTTTGCCGATGAAAAGAGAAGCTGTGTGAGCCAACTAAAGGTAGACTCAGAAGGGGAAACTTCTTCTATCAGGTAAAGATCCTTAAATGAAGGCATCCTGGACCATGGACTCAGAGAGATCCGTCAGTATTTTGAGACCTCTGTATGGAGCGAAGCCAGTCTACCCACGATGCATTGCAACATTCCTCACTAGAGTAGGGCTGAGAAGAAGTATTACACCATGGAACACAAGCAGAACAGCTAACCTTATGACAGTTTGACTCACATACAGCTCAGCTGAATAGACAATTAAGGATAGTGGTGCAGGGATCTTCACCAGGTACCCAGGATGCAGAGAAAAAGTCGTTTCCTTGGTACCAGCTTCTACTTTACCAACTTCAAGGCTGAAGTATTAGCCATCCAAACTGGTGCAGGCTATATCAAGAACAACAGTGACATCTCCATCATATTTATAGATACCCTGTCTGTCTTGCATGCCCAGAAATCTGCCAAAGACAAAGCATTGACCACCCTGACCATGACTCTCACCTCCCTATGTGGAGCTCACACAGTCATCCTGCAGTGTATTCCCATCCACTGCAACGTACAATACAACCAAAATACTGACACACTAGCAAAGGAACGATCTATAAAAGAGCAGAAAGACAGATCTATCACCTTCTAAGACGTCAAGACCATCATCAAGGAAAAACAAAGTCAGCTAGTGGTTTCACTAGTGCCCCTGTTTGAAGAGAATTGGTCCATACCACCTGCTGACAAGATACAATACATTGAAATACTTTGACATTGTACTTGATTCTTCTTTGAGAATTTTTATACTTTATTTGAGTATACAATTTCTGTCTACTTTCAGTTTTATTTTTCTACATTTTCAAATGCAAATGGCTACTTTTACTCCTATATACAGTATTTTGTTTCATTACTGAAATATTAACAAATGGGTTATGCAAATACAGATACTGCCTAACTGAGTCAATTATCTATAAACAGGTTTAGGAACAACCACTTTACAAAAATGTGTGCATATGGAGATTCAGATACGATTTTCAAATGTGGCCTGCTAGTGCTAATGTCCAATCATCTACTGCACACTTCACTGCCACATGCACAATTGGGTTTGGCTGGATGTTTGAGGGTGAGACTGAATGCTTGTGGTGCGTAGTCTGTAGTCTCAGATTTTCCACGGCTGTTGCGGCAACATTCAGATTTTGTCCTCGCAGCATCCTGCTGTAGTGATTCGCTGACTTGAAATGGCCAAAGTGGTGTTAGTCCTTCAAAAGGGCCAAGAAAGCAGACCAGAATCACCACCAGTCTGCCCACAAAGGCTGCCTAAGGTCCACCAAGACTGGCTGGTTTCAGCTTACACTGGGGCCAAAATGCTTCTGAAAATCAAAGTTCAAAATTATATTCTTATGTCCCAATCATATTGAAAATGCCCAACTGGAGACAGGATGACCATAAACCCTTGGCTAGCAGATGAAAAGGGCAAATGAGGAATCATTATAAATAAAAGATTTACTTCAGAATTGCTCTACATAGCTAAGGAAAGATCAAAGAGCAGGTAAGCATTAAAAGAGTTCCCCTACAATATACAGAGACACAATACACAATCTGAATAGAGTGGAAAAAATAGAGCAAGAAGGTCAAAAATCCAGAAATACAATTACAACAAAAATAAAAACACAAGTGAACTCATCAACACCCAGTGCATACAATGTACCGCGTCTAACTGCCTGTCTCCTCAGCCTTCATAGGGCTGGAGGTGGCCCCAGTGGGAGAGGGAGAGGCAACTCTACCTCCTGGGGGATAATCTACAAAATACAAGGAACATGGTAGAAGAACTTCTCATACATCGAAACTAAATAATAAAGAATAAACATAAATAACAACATTAACATAAATAATAATAATAAAAGAATTAAAAATGAATGAAAAAGACAAAAAAAGGAATTGAAACTGTCTTTAACGTGGGCAGCATGGTGGCGCAGTGGTAGCGCTGCTGCCTCGCAGTAAGGAGACCTGAGTTCACTTCCCGGTTCCTCCCTGCGTGGAGTTTGCATGTTCTCCCTGTGTCTGCGTGGATTTCCTCCAGTTGCTCCAGTTTCCTTCCACAGTCCAAAGACATGCAGGTTAGGTGCATTGGTGATCCTAAATTGTCCTTGGTGTGTGTGTGCCTGTGCCCTGCGATGGGCTGGCGCTCTGCCCAGAGATTTGTTCCTGCCTTGTGCCCTATGTTGACTGGGATTGGCTCCAGCAGACCCCCGTGATCCTGTGTTAGGATAAAGCGGGTTGGAAAATGACTGACTGTGTTTAACGTAACTCCTGCGAGATGGGGCTAGGCTGCAGTTCACTCATGTTATCACATATGCTGCTCAACTCTCATCGGCACTGCAGGTCTAAAACAAATTGTTAAACAGCTAGAAAAACCAAGAACAACCAAAAGGCCATTCCTTTGAATGTGAAACTGACAGTGATAAAGTGTAGGTAAAGCTCTTTATTAAATGTGATTTAGTCAAGGGCAATGTCTTCTTAGAGTTTGTTTTAATGACTAATGTTACTATTAAACTACTTCTGCCAATTTGCATGTAATTCAATGCTATTTAAAGAAGAAATAGGGTTATTTTGGGGCCAGGAAATTCTTAAAATGTCTTCCATTTCCATTTATTCTATTTAATTAATTGTAATTTGGTTACAAAAATTCATTTTATGAAGGGGATTTCCGGAATGGATTATTTTCTTCCTATAGCAGAGGAAACCTGTACACCCCTCTTATTAGCGCCTACCCCACTGAATTAGGATAAAATCACTATGATGTCAGCTTACCCTTAACATCACAGCTTCCAGTTGCAGTTACTTATTTTGTACTTTAGCGATTATAGTATGACTTACATTCAAAAAGACGGAAGTCTGAATGATGTTAGATTTGTCCAAACTTTTTATGGCTATATAAAACAGGAGGAGATCCTATATTTACTTTTGATACTTAAGGTCACCTTAAAACTTCTACTTGAGTAGTTTTCTGATTGCCAAATTTTATTTTAATTTGAGACACTTTTCAGAAAGACAATTCTACGTTTACTGAAATAAGACCATTGGGTACTTTATACAACACTTCACTAGATACATTCTGCCATGGACAGAAATCTGAATCATGACCTTTAAAAGTTAAGCCAACCTGTATAGTGAAATCTGCATACTCATAGTAATGCAAGAAATTTTAGAATTGAGAGCAAACCATTGAGTTCATCTGGCACAGGAAATTAACAGTTAAAATAATCCAATTTTGTACTGATATTGATGGTCCTTAAGGTGTCTTTTTTAACTACAAGTCAATAATTTCTTCCGAAGTTATTTCAAAATATTTCCTGATTTCTTTGTTGAATACACTTCACATTAATGACTTTGAATATGTGATTTACTATTTTGTGCAAACATTTTTTGGAGTTTGTTTTCTCCATTAGGATACTTAAAGGAGCAGGCCCTACAATGGACCACTTTCCGGCACTTTTCCTGAATTGCCCCCTGGTGAAGTCTGGATAGGCTGTGGTAACACATGACCTGTATTTGATTTAGCAAGTTTGAAGAAAGTATGGAATGGTATATTTAGAGGAACAGCATTGTGGTGCAGATGTTTGTGTTGCTGTAACACAACTCCAGAGTCCAGGACTCTGATCCTGTCCATATACAGTGGAACCTCAGTTTGCGAGCATAATTCGTTCCGGAAACATGCTCGCAGTCCAAAGCACTCGTATATCAAAGTGAATTTCCCCATAAGAAATAATGGAAACTCAGATGATTCGTTCCAGAACCCAAAACTATTCATATAAAAATGATTAATACAAAATATAAAGTAAAAATACATAAAACAAATTAACCTGCACTTTACCTTTGAAAAGAATTATGGCTGGTGTGAGTGCATTTCAAAATTTTTGTGGGATTCCACCCAACAGGACGACATGTGGAAGAATGTCCCAAAGCAATCGCAGTCTCCCAGCGCTGTAGCAGTTCGCTGCAAAAAGCGAATCCTGAAAGATCGTGCTATAAGCGCCTGCCTTCAGTGGGTGATGCAAGGAACAAGGAACATTATAAATGTGCAGGGCACAGTACTACTTGGCCATGACCCTGCCTGACTGCTGTGTCTCTGTATAGGAGAGTGGCAGATCCTGCTACAATAAATAACTGCACTGTTGCTGTTTCAAGCTGAATAAAGCTGGTGGTGCAAGACAGGGACTCACACACACACGCGCGCGCACACACACACAGTCACAATGCTATAGTAAACAGTATAAGCTCGTACAGATGTTGACTATATGAGTGAGGCACGCTGACTCAGAGGGAGAATAGGAGACGATTGCCCACAATCCTGCGGCGAGAGAGAGAGAAGAACCATCAGCTCAGTTGTGATTACATGACGCTCAGCAGACAAAGCATATACATACTACTCGTATTGCAAGATATCGCTCGTTTATCAAGTCAAAATTTATTAAAAATTTTAGCTCGTCTTGCAAAACACTCGTAAGCCAAGTTACTCGCAAACCGAGGTTCCACTGTACATCTCATGTGTGTCATGCCTTCTTGCAACACTGGCAAGATGAACACGTCTGAATGACTGTTAAGTGTATATTGGCCATGTGTAACTGAGTGTAGGTTTGTACATGACTATGTCCTGGGATAGACTGGAGTGCTCCATCCAAAGCTAGTTCCTCCCTTGCATTAGATGCTGCCAGGATTGCCTGCTGCCCTTTTGACCCAGAACTGGATTAAGAGGGTTTGATTCAGGATGCCTTTTAGAATTTGAAATGCTTTGCTTAGATCCCCATATGGATGTCTCTATTCTACTCAGCAATGAAGTCTTTTGTAGTCCCATATCAAGTGTGGTCTCATTCCAAACTTAATACTCAAACAATGGCCCATAGCTACTTATGCCTTAGTGTGTCCCTGTTTTCATCCAGGTCATCCCTTTGTCTAGTGTTTGCACTAAGTGTGACCTTCTAATTCTTGAAAGGCATGCAAAGTTTAGGTCCTTATCAGTTAAGATTAGTACAGATGGATGGTCCTGAGAATAATCTAATTACCCATACAGCTTTACACAGCATTTAGACATGCACAGAAGAAGAAGAAGAAGAAGAAGAAGAAGAAGAAAAAGAAGAAGAAGCTCATCTCCTGAATACACATTGAATCTCATAGACTTGAATTAGAAGATTAACTTGAATCTGTCCTGAAAAAGTCAGCTGTGTTCTTTCCATGTCTAAAATTATTTTTTACCCAGACCTTGCATACGATTTAACAGATCATGGTGTGTGTCTCAGATTAATAATAATAACAACAGAAATAGTGCAAATTTTTTTTTTTATCCAGTGCATGAGGTTGGAAGGGAAGGGTGTGAAAACAAAGGAGTTAACTAACCGGTTAGAATGACAGCAAATATGATATCTGATATACGCTTCATTAGTTCTCAAATAAATCTTGAGTAAATGCAGTTATTGAAATGAAAATATAATGGTGTCATATTTAACAGCACCTGATCATGTGGCAACTCAGGCCCCGGCAAGCATGTTTCCACTCTAAACAGAAATGATACAGCATCTCTAATCCATTTGACATGAAGGGTGATTGAAAAAACAGAGGCTGCTGGAGCTCAAGGGAGACTATTGTACAGGGCTGAGTGTAGCCCTGGGGGGCTCTAAGGGGTCGACTGACACAAGGCCTCTCTCACTAGGCTAGCCCAACACCAGAGCCCCCGGTCTTGGCCCACCCTGCCAGAAATCCCCCATTCCTCAAGGGACAGAGGATCACTGACAAGTCCGGGTCAGAGAACAAAAACGTATTATCTGCAGGAATCTCAGGACTTTCTAAAGAAGGGAGCTCCTTCACACAGCCGTACCAAATGGGGCAAAGCCTTCAAGACAGATCTAGAATTGTGTGTTTGGGTAGACGGGCTTTCGAGTATTAAATTCTGGCAGCCATTTAGAAAAAAAAAAAGAAAAAAAAAAAACTGGTTGTAAAAGTGTCTCAGAGAAGTGCAGCTGCTGAGATTTAAAAACTGTTTAGTAGCAGCCTCATTCAGCCCTGACCCTTTTACAATAAAACTCCCCCTAATACTAAAGTGCCTGCATATATCTAGTAACATCACATGGCTGTTTCCTCAGCAACTGATGAAAGGAGCTGCCTCAGGCAGCCGGGCTCTTTCTGAGGAGGTTCTTCAGGTTCTGCAAGTTCGCAATAAAACTGCAGAGAGAAAGACGCAAAAACGGCAACATGTGCAGAGCAGTCCTAACAACAGATTTTTCATTGGAGCTTGCAAAGTGCCATTTCTTGGTTTTGTCTTGCCCTTACTAAGGCACAATGCAACCAATGCTATTCAAGCCTTTAAAGGGCAAGAGACCATTCTGTCTGGCAAAAATGTATACCCTCTCTAAAGGAGTTCATTTGTGGCGATATTTGCACAGTGAATTAAAGACAATTTACCCCTCATCCATGTTATGAGTAATGTTCATAAAAAGGAATGCCAGAAGTGCTGGACTGCTGCCTTTTTCATGACTACATTAAAGCCTTCAAATTAGGGTAATTGAAATTATAAAATAATAGAAAACACACACAGACATTTAGCTGAGTGATAAATAAAGCCCATAATAGTTAATGCAAATAATGTGAAGACTTCTGATGTGGCCTGGCATGGCCACAGCTGATTTCCAGAGCCAGTCTGAGTTTTATGTACCCATGGTAATCAGCAAGAGGTCATATTATGGTCTCAATGAGTCTCAAATGGGCAGGAGTCTTCAAATGGTCCTCAAGTGTTGCAGCTAAACACATGAACTTGGGAGAACCTTAGCATAAAGACCCGAAAAAGCTATCACAAGTGGAAGGATCGATCTTCAACTTGTGTTCAGAAATAGCCGTCAATGATTCTTTATAAATAAAAATATTTATTGAAAAAATGTTCTTCTTAACAAAAATTCCAAATAGTGCTTCTCTCTTAAATAATCAATTCAGCCTCAAACAAAGCTCCCGGAAAGAATGGTCAAAAACAGAGAATGAGGGTCACAAAAGCACAGTAAATCACTATAACTCACCAAACCACCAAGCACATTCAATAACCCACATTGGATCAATAGGTATCCTCTGTTTTGATAAGGCTGGAGGTGGTTCCACACAGTGACGTGCAGGTGGCCCCACCTCTTATGGACACACCCATAAAGCATACGAGACATAACAGAACATGTGATCACACATAGAAACCAATTTACATAATGATGAAATATTATGAACAAAACCTAAATACACATAATATACAAACACATCACATGCACAAAGAAGACATAACAAAGGAATTTAAACAGAGAACAAAAGAAACAATCTGACAGAATCATGCCACT
Source organism: Polypterus bichir lapradei (assembly GCA_026402145.1). Taxonomy (NCBI): domain Eukaryota; kingdom Metazoa; phylum Chordata; class Cladistia; order Polypteriformes; family Polypteridae; genus Polypterus; species Polypterus bichir. The sequence goes on from JANRMT010062796.1 coordinate 62,231,067, forward strand.
AAAGTCACTTAAGGGAAACAAAAGGACCTTTGGATGCCTCATCTCTTTGCCATGACATCTATCTGAGTTGAACTTTAGGCACTTTTAGGATTTCCTGGCTTTGGACATTAGCTTATTTAATACATTTTCTTAATTTTTTTGTGCCACTTTTTCATCCTTTTTCCACAAAGGATGCATCTGTTTCAAGTTTTTCTACTCAAAAAAATTATTTTTTTGCATTTATTTTTTTCTCAAGGAGATTTTTGAAAAAAGTTATATACAGTCGACCATCGATATACAACGGCCTGACATGAGAACAATATGGTTTATGACCAAAATTTTTGTTTTGAATTACGACCAACGTCTTGCATTACGACCCAAATGCGGTCACGTGTATCCGCTTGTGCGATTGTAAACAAACAGCCGAGAGCATTTGTAAGCGTCAGTCGGAGCCCAGATACATGTGTTTGTGGACGTCATTTCGGTCAGTGCAGTGTTTTATATAATTTATTTCGATAATTGCTAAGGAAGGAAGAGAAGGTAATGAAGGTAAAGAAAGTGATCACAATCAATACGAAGAAGGAAATCGTACGGAAATATGAGAGTGGCATTCGTGTGACTGTTCTTGTTAATATGTACAGCATGTCAAAATCCACCATCTTGACAATTTTACAAAGAAAAGATTTGTATAAGGAAGCACTTTCCAAACAATGACAACCTTCCATTTTATTCTCCTCCTCCTCCCTTCCTGCAAGCCAAAGATGTCAACTTAAATGGTGAGTACAGTATGAAATTGTTGTTTCTGATAGGCTAGGCACTTTTAAAACGTTTTGGTTAGTACATTAGGAAAATTATTGGTGTTTTGGTAAATTATGCACATTATACAACACTTTTTTATTATGCAAAGGTTAAGTAAATGTTGCTGTGGGAGGTTCGGAACGCATTATGGATATTTCCATTATTTCTTATGGGAAAAATAGTCTTGACTTACAATCAACTTGAGTTACAACCAGCACTCACAAATTAATTGAGTTCGTAAGTCAAGGGTCCACTGTATTTTTTAAATCATAATTACATGACAACATTTTATTTTATTATGGGTGCTGCCATTCTCTGCATATTAGCTTTGTGGTTTCCACAGGAGTGTTTTCCAGGAGGCATCAGCGAGGGGGTATAGCATGTGATGTCACCAGAGCAACCATATAAAGGGTGCACATCCCTTAAGTATCTGAGATTGCATGTTAAGGCCATGTCACATGAGACAACTTTTCCAACAATTTTCTTTCATAGCTTTTATTTATGTAATCTTAGCAAGTCAGAGGCAGTTGGTGGCACACTCCTCAGAAGGTCATACACACCCAGTGAATTCACTCCAACTACCGTACATACACTGCCTGCCTACCTGCCTGCCTGCCTGCCTGCTCCACTTCGGTTTGATACAGCAGAGAGACATTCCACACCGTTTGGGCGGGGTTCGGTTCAGAAATCGGATCGTTGATCTGTGGGCTCTCTCTCTGCTGGGGATCGGCGGTGACTCAGCTTGGCCCGTACTGCAAAGGTTCGATGGCCACAGGCATCGATAAGCTTGCAGTGCATCGACTCATCAGGACCCATCCCGTTTAGAAATCAACCACAACAACATTTATTTATAAAGCACATTTTCATACAAAAAGTAGCTCAAAGTGCTTTACATAATGAAGAATAGAAAAATAAAAGACACAGTAAGAAAATAAAATAAGTCAACATTAATTAACATAGAATAAGAGTAAGGTCCAATGGTCAGGGTGGACAGAAAAAAAAAAAATCAGAGTTACCTACTGATCTTGCCCAAGGAGACAGAATTGGTTCTCCCACAGATATGTCAGTGCTTGATTTTACTGTATAATTTCCGGTATTTTATAATGTCGGCCATATAAGTTAAATGTGGAAAACTCACGCTATTGGTCCATGAGATTATGATATGCTAATGCCCACCTGAGAGAGTAACCATGGAGCACACTGCCTTTTTTTACTATGTATTGTGTCTTCGTGACCACACGTAATACCTGAACTATTCTGATGTGACATTTGCACTGTTTTGTGTTTTTTGTATCTCACACCCTCATGCACCTTTATCGTAAGAGCATCCCTTATTTATGATGGAGTGTTCGATCAGAAGAAAATATAGATAGATAGATAGATAGATAGATAGATAGATAGATAGATAGATAGATAGATAGATACTTTATTAATCCCAAGGGGAAATTCATATACTCCAGCAGCAGCATACTGATAAAAAACAATATTAAATTAAAGAGTGATAAAAATGCTGGTATAACAGACAATAACTTTGGAACTGAAGAGTCACATAGTGTGGGGGAGGAACGTTCTCCTCAGTCTGTCGGTGGAGCAGGACAGTGACATCAGTCTGTCGCTGAAGCTGCTCCTCTGTCTGGAGATGATCCTGTTCAGTGGATACAGTGGATTCTCCATGATTGACAGGAGCCTGCTCAGCGCCTGTCGCTCCACCACAGATGTCAAACTGTCCAGCTCCGTGCCTACAATAGAGCCTGCCTTCCTCACCAGTTTGCTGATTTTAAATTAAATTGAAAGTCATTGAAGTGGTGAAAGAAATTGGTAACTGCACTGTTGCAAAAAAATTTGATGTGTCTGAGAAACTGGTGCGAGATTGTAGGAAGCAAGAAGATGTTAAAAAAAAAAATGAAGTGTCGCCTTTTCAAATGGGCGTATAAGTCGGGTTCTGATTTTATGATCGATTTTTTGGGTTTCACGGTAGTTTGCGACTCACTCCAAAAAAATCCAAAAGGTTTGATTTTATCTTTAGTCATAGGGATAGGAGCAGTGGCGGAGTGGTAGCTCTGAGGTTATGGATATATGCTGGCCTGTTGCTGATTCCACTCCATTGTGCCATTGAGCAAGCCCATTAACATGCAATTGCTCTGTCCTAGGTAAGACGTTGACCCACATCCAGCCCTGCCAGCAGGTCCTCTCAAACTTTCAGGGAAAATTCAGGGGTTGGTGGCAGGATTGGCACTCCAGCCAATATAAAAAAAAAAAACTCACACTGTTCCATTCCATTCAAACTAGTGTGGTGCTAAGGTGTCACCCGTTGCATGACTGCAGGCTGGTCCTAACTTGAAATCCTGCGGTGGTTCGTCATGTGGTGGGTGAGGCAACATGCTGTATCAGTGCTCCCAACCTCTCTCATATGGACAGGCCCTTTATGCATGAGAGCCAACAAGCAATGAATGCTCATCGGGAAGTATAATGCATTAATGCAATATCAAGGAATAGGGAACATGAGTGTTTTGGAACTCACAGACAGAGCAGAAGCTTGACATGTTGATGTTTCAAGTTTTACTTACCACAATAGAATGAAGAAAAAAGAAAAAGGGGTGAGATTGCGTCTGAACTTGGCATAGCTGCTAATCCTTCGTACAGCTCCAGCTCTATCAGAAAGCATCATGTTGGCTCAGAGAAAACTGTGCTGGAAAATTTACATGCAGTTGTGTACGTCAATATACTCAGTGATTTACAGTCATTTAAACTGACATTGTTTGGTGATGAAAAGTCAGACATACCCTATGACTAGAAATTGTCATAGCTTAAGCAAGTATATAGTGGCTTATGATTTTGATTCTTGGGTCACAATTTGGCATATGCAAAAGATAGGATTGATTTGTGGTTGCCAAAACTCTGCTACTTTACTGACCAAATCCAACTGAAAATCAAATCTCATAAAATATTTTCTGTCTCCTTGTGAGATCTGAACAGTTAATGGTAATGGTTATAGCTACAGTACACCTTTGGTTTTGTGTTCATATTTATGGACAATTTATGAGTTTAAAATCATTGAAAAGCCTATAAAGTATTTTCTTGCCTTTTTAATCATTAGGATTAACACCTTTTGGGTCATGCTTTGGACTTGATAAAGTGATGTTTCTTTTAGTTTTTAAGTCTTCTTGTAAGTTTTTCCATTTAAAGTTTTTCATTTATTTGTTATTTGTTGCTTCTTTATCTTATTCATAATTATTACATCCTGCAGTGGGTTGGCACCCTGCCCTGGATTGGTTCCTGCCTTGTGCCCTGTGTTGGCTGGGATTGGCTCCAGCAGACCCCCATGACCCTGTGTTCAGATTCAGCGGGTTGGATAATGGATGGATGGATAATTATTACATCAGTTCTTTCAGTTCTATTCTATCAGTTCTATTACATCAGTTCACCTTAATTTTTCTAGTAGTATTTTCTATTGCATTATTGTCCAATATGAATATTATTAACATTATAAACACTAATAATATTGATATTTCAATATTTATTGGCAGTCAGTTTTAGGAGAAGACTCTAATTTTTTGGCCTTCCCGCTATGCTTGAAAATAACACATCAAAGCTTCTTATGTCTATATGTTTTAAATTTGTAAAACCTTCTGGCATTATCTAACTTTATTATTATGGATTTGGACTTTATTATTTATATACAGTGTCAGATTTTTAAAGTTAACTCCATCAAGGTAAAGGAGCTTCTGCCTTCAAACTCAAATGTAAATTGGATCCACTAAAAGTAGTTAAAACAATTTCCATTATTTTTTCCTATTTTATCTTGTAATTGACAACTACAAATGGACTAAACAGCTGATATTTATTTTTCAATATGCTCCCTCCTTCAATAAAGTAAGTTAGGTCATAGCTTCAGTAAACCTCAGATTTTATTCTTCTGATCTTGCAAGGAGACAGAAAATATTTAAAGAGGGAGATGATCATAGATGGGGAATTGGGCTGAGTTTCAGTAGCTAAGCATCTACACTATCCTTCATCATTCTAGCAGGTCAAGCAACTGTTGCCTAAGTTTCCTATGTCTTATACTAGCGTTACTCCCCATTATCCTTCCAAGTTATCTAATACAGAGATTGGTCTTTTTCCCACTGCCCATGCCCTTCTTCCCATATTGTGATGTTTATTTTCATCCCAACTAGCAATATAGGTTTTCCTTGGTCCCTATCTTCATTTTGTTTCTTTCCTCCTCCATTTTCTTAACCTCATCTGTCTCCCCAGTGTGGAGTTGCAGGGCCTCATCTTGAATTGGGATTTTCAGGTGCTGTAGTAATCACAGCTGCACTTACATGAGTGGACTATATAAGCCTCTCACTTGCTACTACATTATGCTGTTGCATTAGTTATCTTAGCTGCTTTGTTTTTAGCCACCTGCTCAAAGTAGGCCCTGAATTTAAAAGGTTCGCTTTTTCACATTTCTAGTATGTTTAGGTTTAGACTTTTGCTTGCTTCTGGTTTTGTTTACAAGTCTTCTTTTTGGGTTTAGAATTTAGAATTTTGAGTTGGTTTGATTTCCAAGTGAGACCATTCTTCTCAGTTTTGAGCTTTCCTTTTAGGATTCCTTTTAGGTTTGGTGAATTGCATGTTTATTGTTTAGTTTACCTTTTTCCTTTGTTTGTTATTAGCATGAGTGTCATTATTCCTTTTCGTTATGTGTAATGTGAGGTTTAAGAGGAAACATAGCAGGAGATTATCACAAGCCCAAATCACAGTAAATGCAGTTGTGGTGAATGGTTTAATTATTGTTTTTTGTTTTCTTGTTATTCTCCATCATTATATACAATCTAGCAGTCATTTGGGGGGTTTCTTTAAACCTAGAATCTGAATTTGAATCAAAGCAAACTTTGAATTTTGTTGTTTATTTTGGGCTAATTTTGCAGTCATTTTTATTTATTCAAGATCACTACTATTTTCACATTACATTATTAGGAAAGCCCTAATAGGGGTGTTTTCTCAGAGAGTGTGACATTAGGTCAGCAATAAGACAGTTTGAAAGTCATCATTTGAAGCACTTCACTATCCACGTTTCCAGATTCTAAACAAACCTCCTTGTGCCTTTAAATCCTATTATTTTTGCTTCTCCTTTTTTGACTTAGTCTCAATTTTTTTGTTTTGCAATTCAGCCTGGGTAATAAGTGTGCTTGACTTTTTGGTATTCAACTGTTTCTGTTTTTTTGACTTCACCTTTTTTCTCCCAGTTACTACTCCAATATTCTTGCTAGCCTGCAAAGCATAACAGTATGTCAAAATATGGTCTAAACAAGGAAATCATAAGAAGTGTCAGAATCGGTGGGGAAACAAGCATGAAGGACTAGGGCAATTTAAGGTCAATTCTGAGACAAACCTGCTGATATAGTCTTTAAATCAGACTAACTTGTTTGGTTTATCCACTGAAGGAATGTAAACCCACCAATTATTGCTGTACTTATGTTAAGATTTTCAGTCTTCTTTATATTTTAATTTCAGTCTTCTTTATAATTTTCTATCTGTAAAAAGCATGGGGTCCTAGAAACTTTTCAGATCGTCAGAAAAAAAAATTGAAATGTAGAGATGTCAGGTAATTGAAAGGAACTACTCTGGGCATCTCTCTCCTAGGAGGTTTCATTTTGCCGACATGCTCGCATCGTTTGTGCATTAGCAGCTAAGCAACTGTCTTTCCTCAGAGGTTTTGTTTTGCCAACGTGCTCACCTCGTTTGGTGCATTAGTGGTTAAGCAACTTTGTCTTTCTTCGGAAGTTTCCTTTTGCAGACATGCTCACCTCGCTTGTGTATCCTCAGAGGTGGAGCTTTTACCCCTACTTCTCACTTCCGGCCCAGACAGACACAATCACACTTCCACTCATAGACATTTATATATACAATAGTAAAAAATCAAAACTGTCTTGTTTTAGATTTGTTTTAACAGAAGGAAGCTAATTATGCTATTAGTTATTTGAATTGTGATTTACTTTCTTACTTTGTCTTTCACCCCATAACTCCTTTTCAACTACTGTTCTTTCAGTTCGCATTTTGACATTGAAAATCAGCGTTCTTGATATTCTGGTATTAACTTTACTTTGGTTTCCAAACTGCCAGTCAGTACAACTTATACCAGAAGTATAACGTTCTTTGTAATTTTGTTTAATTGACCCTTTAACAATATTTAATTAAATTATCAGTTGTATTTAGAAGGGAGGGCGGCACGGTGGCGCAGTGGTAGCGCTGCTGCCTCGTAGTTAGGAGACCTGGGTTTGCTTCCCGGGTCCTACCTGCGTGGAGTTTGCATGTTCTCCCCGTGTCTGCGTGGGTTTCCTCTGGGCGCTCTGGTTTCCTCCCACAGATCAAAGACATGCAGGTTAGGTGGATTGGTGATTCTAAATTGGCTCGTTTGTGTGTGTCCTGCAGTGGGTTGGCACCCTGCCTGGGATTGGTTCCTGCCTTGTTGGCTGGGATTGGCTCCAGCAGACCCCTGTGTTCGGATTCAGCGGGTTGGAAAATGGATGGATGGATTTAGAAGGGTTTTTTATAAATGTTTTGGCCATCACAGTAGGATTAAATTGTAACAGTTTTAATCTGACTATGATCTGTGTAAACCTTTCCTGACTGCTAAACGTCTGTGCATGAGCAACCATTACAGTACACTGAACAATTCAAAACCATATATTTAAAACACATCATCAACTCCACACAATGGAAGCTATGAAAGTTTAACAAAAAAAGTTTAATTTCAAGAACACTTCTGAGTTCAAGTGTTAATATACACTGAATTTATTAATCTCCACAACTCCTGGGTTTATTTAGAGCATACAGTGAATGAATTAATCACTGAGTTTAATTTTTCATATAAAAATGAACAATGAAATATTGGATCAACAACTGAAAATTTTTACTGAAGGTAAGAAACCTGAGTTTCATTCTATCAAACCACAGGTAAAATAATAAAAGGTCATCTTTTTCCACTGCGCCCTCCCCAACCACAACCTATTGTCAATGGGGGGGAGGAGCTAAAGCTTTAGATTCATCAAAAATTTTGATCACCAGTTTTTGACTGATCTCAGTGTTTTAGGGTCCCCTGATACGGAAAACATCAAAATCTCGATTAAGAGTGTGTGTCTGTCTGTGTGTGTGTGTGTCTGTCTGTGTGTCACAGTTTCTTGAGGATGGTCTAGAGCCAAAATGGCTGGACAGAAAAATAACAAACTCGAAACCTAAGCCTGTTATGAGATCACAATGTGCTGATTAGTTTTTCAGCAAAATCGTGCATGAATTCTTCTTATTAATTGCTATTGTAATGACCTATTTTATGAATGGAAAGATCAGCATTAGAGCGGTAAATAATTACTGAAGTACTATAGAATAATTTGGGTAATTTGGTCCCTAGGGCACAAAGCCTACTGACAGTCACATCCAAATTTTTTTTTCTTCAGCAGTTGATTGTCATTTGAATGAGCCTTTATACACTCACCTAAAGGATTATTAGGAACACCTGTTCAATTTCTCATTAATGCAATTATCTAATCAACCAATCACATGGCAGTTGCTTCAATGCATTTAGGGGTGTGGTCCTGGTCAAGACAATCTCCTGAACTCCAAACTGAATGTCAGAATGGGAAAGAAAGGTGATTTAAGCAATTTTGAGCGTGGCATGGTTGTTGGTGCCAGACGGGCCGGTCTGAGTATTTCACAATCTGCTCAGTTACTGGGATTTTCACGCACAACCATTTCTAGGGTTTACAAAGAATGGTGTGAAAAGGGAAAAACATCCAGTATGCGGCAGTCCTGTGGCCGAAAATGCCTTGTTGATGCTAGAGGTCAAAGAAGAATGGGCCGACTGATTCAAGCTGATAGAAGAGCAACTTTGACTGAAATAACCACTCGTTACAACCGAGGTATGCAGCAAAGCATTTGTGAAGCCACAACATGCACAACCTTGAGGCGGATGGGCTACAACAGCAGAAGACCCCACCGGGTACCACTCATCTCCACTACAAATAGGAAAAAGAGGCTACAATTTGCACGAGCTCACTAAAATTGGACAGTTGAAGACTGGAAAAATGTTGCCTGGTCTGATGAGTCTCGATTTCTGTTGAGACATTCAAATGGTAGAGTCAGAATTTGGCGTAAACAGAATGAGAACATGGATCCATCATGCCTTGTTACCACTGTGCAGGCTGGTGGTGGTGGTGTAATGGTGTGGGGGATGTTTTCTTGGCACACTTTAGGCCCCTTAGTGCCAATTGGGCATCGTTTAAATGCCACGGGCTACCTGAGTATTGTTTCTGACCATGTCCATCCCTTCATGACCACCATGTACCCATCCTCTGATGGCTACTTCCAACAGGATAATGCACCATGTCACAAAGCTCGAATCATTTCAGATTGGTTTCTTGAACATGACAATGAGTTCACTGTACTAAAATGGCCCCCACAGTCACCAGATCTCAACCCAATAGAGCATCTTTGGGATGTGGTGGAACGGGAGCTTCGTGCCCTGGATGTGCATCCCACAAATCTCCATCAACTGCAAGATGCTATCCTATCAATATGGGCCAACATTTCTAAAGAATGCTTTCAGCACCTTGTTGAATCAATGGCACGTAGAATTAAGGCAGTTCTGAAGGCGAAAGGGGGTCAAACACCGTATTAGTATGGTGTTCCTAATAATCCTTTAGGTGAGTGTATGTTTATAGGTAAGGTGCATTTTACAGTTTTAATTAATTAATCATTTGATGCAGAAAAAAATTAAATGAAAACCTATTACAGTGTATTTAACCATTAAATGTCTCTTATTCTTTATGAAAATTTTCTTAAGCATTACCTGATTGTTGCATTATTTTTTTTTTTTTACCAGTAGATGACACTATCATGAGTTTTAAAACTTTATAAGTTGCAACCAGTTTAGGAGTCCCACAAGCTGGTTGCAGGTAGTATGTAGCTCCAGCCCAGTACCTTATGGCTCATTAGCAAGACTGGTGAGGCCAGCATATCCGGCTTTCTTCAGAAAGTTTTTATGATGTTGGGGAAGAATGGAGTAGGTTCTTGGGGTGGCAAGAGGTGCTCTAAATGTAGGATCCTTGTTTTCGTGATGTCATGTGGAACTGCAGAATTATTCCTAGGGTGTGCTCAGAAATGGTCACAGGCTAGGGTTAAAACTCTCCTTTGGCAAACATAAAGGAAAGCGTGGAGTTGTGAGTGTTTGACAAGGGTTCAGTTAGCAGAAGAATTGAAGGCCTGGGTGTAGTGAAGATTTTTGTGGCCCTTTAAGGCCTTTACTTTGTGGGCATTTATTATTTCTCCTTTTGTTATACTGTGTACACTTTATGTTTATTTTCCTTCCCTTATAATAAAATCCCTATTATTTTTCTATCTGTGGTCTTTCCTGTGGGGATGGCTTGAGATCACCTATACTACAGTTCACATGATAGATGTAGAGCCTAAGAGGTAAAAAAGGCTATTTTCCTAAAAAGGTCAGTTCAAACAGATCAAGATATTGAAGACAGAAAAATAAATAAATGAATAAATAAAGTAGTAAAGTATGTCAGAATAAAGAGCAGGGAACCAAAGCAACAAAACAGAGAGAAAAGGCAGGGTTATCCTTTAAGGGACAGTCAAAGACAAGCAAAAAGGTTTTTCAACCAGAAAAGTAAAAATGCAGGGATACAAAATGAAAACATCAACAAAAAATTGTTGTCAAAAAGTTTATAGCAAAGGAATCAAAAACAAAATAGCAAAGCAAAAGCGAGAAGCAAAAGAAGCACAGGAAGTCATTTGTATATTATCCCAAAATGTGAATGCCCTCTAGACAGCACCGCCATGTTTTGTATTGTTGGGGAACTGATGTGAGATGTCATCTGGAATGTGTGACAAGACTGACGATAGCTGTGGCAGTGTAAGTGATAAAGGAAAATAGCAATGAGCAAGTGTAGAAAAAAAAATTCATAACAACGCCTAATTTCTAAATAAAAACAATGCACTGGAGAATTATGACAATGGAAAGTAAAATGCAAAAAGCAAACTTCAGTAATTTATTAAATATTAAATATTTGCTATATAAAGTTGAAAATATCAAAATGATTTTTTTTGCTTTAGTATGAATTATATATATATAAATTACATTTATTTTGCATAGATGAATTACTTATGTTTTAGCCACAATGCGAGGCTTCCGTAATAGAATAATGGAGACCTATTACTGACTTTATATTTAAATTAGAAAAATATAGCAGTTTACAATCATTCTGTAGGAGGAATTAAGTTTATATGGCCTGGACTGAGAAGTGCAGCAAACTGGACTTTAGTCCAAGGCAATTGACATTTATTTATTAATTTATTTATTTATTAATTTTAAGGTACCATTTATTAAATAACACTGAATCAACAAAGTCTCAGTGGAAGCTGTTGTGAAAAAAGGGACATGTGTTTAAAAAGTAATGAAGTGCATGTGAGCAGCAGAGACTAAACAAAGCAATAATTACTGACTCCAGGCCAAGTGTGCACAATGCTCATTTACATTTCCAGAGAAGTCAGCCTGGAATCTCGAGCAGATGTGTAAGAGGAGGCAATGCAGAAAGACTGATCTCTCTTTGTTTTGAGAAGATCTTGTTTCTCATTCTTTTTGCATCTGGGATAAAACTCAGTGAATCACTTAAAAACAATTGTACATGCTTTCATTTCAGAAAGACTGTATTTTGTCTCATTTTCTCTTTTCTTTTTCTTTTCTAAATAAAATATGCCACCCGATGTACTCATTAAGTTTCATTTTTATTTTTTATTTATTTATCGATTGATTGATTGATTAATTGACTCTATTATTTGTTCTGTCAGTCTGTATTTGTCCTGTGAGTCTGTAAAGTTTATCTAATCTATCTTTACTAATCTATATGTATAGCAAGTGCCCTGGAGGACGGTCGGGCATCCTGGTCGGGATGGAGACTGAACTTTTTACCCAGTCAGGAGGCCATAAACCATGGACTGCTGGAATGGAGACACAATGTAGTCAGATCACCTTGTAATCTTCGTCCAGATTGGGATTGAGAAATAATGAATGTGGATACAGGGGACAGTTCATACCTCCACACAGGTGTCAGTGTTCCTCTAGGCTGATCCCAATCACTACACATTCAGGCTTGCATGGGAATTGGAGTGTGGAAGTGCAGCCCAGAGGGCGCATATATATATTGTGACAGATAGGGGGCGCTGTCGCCCCCTTTAACCCTCAGACCAGACACCAGATAAATATTACATTTATTTGTACAATAATGTGCACAAAGCACCCTCCACTCCACAATACTCATAAATAAACAATCAACTAATCAGTAATACAAATCCTCCACTCCCAGACGCGTTGTTACCCTTCCTCCCAACTCAGCTCGCCCGTCTGGGATCTCCCACAGTCCTTTATAGTCCTTGACTCGGAAGTGCTTCTGATCCCTAAGTCCATGTGATTATCCAGCACTCCCGGGTCAGGTGAAAACTCCTTTTCTTCAACACGGAAGTACGTCGTTTCTTCTGTCCCTGTGACTGTGACGTACTTCCGGGCTATATTGAAAATATAAGTCTCTGGGCCTCCCTGCAGCGTCCCCTGGCGACCCCAACGTTATCCAGCAGGGCTGTGCATTAAAACTCCACATACCATGATGCCCTGCTGGAATTTGGGGCATCTCCACGTCGCAGGGAGGGCTCCATCTGGTGGCTTGGGAGTATTGGCTGGGATGGACTGCTGGCCGTATATCACAATATATATATAGTAATATGTATAGTAAAGAAGGGCATGGATTGGATGGCATCCCAGTTAGGAGAGATACTGATCCCTTACCTGGCTGGTATGCCTAAATAATGAATGAACAATATGTAGGATTAATAAAGATAGATGGCCTAAATAGTACAGATGGTTTGTGAGTAAGGTGAGCGTCTCTTTAAAAGACTAATTCACCCACCTGTATACATTGGTCCAGAAGCAGTTTCAAGACAGGTGTGTGAGGAAAGCAACGGTGAACTGGGTGTCCGCAGTAAGGAAGTGAAATCCGTGCCTTAACTGTTTGGTTTTATGATACAAGGGGGGTTGTCACGTTTTTTCTTTACTCTTTTCACAATGCAATGTTAGATTGACTTGCTTTGTGTTATTGTTGCACTGTTTGTTTATAGATTTTTTTCTGTTCATCATTTCACTAGTGTTTTTTGTTTCGTTTGTGGGGTTGTAAAGCATGTTATGAAGTTCATTTGTATTCACAGAAGCCTTGATGAGTTGAATTGTATCTACAACAACATTTATTTCTATAGCACATTTTAATACAAACAATGTAGCTCAAAATACTTTACATGATGAAGAAAGAGAAAAAAGACAAAATGCATAATTAAAATTAGAGAACACTAATTAATATAGAATAAAAGTAAGGTCCGATGGCCAGGGAGGACAGAAAAAAACAAAAAAAAAAACTCCAGAAGCCTGGCGAAAAAAATAAAATCTGCAGGGGTTCCAGGCCACGAGACCGCCAGGCCCCCTCTAAGCATTCTACCGCAATCAGTCCTCATGGTATTCAGGGTTCTCATGGAAGAATTTGATGATGATGGTCATGTGGACTTATGGCCTTTAATCCATCAATGTAGGGACATCACGGTGCTTTGATTAGGTGGTGGTGGCGCAGGTTGCCACCACAGAAAACCAGAAAAAGAACAGAAAAGAGAATAGGGGTTAGTATGGATTTTGGAGTCACCATGAATAATAATGATAATTAATTGAATATACAGAGCATCAGGATTTAACTAAGATGAAGCTATGAGAGAGCCATGTTAAAGTGATGTGTTTTTAGCAATTTTTTAAAGTGCTCCACCGTATCAGCCTGGCGAATTCCTATTGGCAGGCTATTCCAGATTTTAGGTGCATAACAACAGAAGGCCGCCTCACCACTTCTTTTAAGTTTAGCTCTTGGAATTCTAAGCAGACACTCATTTGAAGATCTAAGGTTACGATTTTGGAGTGTAAGGTGTAAGACATTCAGAAATATTAGATAAAGCGAGATTATTTAAAGCTTTGTAAACCATAAGCAGTATTTTAAGGTCAATTCTAAATGGCACAGGTAACCAGTGTAGTGACATCAAAACTGGGGTGATGTGCTCAGATTTTCTTTTCCTAGTTAAGATTCCAGCAGCTGCATTCTGCACTCATTCCAATCGATTGATGTCTTTTTTGGGTAGTCCTGAGAGGAGTGCGTTACAGTAATCTAGTCAATTGAAAACAAAAGCGTGAACTAATTTCTCAGCATCTTGCAATGTTATAAGAGGTCTAACCTTTGCAATTTCTTAAGAGAAAAAAATGCTGTCCTAGTAATCTGATTAATATGCAATTTAAAATTCAGGTCAGAGTCAATAGTTACCCCTAAATTCCTTACCTCTGTCCTGACTTTTAATCCTAATTCATCAAATTTATTTCTAATAACCTCATTATATCTATTATTGCCAATCACTAAAATTTCTGTTTTCTCTTTATTTATTTTTATTTTTATTTTATTTTATTTTTATCTTTATTTTATTTATCTAGTTACTTGTTGCTTGTAATAAAAGTTAATTGACTCTATAGGGGCATAAGCATTTGTTTTAAATGCCGGACTTGTGCTACAAATATGGATGGATGGGCAACCAAACAGGTTGGATACTCTTCACTTTTCCTAGTAGGGATCCCTGCATAATGGAAAGATGGAAGGGGGCTGTCTCTTGGGGCCATGAGTTCCAACCAGTAGGCTGCTTGGCAGGGTCCCTCTGGCATAGCTCCTACAATGTTGCTTGGGGGTTGTAGTTCTGGAGGGCATCCATGTTGTGGTCCATTGGTCCAGCTGGAAGAAGGCTCCCCTGTCAGCAGGAGGTTCTGCCTGAACCTGAAATGCTTCCTGGGTACAGTGCTGATGTGCTGGGATGTACTCCTAAATCCAGCTTAATATGGAGTTCTACACCTCACCATAGGGGAGTCAGAGTCGGAAGTGGAGAAGGCTAAATTCACCTTCGGTGATGGTGGTGAAGGAAAAGAAAAGAGTTGTGTTTGTACTGATTTTGAAGGGGATGCCTGTCTAAATGTACTTTGTTAAATAAAAGACTCATTTTGAACCTGGGATTTGTGGAGGAGAATGTATATTCCTACAAGTCTGGTTAATCAGTCCACCAATTGGCATCATGCTGAGTCGATTGAGTATGCATTTCTGCCATTAATTCTACAACTACACAGATGACTTTGGCGATTCTTTTTTCTCCAAGCCCTCATGGCAGATTTTTAAGAAACACTGATTGTTTTCCACCATTGACAGGTTTCCTTCATAAAGATTTTGTTCATCATGAACAGAATGTTAATCATTGACATCACATTGAACTGCTGAGGCATTTATGGGAAAGCATGAGGAAAAAAAACACCCAAAGAGAGTTATCTGTTCAAAGAGGTTTTGATCAGAAACAACGTAGCTGCTGCTATGCACTCTTTGTATCTGTCAGATCTCGCTCCCTTGGTTACACTTTTGAATCAAAAAACCCACCTCTCCTCTTCTTTATTTGGTTAAGAGCCCCTGTCTTCAGTTCAAAAGCATGACCACATCTACAGGGGCTTCTTATATATGGGCTACTTTCATTTTCCGCAGTATTTAATTTAATGATATTTTAGCCATCAATACATGTGTTTTGCATGTTGTGAGCATACAACTGGATGACTCGACTTGTGGAATGTGTGACACGAGTAACGCAAGACATTTTGTTAATATTGTTTGGTGATGTTCAGCATTGGTCACTATCGGATTCAGTTTAGTTTGTTATGTCATTTGTCTGCGAAAACATAACATTAAAACATTTTTTTGGCCACCACTACAAACTACATTGGGTAAGTAACATATAAAAAATACATAGTTTTTGGATGGTTTTCTTCATTTTTTATTGCCTTTTAATAATTCATTTCTGAATACTGTTGTTATTCTTACAATGCAATTAAGAGTATGAAAACTAAGGTGATTAGAATAAGTACTGCTTTAACCAGTTCAGGGATGTGGACCCTATTATGGCAGCTTTGGATACAAACTTGAATGGGGTGTGATAATAATATGCCAAAGACATCATAAAGGTTTGGGGCAGCCACCCGTATATTGTTTTTCCCAGCTGCAAAAGTTTATGTTTTTGAAACACTATGAGCATAGAACAGAGTCCACAACAGAACTGGTTACAGTAGCCCAAGATGGAGGCTTTGAAGGTCTGGAGAGGAACTGATGTCATCATAGGGGCCGGAACCAGAAGTGAATTCATCAAAGGGGCCGGCTTCGGAAGTGACATTATCAAAGGGGCCGGCTTCAGAAGTGACGTCTTCTGAGGTTTGTAGGGAACTGAGAAAGACAGTCAGCGCACTCCGCCGCCCCCTGGTCAGATGATTTATTACACTTACTCAGATCCTTTAGCTGCCTCCTACTCGCACGTGTGTGACAGGGGCATCAGTCCATCACAGGGTGCACTCATACTAACTCACAACAGTATTAATTAAAGCCAACAGTTAAGTTAATGTATTTATTAAAAGTGAAAACAGAATTGTCTCTGAACTCTTATATTTGCACAACAGCAAAAATATATCTCCATCCATTACACTAGACAAGGTGGCATTCCTTATGCAAACAGTGCCAGATACACAGGATGAAAACCTCCATGGACACTGAGAACAATACATAAAGTTCACAAATATAGTGAGCAGGAGGGAAATGTGAACCAGGAAAACTGAACACTGCATCATCATTCTGGGCCTAAATACCCTTAAAATGATATTC
The DNA here is from genome assembly GCA_026402145.1 of Polypterus bichir lapradei. NCBI lineage: Eukaryota > Metazoa > Chordata > Cladistia > Polypteriformes > Polypteridae > Polypterus > Polypterus bichir. The sequence goes on from JANRMT010062796.1 coordinate 62,247,635, forward strand.
ATACAGATAACCTGTTTTGGTATTCACAGTAAAAGTATGGTTAAGCTCATAAGTCATATCACCTTCTAAAGTCAATCTTATTTGTGGTGTGTAAGAACAAAAGGAGACTGGTAATATTGAAGAGTTGGGGACCTGAAGGGCAACCTCCTTTTAATTACCACAAGGAAAAGGAATAGATCTGGCAAAATATGTAGAAGTCATCTATCCAAACAAGTGACAGGAAGAGAGATGAAAAAGAGAGTGGAGGCAGGGTGGAAAGAGTGTCAGGAGTAATCTGTGACAGGTGGGTATCAGCAAGAGTGAAAGGGAAGGTCTACAGGACGGTAGTGAGACCAGCTATGTTATATATGGGCTGGAGACGGTGGCACTGACCAGAAAGCAGGAGACAGAGCTGGAGGTGGCAGAGTTAAAGATGCTAAGATTTGCATTGGGTGTGACGAGGATGAATAGGATTAGAAATGAGTACATTAGAGGGCTGGACAGATTGGAGACAAAGTCAGGGAGGCGAGATTGCGTTGGTTTGGACATGTGCAAAGGAGAGATGCTGGGTATACTGGGAAAAGGATGTTAAGGCAAGAAGAAAAGAGGATAGCCTAAGAAGAGGTTTATGGATGTGGTGAGAGAGGACATGCAGGTGATGGGTGTAACAGAACAAGATGTAGAGGACAGGAAGATATGGAAAAAAATGATCTGCTGTGGCAACTCCTAATGGGAGCAGCCGAAAGAAGAAGAAGACAGGAAGAGGTAGGGCTGATGATTATGCAGTGATGACTGCCACCGGTTACTTGTTCTTAAATAACGGAAAGGATAGTGAGGTGTTGTTAATGACGTCTCCGTTTCTCTCTCACCACTTCTTTATGCCTTTACCTTACACCCCCCAAAACACATACTCTACACTAAACCTGAGTAGTTATGGTCATGAAATATTGCAAAATCAAATCTACCCATTCACTTCTGTTATTCAGTGTTGAGCAGAACAGATGATTATTCATACAGCATTATGCTCAATATAGGAAGCAGACGGGTTGCCATTGCATTGCCACACCATCTGAAACCAGGCCAGTTAAAAGTCACCATTTCATCTAACAGCCTTTTAAAGGCTCTGAGAGGAAGCCCATGTGAACATGCAGAGAACATGCAAACTGCACAGAGAAAAGCAGGCCATCCTTTAATCAAATCAGAGTTCAAGTGCTGTCAACACTGGGCCACCGTGCCACACATTAGGACAAATCCCTTGCATGATCTTTCTAACATAAAATAGAAGTTCACAATAATGTTTAGCTTAAACAGAAGAAAAAAGAAAATTAGTCCTCTTTCATCATGCAAAATAATGACTTTATGACCTGGATCCTTCAAGAAAGTAGTCAATTAGGCACTAAAAATCTACATTTACTTGTGAATGTTGTATTGCTCAAATAAACTGTCATTGTGTCACCCTGACTCTTGTGCTTGTTTAGATTAAATGACTTGATTGGAAACTTTAGTTTTCAGTTTCTTAATGGCTTCATTTTCATTTTGAACCCATAATTATAACTGGAGTGATCTCCATCATCAATCTTTCAATCCTGTAAAGCCCATCCTAGTAGAAAATTGTATTTGCCTCTTTTGTGATAAAGCGGGCATGTTGAACTTGCCTGAACCCACTCAAGCTGAAGATGAGAGGTACATGATGTTTCAGGCAATCCGCCCAAGCTCTTACCGACAGAATAAACAGGTGTTGCTGCGTGGAATTAGCTCTTAGATATAAAAATCTTAGTGCAGGAAGGGAACAGAAAGATGCATTCAGTGATTCAATATCATTTCTTTAAGTGCACTGGGTTTAAATTGTGCGCTGATGTTTTGCACACACTCTAATGCATTTAGTGCCATCCAGTAGCTCAGGAAAGGGGGGCAAATCAAAAATATCTCATCCTACCTTCCAACCAGACATTTTTTCTTAGTAGACCCTTTCACACATGCAGGTGATTATAGGCATTTACCGGTGAATCAGCAGGGTTGAGATGAGTATCCTGGGAAACATGACCCTCCACTGAAGTGATCTTGCCTTACAGTTGAATCTCCTGCATGTCCCATATTCAGTCACTTTATCTTCTGGCTTAGCTTTAGTACATCCCTTGGCAAGTCATTTTGTCTCTCAGCTCCTTCACCACCTCCAAATCTTCCTTAAATTTGCCTCTCAGTCACCCCTGATTGCCACCAATTCCTTGAAGATAGATGACCTCATTTTGAAATTCAGGCTTCTAGTCTCTGCCGATCATCTCATTATCTGGCTCCCCCCAACAAGTGTGTTCTAGATGCGTTGCTTCACATCTAGTCTCGAAAATATATTACTTAACCCTCCAGCTGAAAACTTTTAAGGCGTAATTGAATGTTCTGACACAAGTGATCGCAGGGAGAGCTTTTAAACTTGTGTCCTGGGAGTGGAAATAGGCCAGCCTGAACTCTGGAATTGATTTCAGATCTTGACTGGAATTGACACCACAAGGGAGTTGCGTTCCACTTCTTGGCCAAGGTACATCTGTGCCTGGCATCAGAAGGAGAGAGTGGGACAAAGGCTGAGCTGGGAAGGCATGGAAACCATTTTTATGAAGAAAGAATGATAGAGGGAAGGGAGATCATGAATGGAATACCTGGTTGTACTTTGGAAGCTGGAAAGCAGACAAATCACTGAGAAAGAAGTGGCTCAAGACCAGTACATTCATCACAAGGCACAAAGCAGGTTTTGTAAAACTTTGATGTTTTGTTGTGTAACGTTTGTGTATCCTTACTTCATGTGTGTTGTTAAATCTATATAAAATGGTAGGGGTTGTGTCTGTCTGTCATGCTATTGCTTCTGAACCACTGGTGCCAGAACCTTGATTTTGGTCTTAACCAAAGGCTTATGCTATGTGATATGTGCTGGTGAAGCAAAAAATGTGGCCAGTGGCAACCACTGCAAAGTTATCAGGATTCATGCCTTTCTTATGCAAAATTGCATAGGCAAACTAATGGTTAAGGTGACACAGAAGAGAGAAAAAGAAGAGCAGTGACATCTGTTGAGTGTGAGGCAAATTACAGAAATAAATTATGTGATAGGAAGAAAATGAATGACAGCACCAGCATTCACTGTGTGCAGCCTGCCTGAACTACTGGGGCTGGAATCTTGATCTTGGCAGAACCTGAGGTCTGCATGTTATCTAGTAAATTATAATTTTGATTTTTTTTTTTCTAATTTGAATAAGATCACTAGAAGGAGAGACTAGGAAATTAAGTATGCAAGGGTATGTCAATATCAAGGATATGAAAACAGAGTAGGGTCTATATTCCAGAAGAAGTAAACAAAAATGAAGATACAAAGTCAAAATAACAGCAAAAACAAGTTCACAATAGAAAATCAGAACTCTAACTAACATTACTAAAATAATCAGAAACATTTTATTTTGAAATCCAATATTTACTGCTATCCTACAAAGGCAGTGAGTATAACTAAATATGTCTTGTGACTGCTATATCATTTGACCAGCAAGAGGCATAGTGACCATAAACAAAATGGGTGCAACCATATATAAACAAAATTATGTCAAACCATCCAAAAGCCCAGACCACAAATAACAGTTTTTAAGTGCAAAACTAACAGTATGTTTAAAAATGTGCAAAAATAAGTTCCTCAGATCACAATACTGTAACAATAATTGCAGGAAAGATTATAAAACAGAATGGACAGACAGACCAATTCATTATCTATCTATGTGTTATGAACTACCAGGAGACGCTCCAGTACCCCTACACCCGACACGACATATACAGGCACAAGTCCAGCAACACACTAGGCTTTTACTAAAGCGTGGGAAACATTTTCCTTTTGTTTCCCACCTGCAGCACAGTACACAAGCATGATAAAGCACAAATATGAAGCACAGTCCTTTATCTTCTTCTTGTCTCTTTCTGCCTCAACTCCTCCTGGCAAGCGTCGTCCTCCTCCTCCTCCCGACTCTGACTCCCTGAATAAGATGCAGCTGTTCCTTATATTCAGAATCCCAGGAGTACTTCCAGGTAAGGTGGGAGTCCTATACAAAAGGGCTTAGTGATTCCTGTAGCACCCCCCTGGGGGCACTCCCAGAACCCAAAAGAGCTATGCCCACAAACACAATTCCCATTCAGCCCTGTAGGCATCTGAGGCACCATTGCAACCCAAGAGGGCTGCCAAATAGTGTTTGGGGGAGATAGCACCCATCATAAGCCATATCCCCCTGTTCTTCCATTAAGGAGGTGCCCCCCCCCCAGGGTAATGATTCTTCACAGCATTCAATTATCAGGTTTTAGATTGCAGTGACCTATAACAGTAGCACTGCATACAAGGCAAGAATCAACCATGGAAGGGATGCCTGTCCATTCAAACAGACACCTGCACTCACTCAGACTGGGCCAATTTCGAATCAACAATTAGCATGACATGGAATGAGGGAGGAAAACTGGAGAACCTAACAAAACAAAAAGCACACAGACAAAGGGAAAATATGCAAAATTAACAAATGCAGTAACTGGGGATGAGATTCAAATACAAGGACGGAAATAATAAAATTAATTAATTAAATGTAACCTGAGGCATATGTACAAAATGGATTCTAAGGGGTGTTATGAATATTTTGTGTTATTAAATTTTTTCTTCCTTATTGTTTGAGTGTTGTTACTAAATGTACTTATTGTGATTGTTTTTAAAGGATCCTGAATCTGCTTTCAACATTAAGTTTTGTTTGTTTGTTTGGAGGTCATTTTATTATAATGAGACAATATTTGCATTATTTAATGTCACTGTCTTGTTTGCCATAGGTCTCATCATTTGGTTACAACAATGTCAACCAATGAAAAGAATTCCCAAGTTTATCCCAGATGTGGACAAAATCTACAAAGCGTGCAGTGAGTTTGTTTGTTAGTGTATTTCTGGTTTACGACTATGAATTGTGGTTTTGCTTTTGATTTGATGACGGATTGATTTCCTTTCTTTTGGCTTTTGAATTTGTTTTGATTACTGACTAAGTGTTCTTCTTCTGGTCCCTTAATGAAATCTTTTCTGCTGCCATTCAGCAGAGGGATGTGTGTGCAAATGTGTAACCTGAACTTTCCAGTTTACAGGACTGTGGAAGGGAACCCGGACGGGACACCCAAGAGATGGAAGGATGAGGGAAGGCAGCTTCTTTAGGGCACTGCCTCCCCCCCCATGAACTCTAGATGGCCGCTCCACTGGGTTGCAGTAGTGCTACAGATTCCCACAGAGCATCATGGGACTTGGAGTTCTTTACCTCAGCCCTGTTGGGTATCATGGGTGCCTCCAGAAGGCGCTGGGGTGGCATGGGTTTCCATGTCCCCAAGAAGTGCTTACAGACCATGTGGACAGAAGAGCAGAAGCACTTCCAAGGTGGCTCACATAAAAGGAGCTGACTGTCTCAAAGAGACAAGAGACCTGTCTAGCAACCATATACTGTAGCAAGACAGGAAGCACCAGGACTCTAAAGACTTGGACCTTCGTCCTTTTGCAGAGATATCAGGAGTGCCATACGCCCCTTTCCAGCCACCTCATGACCCCCCATGCTCTCCTAATCCATCTACTGACTTCACAGAAAAAGTCACCAGAGACATGAATATCACTGCCGAGGTGAATAAACCTCTCAACAAGGTCAACACTCTCTCCGCAAACAGACACATTGGTGATGGCTGTGCCCAAGAGGACATTAAAGGCCTTGATCTTGGTTTTTATCCAGGACACTCGCAAGCCCAGACACTCAGACTCATCACTCAATTTCTCAAGAGCCCCAATCATGAACACCTCTGGCCCAAAATGACTATTTAAATGACTGGGTATAAATTCATATTTATACCTCTTTTGTTCATTCCTTATACGGACTATGTGCTTAATTCTTTGTTAGTGATATTGTCTCTGTATGTAAGCTGCATTTTTTATGTGCCATGTGTTTTGTGGGTGGTCCCCCAAGAGGTGGGGTTATCTGCCAATCACCGCCAGGAACTGCCCTCCAACCTTTTACAGTTTCTGGTGGTTCATTTCTAATGCAATTAGAAGTGGCAAGTTATTGTGCTTTTTGCAAATTCAATGTGCTTTGTGGTTACTGGGTTTTTGGCATTTAACTCTGTATTTCAGCTATTCTTGGGATACCATATTGGGAGTATTGCCTGTATTGGGTTGCCTTATTGTTTTGGGAAAAAGCTATTGCATTTGTGATCCACAAAGCTTCATTAATATTGAAGAGCATTTTTGTGAATAATAAATCTTCTACTTTGCAGAGATTCCACGAGGACCTTTTTTGTCTAGCCAGGGTTTATGAAGGGATTTCCCCCTGTTGTGAGTATTTTTAGAAGAACTTTTGGAACTTATGTACTTTGGGACTCCTAGTTCAAGATAATGGTACAAAAAATATACTTTTTTTAAGTTAAACAATTTTATTTACTTTAGTTCTAACTGCACTAAAAAGCAAAATATAAATTTTTTGTGGTTATATGGGACAAAATAAAATCATGGGGCACGCATAAATTAATTGATTCAAATACTTTTTGAAACTTGTTTAGTATAGTGGGGAATTACAATGTTGTTTTTTATATGTTATGATGAAAGTAGCTATTCTATTCATTGATTGAATTAATTTGTTTATACTGTATCTATATTTTACCTTTTACTTTTTAGTTGAGTATTTTGCCAATGATTTTCTTTAATCATTTTTCATGAATGGGAAGCTTCTTTAAAAGTATTACATCTTCTTTGCAGAATGAATTAAATACTAAAAAGAATTATATTTTGGTCTCTATTTTTCTGTTCAGGCTCTTATGGGATTAGCGCTCGGTTACTGCGAAAAAAAAATATCGATGACAGAACGCCAAGCTTACGGCGGTACTTCCTCACCTTGATCATCAAGGCTACTCCTTCGAAAAAGTAAACCAGTAAAGTTGGCACGCATATTTACCCACTCCACTGACTGGAAGAGTCAAGTGGGGGCAATCCGATGCATGTCTCACATGTATGCTCCTATATCTCATTATATTTTTTCGCCGTCATTGTTGTGTGTATGTTAATTGTAATTGCATAACCATTAATTACGGCGAAATTGCATCGGTTTTGATGGATTATTGTATTGTCATTGATACTGAACATGTATGCAAAATTTGAAGAAATTCGCTTCACCAAATTTGGGTGTAAAATCAGTTGCAAGATTTGACCCAGATAGACAGAGGAGTCAAGTTAAATAAAATTGTTTAATAATAAAAAAATGCTTATTTATTAATAAAAATATTTGTTTACAAGAATGAGGAAAAGATGATAAGTAAGATATTCCTTTTTTGTTTATAAATTTTATTGATTTTATTGAAATCACACAACATTCCATGCAAATAGATCAATTTTACAAAAATAGGATTGAAAACAAATCAACCCCCAACCCTGACAGAAAGATATTCCTAAAAGGCAAACCAAAAAACAAATAAATCCAGTCCTCATTTCAAGACATGTAAGCTAGAGTCGGGTGAAAGGTGGATGACACTTGCTGGGAGGCGCGGAGGAGGCAGAGACAGAGAGAAAGAAGAATTGTGTGCTGTTGTGCTTATGCAGTTCTCTATAATAAAAACATTTTGTGTTTTTAAACTTGTGCACTATACCTGTTCATGCTGGGTTTGGGAAGCTGAAGCGCCCCCTGGTGTCCACAACTGTCTGTTTTTCCTTTTCTTAATAAAACATTTGCACTTGTGGTTTGAGCTTTTATAAGTCAAGGCCATGTAGTACAAGCCAATGAAGAGGTATGAAAAGTCCAGGATAATTTACTCATTAATGATAACGTATAGTGAAACAAGTCAGGAGGGGTGTTAGTTGTTTTAAAATGTTAATTCCTTAAGTGTTTTTTATTAACTGTGGCATAACCTGTTTTAGCTCAGGCTGGTGCAGGTGTGCCCTAAAGTTAATAGATGGTAGCAGGTCGACAGCAGTGAGGCAATCAGGAGGCACCAGCTGAAGTTGGAATAAAAAGTGAGCAAGGTTAGCGCAGAGGGAAGAGTCGGTTGTTTTGGAGCAGACAGAAAGTGATTACTGGTTTGAAGAGTTGGCAGAGAAAAGGACAAGGTGGGCACCTTCAGTGAAACCAATTAGTTTGTGAAGGGCTGAGTGAGAGCTCCTTGAGGTGGATACGCGCTTGACAGATAAACAACAAAAAAGTGGGAAAGGTGAGAGGAGGAGAAGCCAGGGAACTGATTAAAAGAGCAGCATCCATAGATGGTCAAGGCACACTGGGAGCTGCAGTGTCTGGAAGAGGAGGCAGTTTGGTTCTACAGTGACTGACACTGTGGTGGGCTGCATAAGAGGGAAGTCTCACTGTCCTGATGAAGATGGTGAGTCAAAGAAAGGAAAAGTCAAAGAAAGCACAAAATTGGTTTTACCTGTTGACTTGGGATCTTAACATATTTATCAGACTTTTTCGGATTGTTTTGAACATCCAGAAACACTGACTTTATTTTAATACCATTAATCCTATAAAGCATTTATGTATTGAGCTGTTTATTATTTTTAACTATGCACTGCTTGCACTTTTCTGAGCACTTTAATTCTCTATGTTTTAATAAACTCCATTATTCTTTTGATAAAAAAATGTTTTGCTTCATTGCTCTCTTGGCCTGGTCCATCCTCAGTGTGTGACTAACAATGCCCTGAATACAAGAAGGTGACCTTTGACTGCAGGTCTGGAGTATCACAGTCACAATAATTGAAAAAATAAGAGAATAAAGGTCACCGCCAGGAATGCATCATTCTCAAGACCTTAACTTGCATCAGAATGATCATATAAGTATGTTAAATACAATTTGGTGTTTTTTATATTCAACTTAAAACAGCAGGCAGAAAATGCAAGAAATGATCAAATACATCATTACATTACAATCTGCCCCGCACTCAATGCTCAAAACAAGGTTTGCCTCCAAAATTTAGTTTCAAGCTTAACTGAATCTTATTATAAAAAGGAGAGCCTCACCCCGAAACTCACAAAGCAGGTTTTTGGCCTGCACTGGGTAACAAAACAAAAAAAAAGTAAAAAAATGATAGAAAGAGATTAAAATTAATAAACCCAGAAAGGGAAGAGAGGAACCCATGAACATCAGGTCAGGTTGGGGAGCATGCATTGGTACAGCACGTGCCGTACCCACCACATGACGAAATAGCTCAGGATCCTGGTTGGCAACCCCCTTGTAGACACATGATCCAGTCCCACCCTCCGGAAATAACCCCTATCTGCCACAGCCAGGTGTTATGTGGGCGAACGCTTGGCCTGGTCCAGCCACTCGGGTCCTCAACAATGAGGATACTGTGAGCCGGGTCACCCTTGGGGAGCCGTGGCACATGGTAATAGTGCCGTAACTGACGCTCCCTCAAAATGCAGGTAGTGTGCCTCAATCGGGACACCATGAGCAACAGCTCTTTCGACACAAAGTCAAACCAGCGGTACCCAAGGATTCTCTGGAGAGACACAGCACCAAAGGAGTCTTCGTCTCAGGTCACTGGTTAGCGTCCATGTCTCTCAACCATAAGGCAAGACAGGAAGCACCAGGACTCTAAAGACTTGGACCTTCCTTCTTTTGCATAGATATCAGGAGTGCAAGACGCCCCTTTGCAGAGACCTCATGACCCCCCATGCTCTCCCAAACCGTCTACTGACTTCATAGGAAGAGTCACCAGAGACATGAATGTCGATGCCGAGTTAAGTAAGCCGCTCGACATGGTCAACACTCTCTCCGCAAACAGATTCACTGTTGATGGCTGTGCCCAAGAGGTCATTAAAGGAATGGATCTTGGTTTTTATCCAGGACACTCGCAAGCCCAGACACTCAGACTCCTCTCTCAGTTCCTCAAAAGCCTTGATCAGAGCCTCCATTGACTCCATGAACACCTCTGGCTCAAAATGACTATTTAAATGACTGGGTTTAAATTCATGTTTCATGTCTCTTTTATTCATTCTGTATAGGGACTATGTGCTTAATTCTTTGTTTATGATTTTTTCTGTGTATGTAAGCTGCCTTTTTTATGTGTCATGTGTTTTGTGGGTGGTCCCCCAAGAGGCGGGGTTATCTGCCAATCACTGCCAGGAACTGCCCTCCAACCAAAAAGTGGCAAGTTATTGTGCTTTTTGCAAATTCAGTGTGCTTTGTGGTTAATGGGTTTTTGACATTTCAATCTCTATTTCGACTGTTCTTGGGATACCATATTGGGACTATCGGCTGCTGTATTGGACTGCTTTATTGTTTTGGGGAAAAGCTATTGCATTTGTGCTCCACAAAGCTTCATTAATATTGAAGAACATTTTTGTGTGTAATAAATCTTCTGCTTTGCAAAGATTCCATGAGGACCTTTTAGGACTAGCCAGGGTTTATGACGGGGTTGCCCCCTCTTGTAAGCATTTTTAGAAGAGCTTTTGAGACTCATATACTTTGGAACTCCTAGTTTAAGATAATGGCAAAAAAATGTTTCTTTATTAATTAAAATGTTTCTTTACAAGAATGAGGAAAAACGATAAGTAAGGTATTCCTAAAAGGCAAACCAAAAAACAAACAAATCCAGTCCTTATTTCAATAAATGTAATCTCAAGGCAATAGCAGAAAAATGTCAAAAACAGAAAATCAAAACACTTATCAAAGTTGTAATATGCAAATCCAAAAGTGAACCAATGACAGAGGTATACACATATCAATGACAAAGCCCACTTCTAATGTTGTAGAGGGCTTACAAAGGCCTGCTGGTGTTCTTTCAGCTGTGTGACAGGAGGCACTACCCCCTTAGGCTCAACATTTAAAACACAAGAAAATTACTATAAAAGACTATTGAATACATAGTGCAACAAACATTTGTAACTGAATAGTAAAATACACACGTAAAGAACAAACAAAAATTGAGCTGTGGATAAAACCCTGGCTATACCATAACAATTATACAAATTAAACACAAGAAAGGTTATTATTACTCATGTCAAAAAATAACTTGCTTATTTGGTCATTCAAATACCATACATGTTAATAAAACAAAAAAAAATGTGACCAGTGTTCAATTTCGTCATTAATACCATCTCACATGTACAGAATAATAAATGTTAGTGATTTTTATTATTTAATTCAAACCACTGTGTAAAATATGTGACACAATCATTGGCACAATCCCAATCAAAACAAGTCGAACAGGAATCAGCATCACATCAGCTAAACTTCCAGACAGAACGTGCAAAGGCGCAGGGCACAGGCAGGTTTCAAAACAACCAGCTTTTCTGCAAGACTTCCTGTAGGGCAAAGGCCAAATCAATCTCTTATCCTCTTGCAAAAAGATTTCCCTTTGATATTTTTTATACTTTCTAGCTTCTTTCTAAAAACAAAACAGAATATCTTATGTCAGCATTTAAAGTGTCTAGAGCTACTTTCACCACACTAAGCACACAACCTTTTAATGTTTGAACATACTGCACTTCAGACGGTGCAAGCTGACATCATGTCACCACAGCAACAGCCTCATTACCTGACATTTTTATTACATAAGCTAACATTTTTATATTTACTGAAGTACATGGACCTTTGATCTTAAAATAAAATGCTACTAAAGAATACATACAAACAACAGTAAACTCTCTGACAGATCTTACACATGATTATGAATTCTGAACACATAGGTATCGTGTGCTGGGGAGTTTATCAATAGATGTCACAATCCATCCATCCATTATCCAACCCGCTATATCCTAACTACAGGGTCACGGGTGTCTGCTGGAGCCAATCCCAGCCAACACAGAGCAAAAGTCAGGAAACAAACCCCGGGCAGGGCGCCAGCCCAACACAGGGCACACACACACACACACACCAAGCACACACTAGGGACAATTTAGAATCGGCAATACACTTAACCTGCATGTCTTTGGACTGTGGTAGGAAACCGGAGTACCCGGAGGAAACCCAGGCAGACATGGGGAGAACATGCAAACTCCACGTAGGGAGGACCCGGGTCTAGATGTCACAATATATTTTATTACTTTTGGTAGTCTATCTAGAACAATTCTGTTTTGACAACACATTATTTTGTTTTCAACATTAAAGACACAGCTTGGCATTGATCACATCACTGATGCAACTTTGCTAAGTAGTGATCTTCAAAGAAACGTCAATGCAAGAATATAAAACTGATGCTTACATATGGTCAGAAATTTCAAGTATTTGACAGTTTTCGCAATTGTTATCATTCATTTCTGTCTATTGAGAGTTCTTGCATTGTGTTTAGTGGATGTAGTCTTGGATAAATGTGAGCAATCATGTTTGTCTACTGTATGCTCAATTGCTCTATTTTCAGAATTATTTCTTGTTTGTCAATGTGGTTCAGTAACGTGTTTTCTTACTCTTTCTTTGTCAGATAATCACCTGAGATTTGCTTGACGGTTAGCAGAGGCCTGTGCCTTTCTTTTTCTTTCTGCCTTCACGTTGGTCATCAGTTGTGATGATTTTGTCATAAACAGATAACCATGGGGCATATGGCCGTCATTTATTAAAGTTTAACAAAGTTTTAATGTTGGATGATCGATAAACACAATACTTACACTTGATTATGAATTGTGGATGCATATGTACTGTGTCCTGGGGGGATTATCAATAGATGAGCTTGCAGGAACCAATGGTTTTATTACAATAAATGTTTGTGGTCACCAGTAAAGTGACCACCAGTTTGATATTGCCTAAAATTTTTTAATCTTGTTTGCTTAAGTGCTTCAGCATTTTCTTCTTATTCTTTCTCATTTTTCATCACTTAATTGCCTTCTGTGATGTGTTTGATGTTCAGCTGTTCTTCTTTCTCTTTCTGCCATTAAGGTAGTTATCATTTAGTTTCTCTATGACTTTGCCGTAAACACACAGCCACAACTCATGGCCACCAGGTTGCTGGTACGTAAAATTTGAACTTCCAGAACATATCAGGTTATAAGTTTTTAATTAATACTAAGATTAATGTTCTAGCCCTAATAGTGTTTGAATAATCACATGACAGACAGATAGACATTAGCATTTTGTATTGTGGAAAAACCAGCCGAACACCAACAGGCAGACACCAACAGTTCCCAAACACGCACATATTTATTTACACTATTTACATTGAACCGAGTCCCGCACACAACCCAGTGTCCCTGCACCAAACACTCACACGCCCGGTCCATCCAACAGTCCTTCCTTCACCACCTCCACTCCTCTCCTCCGAGCTTCATCCTCTTCGTTCCGACTCCAGCTGATGACTGGAGGAAGGCGGCCTCTTTTATTCCCACCCAGACGTGCTCCAGGTGCCCTCTGATGAACTTCCTGTGGCACTTCCTGGTGTGGTGGAAGTGCCACATGAGCACCCGGAAGCACTCCGGGTGTCCCTGGTACTCCTTCCAGCAGCACCTCCGGGTGTGGCGGAAATGCTGACGTCCAGGGCTCCAGAATTGTCCAGGCGCCCCCTGGCGGTGGCCACGGGCCCCTATAGGGTTGAGCTTCCATGCTCACTTCCCGTGGCCCCCATACCAACCAGGGCAGCTTCCCTCTTGTGGTCCAGGGGAGGCATAGTCCCTCTCCTGGTCCTTCCAGGCATCCCAGCTGGGCACAGCACCCAGCCGACCGCCACAATATACTGTATATATAGAAGATTTTGAACATTTAATTATAACTGAAGCACTTTTCACTTGGTCGGTTTTGCACAAGAAATTTGTTTTTAAACAGTAATGCACATGGAACTGTGCATTACTATTAAATGGATGGTTAAGTCAAGAGTATTTTTATGGTCAGCAATGGCACAAGCAGCAGTGAAATCAAGTAGAAGCAACACTGATGAAGGCCTTGAGCAGGCTCTTATTAACACTAAAACAAAAGGTAATTCCAGGGTGAAAATTCTGATTAGGAAAATTAAATGTGATAATTAACAAAAGATATTGAATGGGCTCAAAGGTTTTGGAGTTTGGAGTTTATAAATTGTGCCGTATAATGAAGATGCTAAGAAAGTGGCAGAGTCAACATTTGACTTGGCCTTTCATTGTAGTGACAATATTATAAGAACAACAATTGATAGACAGGACAAGAGTGGCTAAAGGGACACATTAAGTATAATGAGCAACATTGCAGGAGTAGGAATGTCATGATCTGGTTTATGTTGGTATTTCTGTGTTTTCTTGTGTCCTTTTTCAGGTGTTTTGTATTTATTTTGGGGGTTTGTAATTAGGAAAACCTACTTCTAACATTTAATCCTACTGTTGATGTAATTTTCTAGTTTTTTTTTTTTTTACATTTTTTATGCTGTTTTGTGACACTCTTATTGTTTTATATAGGCACCATCATTTTTAGGGGCTTCATTTGTGGTTACCACTGCATTACTATGAATGGATAACCAGAAGTACACAGTGCACTCTAAAGGGTAGTGCCATACTCTTCCTGGATGTGCAAGATTGTGAATATGATCCAAAATCTTTCTAGAATACTTCATGGTAAATGAATGGTCCTGGATTTTGAATTATTTGCTTTTGATTACTGACACCAATTTAAGTTTTGTGCTTAGGCTTTGAAGTCTCAATTTTATTCATTTCCTGGTTTCAAGCTTTGAGTCAGTTTTTTTCACTTCATCTTCTGGTCCCTGATTCATAAAATCTGCAGCATTTCTAATCTTGGCAGAATTACGCTATGAGTGCTTTGGCAAGATAGGGAACCCAGAGAACAGACTGTAGTCAGATGGACTGAATAAAGATTAATAAAGCAACCTTTGATGAATCACTGATTAAAACTGATGATGTAGCAGTAAATGCACCTCCTCTCATTGTAGAGGAAAACCAGAAAATAAAGGAGTGTATCTGAGAAGCAGAAATTGTGAAGTTCATTTACCTTCCTCCATTAAAAGAGAAGATGAAACTCTGGGACTACAGTTGTGCTTGAAAGTTTGTGAACCCTTTAGAATTTTCTATATTTCTGCATAAATATGACCTAAAACATCATCAGATTTTCACTCAAGTCCTAAAAGTAGATAAAGAGAAACCAGTTAAACAAATGAGACAAAAATATTATACTTGGTCATTTATTTATTAAGGAAAATGATCGAATATTACATACAGTATTTGTGAGTGGCAAAAGTATGTGAACCTTTACTTTCAGTATCTGGTGTGACCCAACCCCCTTTGCAGCAATAACTACAACTAAACGTTTCCGGTAACTTTTGATCATTCCTGCACACCGGCTTGGAGGAATTTTAGCCCATTCCTCCGTATAGAACAGCTTCAACTCTGAGATGTTGGTGGGTTTCCTCACATTAACTGCTCGCTTCAGGTCCTTCCACAGCATTTCGATTGGATTAAGGTCAGGACTTTGATTTGGCCATTCCAAAACATTAACTTAATTCTTCTTTAACCATTCTTTGGTAGAATGACTTGTGTGCTTAGGGTCGTTGTCTTGCTGCATGACCCACCTTCACTTGAGATTCACTTCATGGACAGATGTCCTGACAATTTCCTTTAGAATTCTCTGATATAATTCAGAATTCACTGTTCCATCAATGAAGGCAAGCAGTCCTGGCCCAGATGCAGCAAAACAGGCCCAAACCATGATACTACCACCACCATGTTTCACAGATGGGATAAGGTTCTTATGCTGGAATGCAGTGTTTTCCTTTCTCCAAACATACCGCTTTTCATTTAAACCAGTAAGTTCTATTTTGGTCTCATCCGTCCACAAAACATTCTTCCAATAGCCTTCTGGTTTGTCCACGTGATCTTTAGCAAATTGCAGACAAGCAGCAATGTTGTTTTTGGAGAGCCGTGGCTTTCTCCTTGCAACCCTGCCATGCACACCATTGTTGTTCAGTGTTCTCCTGATGGTGGACTCATGAACATGAACATTAGCCAGTGTGAGAGAGGCCTTCAGTTGCTTAGAAGTTACCCTGGGGTCCTTTGTGACCTCGCCGACTATTACACGCCTTGCTCTTGGAGTGATCTTTGTTGGTCCACCACTCCTGGGGAGGGTAACAATGGTCTCGAATTTCCTCCATTTGTACACAATCTGTCTGACTGTTGATTGGTGGAGTCCAAACTCTTTAGAGATGGTTTTGTAACCTTTTCCAGCCTGATGAGCATCAACAACTCTTTTTCTGAGGTCCTCAGAAATCTCCTTTGTTCGTGCCATGATGCACTTCCACAAACATGTGTAGTGAAGAGCAGACTTTGATAGATCCCTGTTCTTTAAATAACACAGGGTGCCCACTCACACCTGATTGTCATCCCATTGATTGAAAACACCTGACTTGAATTTCACCTTCAAACTAACTGCTAATCCTAGAGGTTCACATACTTTTGCCACTCACAAATATGTAATATTCGATTATTTTCTTAAATAAATAAATAAATTACCAAGTATAATATTTTTGTCTCATTTGTTTAACTGGTTTCTCTTTATCTACTTTTAGGACTTGAGTGAAAATCTGATGATGTTTTAGGTCATATTATTGCAGAAATATAGAAAATTCTAAAGGGTTCACAAACTTTCAAGCTCAACTGTAGTGTTATTCATAATGCAAGTGATACTTTACTATAATACTAATTTTAAGAACATTTTTTATCTGCTTCCTTTCAGTCAGACAGACTATTGGGAAACAGCAATCAATGTCAGAATTAAATCTTTGCCATCTTTTCATTATTCTGTTGAAAACTCCAAAAATAGCTCTTTTTCAGGCATGAAAATTCTGGTGGGGCTACATGAACCTAGGAGAGAGAGAGAGATAAGAAAATGATCAAGCAATTAAAAAGCATAAGTGATGAGACCCAGTTCTCTGCTTAAATCCATTGGTCTGGGTATGTGGCTACTGACAATGTCAAGAAGGATCCTGGTTTGGATCAGCTAACAGAGGTGGAGAAAGTGAGTGCAGATTGTGTTGCCTTTAAACACAAGTGAGTGGTGTGAGGTAGAACTGGCAACATGAATGTGGGATACAGATGAAAAAAGATTGTTTGAACAACATGGAGAATTGGAGAGGCAGCAGTGACACGTAAGACTGGCCGAGTAAGGAGATGGCCTTCAGTAAACCTCAATTGAGGAGGTGAGGTAGAGACACTGCACTTCACAATGTGTGAGGCTACTAGTACCAGTGATGATACAATATCAGCCAAGTATGTGGATTGTAACACCCGGGGAAACAGGACTATCGACCTACTGTATGCAAACGTTAAAGACGCATACAGCGCCACCCCGCTGCCTGCGCTTGGGAAAGCAGATCATAACCTGGTTCTGCTACAGCCTCAATACAAACCAAGAGTGAGGGCGCTACCTACAACCACACGCTCATTCAGGAAGTGGTCCCCTGAGGCAGAGCAGGCTCTGAGAGACTGCTTTGGAACTACAGACTGGGATATATTCCTGGGGTCACATAGTGAGAACATTGAAGAGGCTGTTGAATGCACAACTGATTACATCAACTTCTGTATGGACATTGTAGTTCCAGTAAGAACAGTACGCTGCTATGCTAACAACAAGCCATGGGTTACAAGTGACATCAAGGGCCTTTTGAACCAGAAGAAAAGGGCTTTTAAAGGTGGTGATCAGCATGAGCTCAAGCGCGTGCAGAAGGAACTCCGAGTCCAACTCAGGGCGGCGAAAGAGCAGTACAGGAGAAAGCTGGAGCAAAAGTTGCAGAACAACAGCATGAAGGAAGTGTGGGATGGGATGAAGATTATCACTGGATGCAGCTCGAAGCGGGGTGCCGCCATCGAGACAGACGTGGAGAGAGCAAACCAAATGAACAACTTCTTTAATAGGTTTGATCACCCTAACCCACTATCACCTCGAAGTACTGCATCCTCCAACCATCCTTCTGCTGGTACCAGCATAGGTGAGACATCCCCACCCACAATTACAGCAGCCCATGTGAGCAGAGAGTTGAAAAGACTTCGTGCCAGCAAAGCAGCGGGTCCAGATGGTGTATCGCCACGACTGCTGAAGGCCTGTGCGTTGGAACTGGGGAGTCCTCTACAGCGCATCTTCAACCTGAGCCTGGAACAGGGGAGAGTCCCAAGGCTTTGGAAAACATCTTGTATCACCCCTGTCCCAAAGGTATCACGACCTAGTGAGCTGAATGACTTCCGGCCTGTTGCTCTGACGTCACATCTGATGAAGACCATGGAGCGGCTGCTGCTTCACCACCTGAGGCCACAGGTCCGCCACGCCCTCGACCCTCTGCAGTTCGCATACCAGGAGAAGGTGGGAGCGGAGGATGCCATCATCTATATGCTACACCGATCCCTCTCCCACCTGGACAGAGGCAGTGGTGCTGTAAGAATTATGTTTTTGGACTTCTCTAGCGCCTTCAACACCATCCAACCTCTGCTCCTTAGAGACAAGCTGACTGAGATGGGAGTTGACTCACACCTGGTGGCATGGATTGTGGACTATCTTAC
Source organism: Polypterus bichir lapradei (assembly GCA_026402145.1). NCBI lineage: Eukaryota > Metazoa > Chordata > Cladistia > Polypteriformes > Polypteridae > Polypterus > Polypterus bichir. Next base: position 62,266,069 of record JANRMT010062796.1, read on the forward strand.
AGACAGACCTCAATATGTGCGTCTTGGGAACTGCAGGTCTGACATTGCGTTCAGCAATACAGGGGCACCGCAGGGGACTGTACTTTCTCCGGTCCTGTTCAATCTTTATACATCAGACTTCCAATACGACTCAGAGTCCTGTCACGTGCAAAAGTTCGCTGATGACACTGCTATTGTGGGCTGCATCAGGAGTGGGCAGGAGGAGGAGTACAGGAAGCTAATCAAAGACTTTGTTAAATGGTGCGACTCAAACCACTTACATCTTAACACCAGCAAAACCAAGGAACTGGTGGTGGATTTTAGGAGGCCCAGGCCCCTCATGGACCCTGTGATCATCAGAGGTGACTGTGTGCAGAGGGTGCAGACCTATAAATACCTGGGAGTGCAGCTGGATGACAAATTGGACTGGACTGCCAATACTGATGCTCTATGTAAGAAAGGTCAGAGCAGACTATACTTTCTGAGAAGGTTGGCATCGTTCAACATCTGCAGTAAGATGCTGCAGATGTTCTACCAGACGGTTGTGGCGAGTGCCCTCTTCTACGCGGTGGTGTGCTGGGGTGGCAGCATAAAGATGAAAGACGCCTCACGCCTGGACAAACTGGTGAGGAAGGCAGGCTCTATTGTAGGAGTAAAGTTGGACAGTTTAACATCTGTGGCAGAGCAACGGGCACTAAGCAAACTCCTGTCAATCATGAATAATCCACTGCATCCACTGAACAGTGTCATCTCCAGGCAGAGGAGTAGCTTCAGTGACAGACTTTTGTCACTATCCTGCTCCACTGACAGACTGAGGAGATCGTTCCTCCCCCACACTATGCGACTCTTCAATTCCACCCGGGGGAGTAAATGCTAACTTTTTTCATTTTTATTACTATTTAATTTAATATTGTTTCTTTGTATCAGTATACTGCTGCTGGATTATGTGAATTTCCCCTTGGGATTAATAAAGTATCTATCTATCTATCTATCTATCTAAGTAATGAAATAAGAAAATCGCACAAAATGATAATTTATTAACATATTGAGAACCACCACCTGACAGTATTAAAAAATACAGAGAGATTCTAGGAAGACTGCAGGCTGGTTGCAAGCGGTTTGGCTAGGAAGAGCCCATGCAGTGTTTGTCTAAAACCATGAGGAAACAGTGGAAGGTCATGATCATGGAAACCTCTATGGTAACCTCTACCAGAGTTGAACAAGTGCACCATCAAGTGAAAGCAGTGTCTTAGGGCTGCAAGGTAGCCTGGTAGCTGTTCTGTTGATGCCCTTCTATGGCCCTTTCCAGCTCTCCTTGTGTAATAACCCCTCTCCTAGTATCTCCTCCATACTCTTGAGACTGTGCTGGGAAACACAGCAAACCTTCTTGTGACGTCACATATGGGTGTACCATCCTTGAGGAGCTGAACCACCTGTGCAACCTGAATCGGCTGCAGGTACCACCTCATGCTACAAGTAGTGACAAGGACACTAGCAAAATGCAAAACTAGAGAAGAATCAGCCAGAAAGGATAAGAAGAGAGCAATTGTCTGTGGCCACCACCTGTAAAACCATTCCCTTTTTGGGGGGTGTCTTGCTTGTGTCTCTCCAGTGCACTTGGTGAAGCTGATGAAGAATTGCATGTGCTTCATAACTGAACAGACTGATATACCTGAAGCTTAATTAACTTGGTAGTAGACTGTGATGATTATGATTAAGTGTTCTCCTAATATTTTTATATATATGTATATATAGTAATAAAGTAAGGCAGCAAACAGAAAAAGGCTTAGGGATGGCCACCCGGTATACATAAAAAAATGATGTGGCATAAGAAAAATACGTCTTTACAGACTAAAGTTCAAAACAGAACTGACTACCAGGTTGAAAACTGGTCTATAAATATGGTTGAATAGAGGAAGAGGTGGAGCCAGGGGGCAGGAACAGGAACTGATATGGCAGGAATATGGGTTCTGGGCATTGGAAATGGCATCATCAGAGGATGCCAGTAGTGATGTCACTGGTGGGCTGAGCAGTAGTAATGTCACTGAGAGGCACAGTTTTCAGCTGGTCTTCAGGGGGACAAAAAGAAAGGATCAGATGACAATACCAGTCTCTGACTGAGAAACAAAACTATTTCAGCCAGTAAACCATCTCAAAAACACACGTGTTAGACAATATATACAGAATGTCCATCCATCCATCCATTATCCATCCCGCTATATTCCTAACTAAAAGGTCACGGGGATCTGCTGGAGCCAATCCCAGCCAACACAGGGCGCAAGGCAGGAAACAAACCCCGGGCAAGGCGCCGGCCCACCGCAGTACAGAATGTCTATGCCTCCAATTGTTTTCGAATTTTTATGGAGGCACTCTGGAATTATCTATATTTTTTGGTATATTTTCACTTTTTGATTTATTGTTGTTTGTATTTCCAGTAGAAAAAACCTTCCCGAGCTGTGTTTTAAAGGAGAGAGAAGATCCATCCATCCATTTTCCAACCTGCTGAATCCAAACACAGGGTCACGGGGGTCTGCTGGAGCCAATCCCAGCCAACACAGGGCACAAGGCAGGAACCAATCCCGGGCAGGGTGCCAACCCACCACAGGACACACACAAACACACCAAGCACACACTAGGGACAATTTAGAATCGCCAATCCACCTAACCTGCATGTCTTTGGACTGTGGGAGGAAACCAGAGCGCCCGGAGGAAACCCACGCAGACACATGCAAACTCCACGCAGGGAGGACCCGGGAAGTGAACCCGGGTCTCCACCGTGCCGCCCGAGAGAGAAGATTCTTAATTTTTTTCAGTTCCTTCACTGTGTGATTTGGAGTCACTGTAAATACTGTACATAGTCACTTGCACCCATTTTTATGTCTTTTTATTTATTTTTACTTTGTAATCATGTCAAAGTATTGAACTGTGTTTAATTTAGCACTGCATTCTAAGTACCTGCCACTTGCTTTAATAAAAGAGGATTTCTGTTTTTATGAACATTCTCTTTAACTATGTCTCTGTCACTCACCTACTGTTCCAATCAGTTACGACTACAGATGTCCAGGCTGTCAGTGTATGGGGCATCATACCTGGACTCTGTGGGAACCCACCATAAACAGATGGGTTAGCTGGGCAGACATCTCAGACACAGCAAAGCTTCATCATAAGGGCAATCTAACGTACCCTACTACAGGGTTTTCCAACTCTGGTCCTGGTCCACGAACACTTTTCTTAATTAGTGATTTTGCTGCTAATTAACTTCTTCAGAGGCCGACTGTTGTTTTTAATTAAACCCGCTATTTAATTTCAGGGCTTGTTGGTGCTCTCATTCTGCCACAGCAGACGTTTCCAAAACTATTGACTTCCTTTTTTTTTTAATAGCACTGTCAAAATGTTTTGTGGACTTGAGCCGATCGACATTACTGAGACCATCACCTTTCTTTATTTTCAGATGTCGGTCATGTGTTGGCAAATATTGGATCTTATTGTTAAGCCACTAATTAAACAAATAATAAATAATTAAAGGAGTTAGTCTTAAATAGCAACTTAGTTTAAATTAAGACCAAGGAGTTAGTTAACAGCAAAAACAGGTCACTAATTTAGAAAAGGGTTAGGAGGAAAACTTGCCGCCACAGTAGCAGTCCATAACTGGACTTGGAGACCCCTGCCCTACTGTATCCCCAAAACCTATGCCAGTAATTTAGAAGAGAAGACAGCTACCCATTCTGTAATAACATGAGTTTTTTCAAGAAGCAAGGTTGTCCTGACGGAGGGCCATTTCAGATGGCAACAAAACCAAGTCAAGGCGAAGCTGACCAAGTTCTAGTGAGTTGCAGGATGGGAGAGAATAACAAATCAGAACCTGCAAAACCCAAATACATAGTATTCGTAAAGTCAATTGGGAACATATAAGAGACTGTAGCAAGAAAAACAATATCCATTCTCACCCCGATAAGACATGGGAAATGTGCTTGGACCTTGGCAGACAGTTGGTTTTTAAAAAATGAGATCACAACAACCACCCTTAGGCCAGGCATCATGATGTGATTGACAGCTGCAAATAAGGCCTTCATTATTGAACTAAACATACCCAGGAAGGAAGGAATATGAGTGGCACATGAGCAGAAAAGGTTGAAGTATTCAGATCAGGCAGTGTTGTGCCAAGAAGCTGGTTGTAATGCAACCATCCACCTCATGGAAATTGGATACAAGGGTTTTTTCAGCTTAACAACCATCCAACTTCTTTATGTGCTAGCATGACTGAGTTAAAATTGCAAAAGGCTGCTGGAGAGCTAGTAGAGAAGGCAAAGAAAGCAAGCTACTAGTTATGATTACGAAGGAAGGACAGAGTTTGGGGGGGTCAACATTCCATCAAGGGCAGCTGCAGAGAATGACAGGGAGACATCTCCATTGAGCCAATGTCCCCCACACCAGGAGGGTAAGACATCAATGAATGGTGGCTCACAGCTGATGACCCTACAGCTGACCTATTGACACTGGTGGCGGTGCAGCAGACAGGGACCCCAAAGCAGGAGCAAGAGCTATCTGTGTATGATGAGCTCAGCATCAAATATTTAATACCAAAAGCAGAAAAGCAAATTAATATTCATACATTTTCAGTTTTTGTTCAATGGGCAAATTGCAAAATCATACTGTACTGAGATAAGTAAAGAACATGATTCATGTTAAAGGTGACGACTACTCCAAAACAGCATGAAGTTCACACTTTAAACTGAACACAACAACAAAAGAAATCAGGCAATGGGTGGCTTTAATAGGGCCTGCCCTCCAAGTCCCAAGACAGAGCTGAAAAGTACAGGCTGCATATGCGCATAGGTTTGAGGTGAGCATTTTGGGAGATATCCTGAACTGAAAAAATGAATAACAAAATTCCAAAGGTTTTGTTCTGCAAATGTTTTATTAGTCAGGTATTACCTGGAATAGGGGTTCCATTTCACGAAACATTGCCCATGTTCCCTCCTTTCTTTTTGTTTGATTTCAAAACATTTGTTAAAATTAGCAGCATGGTGTTTAAGTTGTGGAAGGCACTATATAAAAGCCAGACACATTGAATTTTCCAGTACATGCTGCTTTGGCATGACGGAGCAGCAGGACCCCCTGGTATCATCCTTCCTCTTCTGCCCCTCTCTGTTCAGCTATTTATTTTTCTCTTTGCCTTTTTTTCTTTTTAAAAACTGCGTATCTGTGTCAACTTAACATTCCCTTCAAGCTGGCATCAGCCACACTTTATCTGAAATAGCTTCACGTGGGGTCAGCCAGGCTTCTGCTTCCAGGGGAAACGCTTACAGCTCTGTCTCCCGCCATGCGTCACATGAAGCCATAGTACTGCAAATAATTGCTTGCCTCTTTTTCACAATATGTTTGTTAGGGGGTCTCCGCAGGGGCAGACTTGAGGGTGGGGAGGTGGGCAAGCAATTCAAGCTGTGCTTAGAAAGAAAAAAAGTTTAATTTATTATTTATAAGAGTTTGACCTTAAAGAAAGGACTGCATTTAGGATTCAAAAGAATCATTTAGGCTGTTAAATGTCAAACAGCATAATTACAGATCCATGCTGTCAGATCTCTGCCAGCATCCCTTACCCCACTGTGTCAAAAAATACACTAATTAAACTGGAGCTAATTATCGGTCCCACTCATATCTACACTGAACCAACAATAACTGCAGAGGATTGTTCTCAAGTACCCTAATACTGTTCCATGTTGTTCCATAGCTATTTATAATTTCTCAATGAGGGCAAAATTGGAGAGCACAGCATGAGCCATGAGCAACAGGACTTTAAATGGAACAGCAGAACATTCATCAGAGGCAACCTGCTCATCATTTTAGAAGAAAGCTTGCATGTGCTTTTGTACACTCCTTCTCACAGGGTGCTGAACTCTTGGGCTTAGACATCCTGAGATCCTTCATTATAGCCTCTTTCACACTCTGTTACTGTTGAGAACTTAGTGGCAAACCCTCCTAGGTAATTTCCGTATCTAGAAGAATTGTCTTTAAAGCAGAATAGTGATACTGCTTCAAAGTTTGAGATACCAAAATGTAAGAATCGATCACCAACATCAACAGCTCTCCATTAAACTCAAAGTCAAAGAACAAGGCTAGATCGAGACCAGAAACTTAACTTAAATTAATTTGTTGCTTAAGCACAAGTCTGTCATAACTGTTTTCCTTTGTCTTTATCACAGACTTGATATTTGGTGCATAGGTACTTCCAGGCATAAGTCAGGTTTTTGACAAATAACTTTAGCCTTGCCCAAAAGAGGAGGCTTGGGATATGCGCAAGTGCTAGGAAATTCTGCAGTGAGATCAATCAACAGAGAAACCCATCATCTGACTAAAAGTAATGGAAGAAAGAAGTATTAACCCAAACACAGGAAACATCAGAAGTACCCAGAAATGAGCAGACAGAGCTAACTTGCAATTACATCCAACACACTTTCTTCAAATGATATAAAGATATATAGATAATGACACTGGATTACAGGATGGACCATCAACCAGATGTCTCTTGTAGAGACCCATGTTTTCTGCCTAAATGAACATTTAGCTGATTTATATTTATGATCAAAGAATCACTTGACAGAGGCTCCCGATGTCAACAGGTTCTCCTTTACTATCAACCAATTAGTTTTCCAAATTACTGAAGATGTTCTGCAGGACAGGGAATCCATAACATGGGAGAGTATCCATATAAACATCCAAAAGGGCAAACCTATGTGGCATTAGTTACAAAAGTGCTCTGGGACAATTCAGTGAAAGACAGAAAATTTAAGACTCTGAATTAACCATGCAGCTCAGGTCCTTCTCACGGTCCTGATGTATCTATTTGCTTTATTAATGTTATCATGAATCTCACAATTCTAAAGTTTTAAAAAAGAATGAATCCTTCCTAAGTTGATTTAATACCTGCTAAGTGTGTCTGACATGGATTTCAAATTTTGGAAAAAATGAGGACATACAGTATCCAATATACCTCAAAAATGATCATTTTTGAAGGAATTAAATTCTTCCGGGCTACTGGCTAAACAATGTGGGGTTACACAATATTTGTAATATCCAGTGATGATACTGGAAGCAGTTTTCCATTACACCCCTCCCTAATATGGGTGAGACTGTATGTAATTGGAAGGTTTAATTTAGTTAAAATAGAAAACCTGGACACTAGAATAATGTGATAATGTTTCATTGTGTTTAAATGAGAGGGAGGTCAGCGGAATGGTGAGGATGCAGGGAGCAGAGTTGGCGAAGTTGGATGAGTTTAAATACTTGGGATCAACAGTACAGAGTAATGGGGATTGTAGAAGAGAGGTGAAAAAGAGAGTGCAGGCAGGGTGGAATGGGTGGAGAAGAGTGTAAGGAGTGATTTGTTACAGACGGATATCAGCAAGAGTGAAAGGGAAGGTCTACAGGACGGTAGTGAGACCAGCTATGTTATATGGGTTAGAGACGGTGGCACTGACCAAAAAAAAAAAAGAGTTAAAGATGTTAAGATTTGCACTGGGTGTGATGAGGATGGACAGGATTAGAAATGAGTACATTACAGGGTCAGCTCAGGTTGGACAGTTGGGAGACAAAGTCAGAGAGGCGAGATTGCATTGGCTTGGACATGTAGAGAGGAGAGATGCTGGACATTTTGGGAAAAGAATGTTAAAGAGAGTGGGGGTTAATTTGTTTGCAATCCTATTTTTTGTAAAAATTAATCTGTTTGTATGGAATGATTACAATAAAATCAATAAAATTAAAAAAAAAAAAAAAAGTCAGAGAGGCGAGATTGCGTTGGTTTGGACATGTGCAGAGGAGAGATGCTGGGTATATTGGGAGAAGGATGCTAAGGATAGAGCTGCCAGGGAAGAGGAAAAGAGGAAGGCCTAAGCGAAGGTTTATGGATGTGGTGAGAGGACATGCAGGTGATGGGTGTGACAGAGCAAGACGCAGAGGAGAGGAAGATATGGAACAAGATGATTTGCTGTGGCAACCCCTAATGGAAGCAGCCGAAAGAAGAATAAGTAGATGAAGAAGAAGTTCTTCATTGTTTTTTTTAGCTTGTGATAACTAGTATATGATGATAGGAATCCTGATTTGTTTAATAAAAAAAAAAAAATCAGTCCTAGTAGGACAACTGGACAGCCTAATAATACCATTGACTACATTTTTCTGTATGTAATTGTACATCACTTTAGTTTTGTCAAGGATTAATGCATAAGCCTTGCCTTTGGTAGGAAGAGAACCTAAAAGAAACTCAATAGTGCAATCACAGAGATAGCACAGGGGTACATGTCCATATTTTATTAAAAACATCAAATAAATCATGGCATTGTTGAGGTAAAGTATAACTGATCTGCACTGTATAGTCAAGTCTCATTATTAGTAGGGGTTATGTTCCTGAAAAACCTTGCAGAAATGGAAACCACAGTTACTGAAGCATTGATCCTATGGAAAATATAGGGTTAGGTTCTGATGGGCCGCCAACTTAGGAGAGAACTGGTAATGTCAGACGGAGTCAGGTGAATGCTTCAGCCCTTTTCTCTCTTTAAACACTCCAAAACAAAATGTGTGACCCAGCAAATGCCATGTTCTGATTGGACTGCTGAAGTGTCCAGTCAGGAGGAAATTAATTAGAGTGAAGCAGTGGTGATTTAGCATCTTTACTACCTAGGTAGGACTAGGTAAAGAAATATTCAGTGAACAAGCAGGGGTCTGTTCCATGTAGTTGAATGACCTATTGTAAAAACTAAAATTATAAGTGGAATCCATTGTCAAATCAACAAAACAAGATTTGAAACCAGACAAATTCTTTAACTGACCTATTGTTGAAATCTTACAGGGAGCAAACATAAGTGTAATGAGGAAAGATTTGTGTCTTACATGTTTTCCTCTTCCACGCCTATAATTGTCAACAATTGTCAGGTAAATTCTGACATTGCACTGACATTTTGCAGTTCTTACTAAGTGGCCATGTTGCTTGTAGTTACCTTACCTGTTGCCAGGTATGTATTAGAACATCTCTATGACATTTGTTGTCACTTTGCACTTGTCATTTAAACTGGTGGCATGCATATTGCAGGCTTTTGGATAATGTAGAATCTTCATGAAATCTTTTACAAAATCTCAATGTAGTTAGGCCCATTTATTCATGTTTAGGAACTTTTGCTTCTGCTTTTTGACTTCTGAATTTTGATTAACATACTGGTCTTGTTTGAAAGATCATTTTGACCAATTTGGCTCTGTCCCTAGCTAGTCTCAAATCAAATCATATCAAATCAAATTATATTTGTAACGTACAATTATACACCAGCACAGGTTTGTAATGCGGGGCGCTGGGGCACCCCCCTCCAAATATTTTAAAAATTCTACTTAAATTAATTTAGTAATACAAAATAATCATGAAATAAATTAGTTTATTTGCGCAACATATCAACATCCTTTAGAAACTGGTCCCATATTTGTTTCATTACTGTGTGTATAGGTATATTTTATGAATGAAGGATGTCAGCCAAATGAGAATGTAAGTAAGTCCTTGATCTTTTGGCAAGCGGGTGACCAGAGACTGACCTTTAATTGGTTGTTTTCAGATTTTTTCGTGGACACAGCTCTCTGCGGTCCCAGACACTCCCACATTTATTGGCAGCGAATTAGTATTGTTTTAGGTTTTTGTAATCTAATGTGATTGGACAATCGTCAATGAACTATTTTAAGTTCCTGTCAATAGTTCATAATTCATACCGACCATTAATGTAACTACAGATGAGCAAGCGTGACTTTAGGGAGATGGTAACTTCAAGTGAAACTTCATAATTTAAAGAAAATTTGGGTATTTCTTTAATGAAACATGCCTTCATAAATCATTCACTTGAGGAAAAAAGAAGATGAAGGAGCTTGGACTGGACTTACCTGACATAAGAATTCAACAACAAGCAAGTAATCAAGGACGAGTTTACACACGGAGCTGGCCATTTTTTCCTTTATCTATTTGCTGTTTCAAAGTGTCAGTAACCTACCAAAGTGTTGTGGACAATGACAGGGGTGCGAGACCTAAAACATCCTTCTGAAAAATGCAAGTGGCATGAATGTAGCCGCAGTAATCTACAGCAGTGTTTATCAAGCAGTGTGCCACTCCACAGTGGTCTGCCGTGAGAGCTACCCAGATGTGCCATGGAAATAATAGTGTAGCACATTTGGGTCTGAACCTGAGTGGGACAAGCTTCGCAGGGGGTTTTATACCTGTCTATGGATGGCAGGACTACCAGCAAAAGCTGGCATAAAAGCAGCTCCATGATCACCACAGCACTTCAGACGTGTCTCCAGGCTGCTAGAGTCCATCTGCCCTGGGTGTGTGGACACCAGCGAGCGAGCAAGACTGGTGCATAGTGGGCATACACATTTTCTCTGAGGCAGAGAAGGGTGGGTAAATGGGTAAGGCAGCTTGGAGATGCCACCAAAGTACTCACAAAGTCCTGTGTCTGCAAACGTTGATCTCGAAGCTCCTTTTTCACCGCCATCTCCGATAGTCCCACTCCATCAGGCAGTTGAGCACATGTATGAGATATACTGTATATGTGTTTGTGGTCAGTAACATTTTGGTGTGCTTTGGGATGATTTTGTTTATAAAAAGTATGTCACAACAGAAAAAAGGCTGGAAAAAATCTAGACAATAGTATGAAACTAATTTTGGCATGCTTAGTGAAATGACTCAATTTAATCAGAAAGTAATTGAGAAATCTTCAGGCCTGAAGGAAAGAAGGACAACATTTATGTTCAAGGAAATCAAAGTATCCTGATTGTAAAGGCAGAATAAGATTCAGGTGTGACTAGTCGTGTGTGTGTAGTACAAGACAGGTTGGGGGACGAATTATGTTGTAAGATGTAGGGGTCTGTGGATTATAAAAAGTGAATTTGTGCACAGGTGAAGTAAGCCTGGAAAACTTTTTTTTTTTAATTTTATTAATTTTACTAGCAGAATACCCGCGTTTCGCAGCGGAGAAGTAGTGTATAAAAGAAGTTATGAAAAAGAAAAGGAAAAATTGTAAAAATAACGTAACATGATTGTTAATGTAATTGTTTTGTCATTGATATGAGTGTTGTTGTCATATTTATATCTATATATATATATATATATATATATAGCAAAATACCCACGCTTGGCAGCGGAGAAGTAAAAAGAAAAGGAAACATTTTAATAATAACGTAACATGATTGACAACGTAATTGTTTTGTCATTGTCATGAGTG
>JANRMT010062796.1:62286392-62326342 GCA_026402145.1 Polypterus bichir lapradei
GATAGATAGATAGATAGATAGATAGATAGATAGATAGATAGATAGATGTCAAAGGCACTGTATAATAGATACGTGCTGCTTCAGCTTGTGCCCCCCCCCAAACTATGTCCCCACCAACTTTTTTCAGCAGCTGTTACTGTTATACACACACTATTATATGTAGTGAAGTGCTTAGTTTCTAAACTTTAATGCTGTGCATTAAGTAGAATATAAACGAATAATAAACAATAATACACAACTTGATAAATATCATATAAAAATCAAGATTCTACTTTGTTTTATTTATGGTTCTTTATCTCCTAATTGTTGCTCTAACATTTGTTCACTTGTGGGCTGGCCCTTCTTTCTTATCTCAGATCATAATAATTGTGACCTAAAAGAGGAGCAGTGAGCTCCTACCAAGCCTCACCTCTTCTGGTCACAAAAGCAGGAATTCCTTGTCTGTCTAAAGAACAGGAAGCGAGGCACAGCTGTGCCAGCAACAGCATCATACTCTGTTTAAATGAAACATTTTTACTTTTTACCATAGCAATGTCAATGAAATGGCCTTACCACTGGTACCCCAAAACTTCTTAGAATTTCCTGTTTTGTATTTTTATAACATGAGTGCACTCTCTGAACAACAACCTCACAAAATGATAATCCAAACACAACACTGCAAAATGAAAAATCAAAGAATAATATTCAGAAACAAGATAAATCAAACCAGGCAGAAGTCAAATTCATTCTAAATAAGTTAATTAATTTGATTTTAGCTAATTTAATCCTAGTATAATTCTATTCTCTTAAATCAGTAAATGGTTTAGGATTTTTAGTATTCATTTTCTTGTATTTGCCAGTACTGCAGACCTATAGAAAAGATGAATATTTAAGGAAAATCCAAGTTAAATGCATCAAACAGTTGCCAGTGTGTTGCACGTATAGTAGAGGAAGGAACATCACAGCCCCTCGACTACCTCATAACAACCTCATATTCACCCCCTCTTATTTCTTTCTGACACCGCATTGTCACTGACTTGCTTACTGCAGCTATTCAATCTGGCGATCCTTTCTCATCTCCTCTGCTTTGTCCCACTAATGATGTAGGCTGGACACAATTTGTCTAGGAACTTGGCCACACTATCAGTTCCTTCACTGCCACCTCAGTTGGTACCCACAGAGCCATAACAGGACATTCTGTCCTCCCTGCCACTTCCGTTACTCAAAAGGTTAGACACACCTTCCTCAAAAGACACACTCATGACCAGAGATTCACAGTCTAAATCTCTCCACATTAGCATTAATCCACTTTCTCTTTTTGCTTTACATGAATTGAACTCCCTCTCCTCACCACTACATTTTTTTCCTGGAGTAAGGCGCAGTGTGAATTAGCACGTGGAGCTGCCATGCAGGTGGCTTCACCATTTATTCAACTTCAGCTGCATATTAAATTACCTGACCCCTGCATTAACTGCTCCATTAAAGCACGTCGTTCAATTATTCCACATTGCAACTACACTCACTAATCTGAGTAACACCATTAAAGTTCTGCATCTGCTGCATTGCGATAGCCACATGACAAGAGTGTCACACAGCCTGCATAGGCCAAGCAGAAAAGGGTAAAATCTTCAATATTCAAAACTCTGAGAAATTAGTGTATGGTAAAAAATTAGGCAACAGACAGAAAAAGGTTTGAGGATGCCCACCCTGTATACTGAAAAATCAGCAAAAGAACAAAAACACGTCTTTACATTAGCAGAGTTCACAACTGAACTGTCTAGAAGGTTGAGTTTGCTCTATAAATATGGTGGATAGGAGGAAGAGGTGGAGTCAGGGTGGCTGGAACAGGAAGTGATGTGGCAGGAAGTTGGATTCTGGGTACCGGAAATCACTGTGAGGCAGGGTCTTTGGCTGAACTGCAGAGGAACAAAAGGAGAGAAGATCAGGTGAGAGTGCCAATCCCTAATGTGGTGATGAACAACACTATTTGAGCCTATAAACTGTCCCCCGTGCACACGAGTGTGACAAGGGGAACCTATTTCTTTGTACATTATTTTTATCACACCTACTATTCTTAATACATTTCACCTGATCATTGACAAATGTTTGACTGTTAAAAAACTAAAAGATAATCTCAAGTTTATGCTTTGCATTATTAACAACACTGTTATCAAGCTTTTATTTGACATTGCTAGTGTTTCTTTAAACGAGTTGGCTTCATTCCTTCTGAGGTCCAGAATGAGAGCAACATGAGAGAAGGATATGAGAACTACACCACAGCCTGCTGCTTTCTTTCACCACTCAGTTGCAGACCTCAGCCTACCTGAGGACTTGTTAAGAGCTAGTTAAGGAATGCAAGCCAGCCTCTTCCCTTCCATCCAAATTATAAGTAAGTATAAGCAGGAGTCATCTTTATCCCAAAAAAGTCGTAAGACACTTTTGTGAAGCACAAGCCTATGCTTTGCATAATGGAACATGGCTCCCCAACTCTTCTTGACAATTCTGTGTGCTTTAATGGTGTTCATTGTATTCTTTCATTTTTGTTTTTTATTATGTTAGTTCAGTGATTTTGACTGTTGTCTCATAGCTCCAGAGTCAGAGTCCACAAGTCCAGAGAATGGACATTGCTTTCCGTGTCTGTATAGTTTTTATCTTCTGGCTCCTCTCATTTTTTTCCTACATCCCATAAAAATATAAGTGTGTAAGATTAATTGTAAGCTGTAAAATTGCCAAACATGTGTGCAGTTGACTGATTGACTCCTGTTTTGTGCCCAGTGCTGCCAGGATAGGCTCTGGCACCCATTTGTCAGGGAATGGTGGGACTCTACCCACTAGGAAACCCTTTTGCCTGCTGTTCTCTGCCCCCCTCTGTCACTTTATGTTGCTATGCAACACTAATTACATAGTGGTCACATGATGGGAAAGGCAGGGGAAATAGCAAAACAGACTTTAGGTGTTCTTCTTGCATTGTGTACCTTTATGCCTCTGACTTAGCTGCTCTGCTGGAGCTTTTTTTGCCATTTCTGGCTTTGCTTATTTTGCATTATGATTTTGTCTTGTGCTCTATTTGTTTTTTAGAAATGCAATACATGACCTCTTCCTTCCTGTGTTTGGACTTTGCCTTTCTCTAGTGCTTTTTTATTGCCTTTGATTGTTTTCCACCACTCCATATATGACCATTTGTCTGTTCTCTTAAATACTTAATTAACATGGAAGTATTTCCATGCTACAGTTCTGCAACTAAGCTTTATTTTCAGAGAAACGGACTACAAGGTGCAGTGATGCGCATGTGCCCTTATCTGTGAGTATGATGTGTCAACACACCCCTGACATCTGTCAAGAGCTAGCCTTCTTGGTGTTAACCCTGAGTTGAACTCGGGCTTGGAATTCCAAATAATTACAGCTTACCACAAGTTGCACTGAGGGTGATGCTTAATGCTCCTCTTTACATTTTATATCTAAATAACTCTTGCGACAGTATTTTGTTGGCATCTAGTGGATGAAGTAACATCATGCTGCACAAAATCATGAATATTTCTATACGTTTTGCCACCATAAGGTAATGAGTAGGGTGGAATCTTCAACCAAAACATAATGGCGTGTAAATGAGAGGCTACAAAATCAGTTTTAGAATAAACTGAAACTGAACAATTACTAGAATCCAACGGTGATGATGAATTGATCATCAGACACTGACAAAGATGGTGAAACTGATGCATATTGCACCATGTGATCAAAACGCCATGATATGTCTGGTGCCCTTTAGCTGCGTAATGCTGCAATGTGGTATAGTTTCTTTAAGGCAAAGTGTTTGTGATTAAGTGGAATGACAAGAAAGATGTTGGCCCCCTAATCACTGATCACAATGTAGCAACCGTTAATGTTCATGTCAGGGAAATGTGAAAGTCTCTAAGCCTTGTGCTGTGGTACCCCACAATAACATATAAGGGTAACATCGATCGAACGAGTCAGGCACTGACATACTATCGTCTTATATGCAAGCAACAGAAAAAATATTATAAAAAGTATGTAAAGAAACATGCTTGCATGATCCCGATTGTGATGCTGGGCAGTGTTTTGGTGACTATTTCAAAACATATCACACAAAGGATGAGTACAAAATCTGCATCGGTACAGCAGTGGACACTAGACGTATCTCTTCCACTGTATTTGTGTTGACATTTTGGCATTTACATGTTTCTGTAGTAACATTTCTTATTATTGAGAACAATTCATGTTTTTTTACTCATTTTTCTGGGGGTAAACGTTAATGTCAAGGAGGCAAGAGAGTTCCTAAGCACAAAGTTCCAAAAATACTAAAGCTTCCCACTAGAGGGGAAAAACCATCAAACCCTGGCTAGAAACGAAAAAGACAAGCTTAGAATCTTAATAAATTGAAAAATGTATTATTACAAAAGTGCTCTTGTTAACAAAGAACCTCCTTAAAACTCAAAAGGCAAAAGGAGTTGCCTGAAAAAAGAAAACAATGCTCCAAAAAAAAAATCCAAAGAGCAGTAAAAGTTTGAAATCCAGTAAATCACAATAACACAAAGTAAATCAGAAACCAGCACACTAACCAACACCAGCTCATTCAATGAACTGCAAGGAACTGTGGGATTTCCTTAGCTTAAATTCTGAGGGCAGTCTCTTGACAGGCTCAGCTCTTGAGAGATCACCAGCAAGCGCAGGGTGCATTGAAAAATAAGAGTAGGCATGAAGAAATGAAATAATCAACAATGTTAATATAAAAGAGACTTTTGAACCTCAGACAGGGAAGAATCCTGGATGTAATTTAACATCACAACCATGAATTGGATAAAACAGTTTATGATGAGTATAAATCCATGGTGTTTCAGAGATGACTGTGCATTGATTCTTGTGTTATTGCTCATCCAGTGAGGAAATCATTTCCATTCACCATTGCATCTTGGATTCTTTATGAAACTAGATTTAATTAAAATAAATTTGATTCTTACATAAATTAACATTAACAAATTGCAAGACAAAATTTTCAAACCCACTTAATCCAGTTCATGGACATAGGTAGCCAGAGCTTATAGCAGCACCACTGGGCACTAGACAGGGAATAGCTCTGGACAATGGTGCCAGCCAGCATATCGCAGAGTAGTCAAATAAAATGTTAGGCTACTTTTATTGTTCCTGATGGTGGACATTACAGTATGTTAACACTAGGGGGCTTGGCACCCTGCTCGCTTCGCTCGGCAACCCCCTGGCCTGCACTGCCAGCCACTTTGCGTGTCTGCCACTCATATATGTGGATTTCACTTTCACCAAACAACAAATCTTTTAATTTTCGTGGATACACCTCGTCATTGGGAAGAAACACTAATTTTTCCTGATGGCAACATGACTTAGACGATCTACAAATCTCTGACTTAAAGTTTAAAGCCAAACAATATCTCCATTGAGTTAGCGCTAATGCGATCTTTACTATCTGTACAAAAGTCTGAGCACTCTGTCTGTTGCATCATCATGCTCACAGGTTATGCGTGAGCGTGCGCACGTTTTTATTTCTGTATCTGATACGCGGAAAACGCTGTACTTCCAGGAGTCTGCACATACTCACATTTATTCAATTGTTTGTTGACTTTGTGTGCATCTGTTTGATAAACCACACATAAATATTTGTCTGTAAATAAACATTTAGCTCTACAAAGCCATTGCAACAATTCCTTCCTTTGCAACGTTCGGCAGTTAATTGAGATCTTTCTACCCTAATTCTGGTCTGCCTCATCTTTCTTATCAGGGATTAGGATTTGGTGCCACAGACACCAATTTGACGCACGCACTATCTGTTTTTTAAGAATTTTGAATTTTAGTATTCATAATCTCTAACCTCTTTAGGATGTTCTACATTGTCTTCTACTCTTTGTCTTTTATTTCCGACCCTGATTGAAGCTGAGAGTGCAGGAACTGTGTCTGACAATAGCATTCATACGAAGGAGAAGTGATTGGATTGTGGGCGTTGTTCTAAATGTTTGAGAGGAGGGCATGACTTTTCAGAATCTCTTTGCATAAAGTCTTGTCTTGAAATTATCTCTCACTGGACTTTAAATTATCTCCAAGAATATCTCGTCCCAACATTTCCTTTTATAGTAGAAAGATATATAGTGGTGCAGTTAATAGTGCTGCTGCCAGGCTGATTCGGTGTCCTAGGATCAAGCCCACACCCCTATTGTTGTCTAAATGGAGTCTTCACATTCTCCTTATCTTTGCATGAATGTTTTATGGGTTCCTGGTATTCCCACATTTCAAAGAAGTTGATTGATGATTCTAAACTGGCTCTGCATACATGAGTGTGCCCTGAAATCAGCTGATGTCCCATAAAACGATAGTTCATGCTAAGATTGGATTATGGTTCACAATGACCCTGAATGGAATGAAACAGATCTAAAAATGTTATATAAATTAAGATAAGCTAAGGCATAGCCAGATGCTAATGAAGGAGAGCATTATTAACCATAATTTCTAGCATTTGTTGAAACTCTTGTGTCAGGAGATGATTGTGCAACATTTGGCACTTGTATTTCTTCTTGTTTAAAATTGTAATTATCACTTTATTTATTTATGATCTGGTTTTCTTCTCTCATGAGCTCAAAGTGAAAATTCCTGGAATAGCCTGCATCTGTAAATATTTTTAAAACTAGACTTTAATATGTTGAAGATTAATACAGTGGAAAAAAAACTTTTTAATTTTAATGAATGACTGATGTACTGTTTAAAACAATGCCTTTGCTTCTGTTTTCTGTCTTTTAAAACTGCTATTAGATATCTTGCATTGTCCAAAGGCACCAAGTGTGCCAATATCAAAAAGTGTTTACATTTATTTGAAACTCTGTTAGTATTTTTGACAGCAAATTAGTCGAAGGGGAAAGGCCAGACAAAGCAATCCATTATTGACCCTCAGGAATGTCTTAAATCTAACATAATCTTGCCCAGGGCCCACATAACCTGGTATGCCACGGCTGTGAGGAGTCATTATGTGGCTTGAGGTACCATCAACAAGGTGAAGGGATGGGTGCAAGGCCAGTCAAGCACTAGGCAAGAGTGAAAGAGACGAAGGTATACTAGATCCTGTTAATGGAAACTGGCTCTTGGGACAAGGAAAATAATTTCTCTACCAGGCAAGTAGTTGAATCTCATGCCAGACATTGAAACATATAGACTAGATATGGCCCACCTTGTCTCTGTACACAGTATTGGCTCTGGTGTCAAACTTCTCAATTAATGTTAGCCTGTCCCTGCTGCTCTGGAGCTGTGAAGATATTCCTAAGTACCTGAGTGCTACACAGTTGGTGTTTGCCCTGGATGGCAAGAGAGTCAACTCAATGTGATTTTAAGTTGCAGAGAGGAACATTTTAACAATTGGAAACCAAAAAACTAGTCAAAATTGTTTGAAAAGGTAGAATTCACTGACATTTAGTCCCACTGACACATTTCTATGTTCATGTGGGAAAAGAAAGATGCATGGAAGAATGTGATTGGGAACACCAGCCTGCCTAATACAAGAAAGTAATTGTTATTAGATTTCTCTGCTTGTGTTTCTGCAATTTTGTGGATTTTGTGGATTTTCCATAATGATAGTAAGGGTGACAGCAAGAAGGGTGCTTGGTGTGACAGCAAGAAGGGTGCTTGGCGTGACATCTGGAAAGACGAAGAAGGAAAAGGAAACCTGGTGGTGGAAATACAGGAGAGTATACAGAGGAAGACGATGGCAAAGAAGAAGTGGGATAGTCAGAGAGATGCATAAAGCAGACAAAAGTACAAGGAGATAAGGCGGAAGGTGAAGAGAGAGGTGGTGAAGGCTAAAGAAAAGGAGTATGATGAGATGTATGAGAGTTTGGACACTAAGGAGGGAGAAAAGGACCTGTACCGACTGGCTAGACAGTGGGACTGAGCTGGGAAAGATATGCAGCAGGTTAGGGTGATAAAGGATAAAGATGGAAACATACTCACAAGCGAGGAGAGTGTGTTGAGCAGATAGAAAGAGTACTTTGAGAGGCTGATGAATGAAGAGAATGAGAGAGAGAAGAGGTTGGATGATGTGGAGATAGTGAATCAGGAAGTGCAATGGATTAGCAAAGAGGAAGTAAGGACAGCTATGAAGAGGATGAAAAATGGAAGGCCGTTGGTCCAGATGACATACCTATGGAAGCATTGAGGTGTCTAGGAGAGATGACAGTGGAGTTTTTAACCATATTGTTTAATGGAATCTTGGAAAGAAGAAGAAGTGTACTGGTGCCAATATTTAAGAATAAGGGGGATGTGCAGGACTGCAGTAACTACAGGAGAATAAAATTGATGAGCCAAAGCATGAAGTTATGGGAAAGAGTAGTGGAAGCTAGGTTAAGAAGTGAGGTGATGATTAATGAGCAGCAGTATGGTTTCATGCCAAGAAAGAGCACCACAGATGCGATGTTTGCTCTGAGGATGTTGATGGAGAAGTTTAGAGAAGGCCAGAAGGAGTTGCATTGTGTCTTTGTGGACCCGGAGAAAGCATATGACAGGGTGCCTCGAGAGGAGCTGTGGTATTGTATGAGGAAGTCGGGAGTGGCAGAGAAGTACGTAACAGTTGTACAGGATATGTACGAGGGAAGTGTGACAGTGGTGAGGTCTGCGGTAGGAGCGATGGATGCATTCAGCGTGGAGGTGGGATTGCATGAGGGATTGGCTCTGAGCCATTTCTTATTTGCAATGGTGATGGACAGGCTGACAGACGAGATTAGACAGGAGTTCCCATGGACTATGATGTTTGCTGATGACATTGTGATCTGTAGCGATAGTAGTGAGCAGGTTGAGGAGACCCTGGAGAGGTGGAGATATGCTCTAGAGAGAAGAGGAATGAAGGTCAATAGGAACAAGACAGAATAAATGTGTGTAAATGATAGGGAGGTCAGTGGAATGGTGAGGATGCAGGGACTAGAGTTGGCGAAGGTGGATGAGTTTAAATACTTGGGATCAACAGTACAGAGTAATGGGGATTGTGGAAGAGAGGTGAAAAAGAGAGCGCAGGCAGGGTGGAATGGGTGGAGAAGAGTGTCAGGAGGAATTTGTGACAAACGGGTATCAGCAAGAGTGAAAGGGAAGGTCTAAAGGACGGTAGTGAGACTAGCTATGTTATATGGGTTGGAGATGGTGGCACTGACCAGAAAGCAGGAGACAGAGCTGGAGGTAGCAGAGTTAAAGATGCTAAGATTTGTACTGGGTGTGATGAGGATGGATAGGATTAGAAATGAGTACATTAGAGGGTCAGCTCAAGTTGGACGGTTGGGAGACAAAGTCAGAGAGGCGAGATTGCGTTGGTTTGGACATGTGCAGAGGAGAGATGCTGGGTATATTGGGAGAAGGATGCTAAGGATAGAGCTGCCAGGGAAGAGGAAAAGAGGAAGGCCTAAGCGAAGGTTTATGGATGTGGTGAGAAAGGACATGCAGGTGATGGGTGTGACAGAACAAGATGCAGAGGACAGAAAGATATGGAAGAAGATGATACGTGGTGGCAACCCCTAATGGGAGCAGCCGAAAGAAGAAGACGATCAGCAAGTTTGAGCACAACATTGCCCATAAGTGTGTTTGGTATAAGAGTGCATTAGATCAAACATCAATTGTCTACTGCATAGTCCTGCTATCTGATCTGATGCTGTACTGGATGTTCTGGAACACTCAGGTCAAGAGCAACGCTGAGCTGTCAGTTAATCACTTGACGGTTGTCTGGCTCAGACAGACGGAACGCCAGTTGGACAGACATTTAAAACTTAAATGGGTGGTGTGATCAAGAGGACAGTGACTATTGGTTGACTCTGTAATGTCTCTGCCCACCTCTGAAAGAGACATTCCTGCTTCTCCTTCATGTTGAGAAAGGTAATTTGGGCATTTTAATAAATATTAATTTTTATTTTGTACCTCTAAATATCTTCTTTGTTGGCTTTTGCTTGTGCAGGTCTGTGCCCCCAACTACATCTGTTCATTCCTGTGGGTTGAATTTATCTCCTATGTCTGAACATACTTTGATCAAGACTTCAGTAGTCGAGGCAGACTCAAGGATCTCTGGCTAAATGGTTGTAAGTGTCTTTCATGGTGGCAACCGTAGTACACATTTGTGAACACCTGTCGAAAAGGAAGCTGTCAAGGTGAAGAAAGGGAATCTCTGTGCGATAATAGCAGGGGAGTTTCCAGATTTAATGGCTATATGCTGGCAGAACTAAAAGGAGGCTAGTACAGCAGTGGTTGAAGAAATGTCCAGTGTGTAGGTGGTGTTTGGTGACTCCAAGGAGAATGAACTTTAGATTACCTCAGATAAGTTCTGTTAAACAATGCAATGACTGAAGAATGATAGGTGAGATGTCACTCTTTCTCAGAAAGGGTGGGGAAACATTGATCTCAACTGGGTATAACATTGAGTGGTGAACAGAGAAATAAAAGGACTCCTAAACCCAGTGAATTATGTGCTCCTTGGACAAGGTAGTGCCTGAGCTTGATTGTGTTTCACTTTCTAACAGATCACTCCTCATCCTCTCTGGGAAGGCCTATAAATGTGACTACAACCAAGAGTCCTACCAATAATCTTTAGATTCAGGATAAGTAATATAGACACAACCTGGCTATGGAACAGTACACTGATACATTGACTTTGTACAGACACTGGAGGGATATTTGCCAATCTTGTCTGCTTGTGTTTTGTGTCCCTAGAAAACACCTATGACCGTGCACCTCATGGTATCTTTTTCAAAGTGCTCCAAGAGTATTGGGCGCTGAGTCAAGAGCTGAATTTGATTTGTTGATTGAATTTAGAGTGAGAGTTGTGTTTATAGAGTTATGTGTACAGAGTATAGTAACATATATACAGATTAAAAACATAAATAGGATTTTAAATAATTATATAATCTTCACATACTGTTTTATGTCAAGACAATTTAATGCGGACACAGGACTCTGTCAAGGGTCATCTCTCATCCTCATAATTTTCATGGAGAGGAAGTCAAGATAGGGCTGGGATATGGAGAGTACTCAGTTTGAGAACATAATGGTTTCATCTCTGCTGTTTGTTGATGATGTTTTCCTCTTCACTTCATCATATTACAATCTATAGTGCACATCGGAACAGTTTGAATTTGATTGTGTTGAATTTGGGATGAGAATTAGCACCTCCAAATATTCAGTCATAGTCTTATAATGAAAAGAAGGGCTTACTCCCTGCATGTAAGAAGTCAGTAGCTGTCTCAGACAGAGGTGTTCAAGTACCTCAAGATTTCATTCACAGGTGAGGTACAAATTATTGCAGAATTGACTAGTGAAAGAGTACAGAAGCAGCAGTGTAACAGACATTGTACCAGATTGTGGTGCAAGACAAGGCCCACTGGGAGCCAACCAAGGAACAAATCCAGGAAATGCTGGACTGATTATAACTCTCAGCTCTTCTAGGACAATCTGGGTATTCCCAAGAAAAGGATGGAGGAAGATACTGAGAATGGGAAGGCCTGGTAAACCTAAATCAGCATGTTGGCCCACACGTACGAATAGAATGAAAAAGGCGAGGATCACATTGGACAGATTTACAGTTTACTCTTTACACATCTATAGGTCAAGTAGATTGGGAGTGACTTCATCAGCTGATGATTATGACCATCTTTGGCAATCGCGCCTACATAAGATTGCGGGTCATAAATGTCACTGCTTGAATTTAGCTAATTTAGTAGCAAAGACTGGAGGAACGACACCTAATTTTATCTTGGAAATTCAAGCTTTGTTTTATTGACTTTGTCTTAATTTTTCCCTTTTGTGTTTGTTAAAAACGATTAGTATCAACTAAGAGGTTTGCACAATAGTCTGTAGATTCAAAATTCACTTGTAGCCTGAATGAATCCTTTTATAAGACTATTGCTAATCTACATTGTTGTATTCATTTTCTGAAATAAGCCTGGAAGTTATTTTGTTTTTTCAGCTATTCTTCCATTTTAGAGAGGACATTGTGATACTGTGTGTGAGTAATTGGACCCTATGACCCTGACCTTATAATAGGAACAAGAACTATAGAAAAGGGTTAGATAGTTCAATTGGGATAGTACGACTACTAGTGGCAGCTAATCTGTAAAGAGAAGGCATGGATGTGCTCAACAATGTAACAGAATGAGACATAACTAAATGCAAGTCTTTAAAACAAAGTACACAACTGAACAGGGAACTCAAGAATGAACCTTTTGTTAATACACTTGGTGTAATGAAAACCCCAGAAGCAGTCACAAGAATCCTTTTGAGCACGATAACTGATAAGGCCTTCAAACTGTGTGTTTGCACTGCCCCCTAGTGTCATGTGGTAAAACTGTCATTACTTAATTGGATTGACAGTTTATCCTGTACTAGAATGCTCACTCTAGAAAAGTACTATATAAAAACAGGTTTTTAAGTCATACAGGTTAGCTGGGTTGGCAGTGCTAAACTGACCCTAGTGTGTGTGTGAGTGTGAGTGTGTTCACTCTGTGATGGACTGGCACCCTGTCTAGGGGTTGTTCTGCCTTGCACTATTCTTGCTGGGTAAGGCCTCAGGTTCCTGATGACCTTGCTTAGGGTAAAGCAAGTTTAGAAGATGAATGAATGTTTATTTGTTTTACTTGTATCCTTAACTTTCCAAAATTGAAAAAGTCAAGCCCACATATCAGTTATTCGGACCTTTTACGTGTATATAACTCATTTTAGATAGTCACGTTAGTAATTAAGTGCTTTATGATTTTGACCATTAGTATTGGCAAGCAACACTTTTTCATTAAATCTCACAAATGATATGATATAATTAAATAACATGTGTATAACATAAAATTATTAAACTCAATCCAGTTCAGAGTCATAGGGGCATGGGGTAGGGTGGTTGCAGGCTATGCTTGGCATATTAGATTCAAGAAAAGAAGCAGCCCAGGACAGAGTGCCAGTATGTCACATGGTCCACACATGCACACCCCCAGACTCACACAAACAGGAGGACAATTTGGAATTTCTAATTAACCAAACTGCAAATCTTTATGGGGATGTGCGAAGACACCACAATAATATAACATTGTCAAATCTGCATAATCTAATGAATAGCCAGGGAAAGATAGTGCCTAGCCCAGAAAAATGAAATGCAATCCCTGGACAGAGTCCAATCATCCATAATTTAGAGTTTCCAATTAATTTAACCTGCAAAATTCTGGGGATATGGTAGGAGAATGTATGCAGACATGGGGAGTCATAAACATGTGCTTCAGAGGCAGCTTAAGGGCTTTGGTAATGGTATTTACCTAACAGAGCAGAGTTTGGCACTGTGTTCTAATGCCTCTCTTCCTCCATCTAAAGAATGGAAGATTGATGGCTGTTTCACGGCTAACAACCCTTCCATTGTCTGCCCCCTGGACACGCCCCTTCCTGCCTCAAATCCATATGACTGGAAATTCTGCCATTCTAACTCAGTCCTGAATTGGACTCCAATCTGAAAAGACGTATTTTAATCTTTGTAAAACAGATAATTTTGCTTTCATTTATTTTCATTATAGGGAGTCACAGACGTTCCCCTAAACTTCTTTTCTTACAGGAACTCCACACAGACCAGAATGGAGCATAGGATTCCAACCCAGAATGCTCAATCCACAAGGCAGCATTGCTAGACACTGTGACACTATGAGATTAAATGTAGTCTTCCTCAGTAATAAAAAAGAGTAGTCAACAATTAATATTATTTTGCACAGATTCTGTAGGAGAATTACTATAATGTGTGTGCTGGGCTGGGGACATAACGTCAAAAGAGGCCCACCAAATCAACAAGCTGATTAAAAGGGTAGGCACAGTTATGGGACACACTCTGGACCCCCTGGAGGTAACGGCAAAGGAAAGAATCAAAACAAAATTGAGTGTCATTATGAACAACTCTGCACATCCTATCTCTGACACACTAACACTGATGATTTTCAGGCACCAAATCATTGATTATTATTAATCATTAATCAAGAAACATTAATGAAGCTCTTTTCTACCAATAGCAATACAACTGCATAATGCCTCACTGTGACTGTTGTAATAAAATATAGGCAGCAGACAGAAGAAGGTTTGGGGATGGCCATACCATATACTGAAAAATCAGAAAAAATAAAGAAAACACATTTTTACAGAAACTGATTTCAAAACCATCCAAACAGAACTGACTACAGGGGGTCCTCGGGTTACGACACAGTTCTGTTCCTACAACAGTGATGTAACTGGAATTTTGGTGTAAGTCGAAACTCACCCTAGCCTAAGTCACTTATCCTAACACATTTGCAAAATCATAATCTAGAACATAAAAACACAACTAAGTCACAGAAAAAGGAAAATGACATAAATATACTGTACTGTACACTGTACTGTAGTAAAAGAAAAAATCAGTGTAAAAAAAATCCTTACCTTTATTCTTTCTCACATCTCAATTTTTTTTTAAGTTTTTATGGGAGTAAGCGTTGTAAACTCAAAACGTTGTATGTCGAGACATTCTAACCCAAGGACCCCCTGTAATATGCTGTAGGCTGGTCAATAAATATTGCTGAATGGAGGAAGAGGTGGAGTCAGGGAGGCCGGAACAGGAACTGGCGGATGTGGCAGGAAGATGATTTCTAGGTACTGGAAATGATGTCATCAGAAAGTGAAGGAAGTGATGTCAATAGTGGGTGGACCAGTGGTGATGTCATTGAGAGGTAGGTTTTACAGCTGGTCTACAGAGGGACAAAAGGAGAAAGGATCAGGTGACAGTGCCAACCCCTGGTCTGACTGAGAAATAACACCATTTGAGCTTGTAAACCGTTTCCCATGTGCACGTGTGTAACACTATGACAGCCAAGTCAGAATTTTTCTTTCTTTTTAGTTTTCTTGCTTTTTTATCATTCTGGTGTGTGCTCAGACCATAGTGTGTGTGTATATATTTATATATTTATTTTTCTATTTATATATAAATAAAGAGTTTCTGTAAAAATGAAGTTCTATCTATCTATCTATCTATCTATCTATCTATCTATCTATCTATCTAGGAACTCACTTTTTCATTATTTCAACCATTCTGCAGTTCAAACGTTATGCAACTTGTTCCATCTGCAGTGGATACTGCACAGCCTGTTGATCCATTTATGGAAATTAAGGGAAGCAGTATTTAAGATGTAAGCCAGGAGACTCTGCACACACACCCTTCTTCACAAAAGGGTTTGTGGGCATGTAAAACACAGGTCCAAATGATGTTGCTTTTTGTGGAATCCTTGAAACTTTTAATGAAGCAGCTGGATGAGTTTTTGGGACATTTTAGATCTTAGCTCACCATACAAGCTTGATGGACTGAATGGTCTTTTCTCTTTTGTGAAAGCTATCTTATTCAGATACTATTCATCTCTTTTCTTTCCTATCATCTCCCTCATTGCTGTGGCTCTGTGAATTTGTGGTATCTTGCTTCTTTGTAAGATATGAAAATTACTGTCCTGGATACAACAATACTTGCCATCTGGATTGTTCCAGAGGTATAGGTCGAGGGCATTTTCTAAGGTTTCTCAGCCAATAGATGGCAGTAATGTAAAATCACAATTTTATTATAGTTTACTATTAGATATCTTTACACGGTTACAATAATATAGCATTTTTCTAAAAACTCAAAGTGCTTAACAAAGGCGGTGGAGAGCAACTTTAACCACCACCAATGTGCAGTATCCACCTGGATGATGCAACGGCAGCCATTCTTGAAGCAGCATGCTCACTACACATTAGCTATTAGGTGGTGAAAGGGTAGTGAGACGAACAATTACAGAAGGCGTGATTAGAGGGCCAGAAAGGACATGGTTGTGATAGGCAATTTAGCAAGGATATTGGGGGACACCCTACTGTTTTCAAAGGATGTCCAGGTATCTTTAATGACCACAAAGAGTCAGGCCCTCGGTTTTATGTCTCATCCAAAGGACTGTGCCAATTTTTACAGCATGGCGTCACTGTCACTGCACTGGGGCATTGGGATACACACACAGACCAAAGACCTCACCAACAGCTCTTCCAGAAGCAATCCAAGCTTTTCCTAGATGGTCTACTATCCAAGTTCTGGGAAGGGTGCAAAAAATAGTTAGCTTCACGTGGATTACTTGTTCTGAAAGGCAGGTGGTATAGTTGCTAGCTGAAGTGAAGTTGAAGTTAAATTTTTAACACTTTTAAGGGAGCATCTGGATGAGCTTTTGGAATATTTTAGTTATTATCTACCCAAACAATGTTGACAGCCTGAATATTCTTCACTTATCTTTAAAGTTTACCACACCCAGATACCATTCTTCTATTGTTTTCTTTTTACCATCTACCTTTATCACCATATGACAGTTGAAGTTATATAACAATGTAAAATCTTGCTCCTGTATAGGTTCCAAAAACCCCTGTCCTGGGGCTTCATTTATAAAGCTTGCGTATGTAAATTCCCACTCAAATGTCAAGATTTATAAAAGATAACTTGACGGTGGAACATGTATTATTTACAGCAATGATCATCCATCCAAACGCAAGATTTCACAGAAACTGAGAAATTACACCTTCAATCAAATGCAGAAATGCAGCCAAACCAGACAAATGACAACTCATGCCCATGATATTCATATCACTGAGCTTTTATTATAATGTGCATTGACGTGACAAAAATATCACACCTCAAAGTGATGAATTTGATGTACAGACTGTATTTTAGTTCCCTTTTAAGATTAACAATGCTGTGTATTTGCACTGAAGAACTGGTCATTCTTCTGTTAATATTGACTACCTGTTGTCGCTGCTCCAGAAATTGGCCAACAAATCAGGAATACCACAGCCAAGCTTCACTCCATCATGCCTCCTGTGCTGGAAGTCATTAATCATCCGGTGAAGCACTGCATTCAATTTTTGTATGGTATGGGCACATATACATATAACCTGTTTTTGTTAACATGAAAAAGGCAATTTCCAGCAGCGTCCAGTGCTTCTAATGTAATCAGAAAAATTGACTGCATATAGCAAGAATGAAGCTGCTTTTGTTAACCTAAGTAGTTATATTTCATTAATACACAAGTCATACAGTATGTGATGTCAATACTGACAGTGTTACATGTGGCCTGGCACCTTCCAACTTCTCAGGACCCCCAGAATGCAGAGGAGAGGCACTATAATGATCATCTAATGATCCCGTGCTCTCAGTTGGGGAGTGCCATCAGACACACTTGAATGCAGGTGGTTGTGTCTCGATTCATCAGGTGGGTGGCTGCTCTACCAGCCAATGAAGTTCTGCACCATCATTACTGGAATATATATGAGGTTGATTAGCATGCTCCATATATAGATGTTTCAGGAAGGCATTCAAGGCCAATGCACATACATAAATTTATGATGTGATTGTGATTTATAAAGGGTAAATTGCATTGACATGTGTATATACCAGGTTTTAAAAATGTGATATTTTTGGTGTACGCATTTTTCTGCTCTTTTGATATGCGAATATTTTCATGCTCAAATTCTTGTAAAGTTTTGTAAATGAGGCCCCTGCATACAAGCAGTGGACTTGCCAACTAAGCTGCATCAGACACATACGTCATGATGCATTTTGTGAACTTTCTCAGTCAACAGTTGGTAGATGTGTTAAATCACAACTTTGCTATAAAATACTACTAGAAATCATTCAATTAAAAACAAGACCATAAACTTATACTGTACAAACTGTTTATCAGTATAGTAAAGTAAATGCAAATGAACGTGAGTGTGCCCTGGGTTGTACATGCATCCCATTCAGGGTTAAATTCTGACTGAACAATTTTTTTTTTATTGCTACTGTAGCTGCATTTGCCCAGGGTTTCCAAAATGCTGCAGCTTGCTTTATAAAATGATACAGGCAATGAGTGTAGCACATAAACAAATAATTTCACCATTTAAGTATAATCAATTTAAAATTTTTAGTAATATTCAGAGCAAAAGACAGTTCACACAAAAAAAGGGCAAAACTAATATTACAAAAAAGGAAAGTGTCTGATGTTTGTCTACAGAGTAGTCAGTGGTCAGCAGCCATATGCACGACCACTCAGGTCTGCTGTTGAATAGTTTCTGATGATGCCACCTCTGCATGGTATCAAATCTCAGTCCAGACTCTTTCCATGTGTAGCTAATGGCTGGTAGAACAAGCTGTCTGCCTCCATTTGAAATTCTCACTTCCTCAATGTGTTGAAGAAGCGTTTAATGAATCTCATATTTAGTGAATTTCTGTCTAAGAAATCGTAATTCGCTTGTATTTTGTTCTGAGCATTTCACTTCTAGTGATCGATTTTGTAACTTTGACCTGTTCTCAAAGAGTCCCTCAGATGTTTACTTGATTATGTTGACCTCTTTTGTAAGTCACTTTGGATAAAAGCATCTGTTAAGCAAAGAAAAGAAAATTTAAATGTACAAGGTGTTTTTGTTTAAGGCTTAACATATCTTGTTACATTTTTTTGAGCTTCTATCCTGTAATCTATCTTGTAATGCCTGAAAATGCATGACTGCCAAGTGAGAAGTTTTCTTTCTTATTTTAGTCATTCACTTGCTTGTTCAGACCGTAGTGTGTATGTATTTATCTATTAACTTTTTTAATTAATTCTGTAAAAAGCCACATTTAACCCTGGCAATGTCTATCCTGTACTGACAGGACATTTGTAAGGTGTGTACAGTTCAAAAACCATGTCATTGTTCTATTTGTTATAATAGTTCAGGTATCTATTGGAAAGCCTATGTTCTGGCTAATTAATATTCAGTTATTATAGATATAGCTCAGAAAGCTTTGTTACATGTTAGTTTGCAGTAGTAAATGCACCGTAACTATAGAAGTAACTATATGAGGCTAACCTTCCAATCTCTTTTAGCACAACCTATGTGAATTTTAACATTAGCATTAACTTTCTAAGATTGTTTTTTACAGCTGTACTTTTTTTATCTTTTTGCTAATCTTTTTATTTAGTTTGATTGTACTGTATTTGCAATGCAACGGGTTTGGCACAGCTTTATCGTACGAACCAAATGATTGATTGCTTTTCACTGCAGCACGGTGTTTGCATGTCAGTTGTAATACAAGGGCGTATTGCATTTTAATTCGTGTAACAACTAAAAGCAAAGCAAGTGGTTTGAATTACACTTAGCGGCCGCTCCGAGTGTATTGCATTTTGATTTAAAACCGCACATTAATCATGCCAAAACTGATTGTAATCAAATGACCAATCAGCGTCAAACTGTGGGGTAAGGGGCATCAATTAGGGGTATGAGGCGTTCTACTTCTAAATATTTCTCTGTTCTGGCGGAAGCCATAAATTTTGTAAATATGGAGTGATTAACAGAAAAGGTGAGAAGTGTGTTTTAGGTCTCGCTGAAAAAGTTTACTCTTGTGCTTAGTTGTCTAATAAAGTGTTATGTTCGCCTTATTGCTCTAGTCTTCTCCTGACAGTCCTGACCGGTGTCAATAAGTTTAGAAATTACCGCTACTGTCATCCCCATCTGTAGGTAGTAGCAGACTATATTTAGGAGTATACTGGTGTTCGGACGCCTCGGTTTATGACCTACATAATGATATGATGCAGCTCTTTGGGACATTATTAGCTCCTGAACGTATTCCAAGGATGTTACTGCAGCAGATGGAAATTCTCCGATTGCTGCTTCTGTTCCAACAGCCCTTTCCAGCAACCAGATGACACGGAAGAGAATATAACCGTCATTTAGATCGCCAGCTTCTACCTGTTCAATAAGACAGTAGATCATCTGTCTTTGGAATTCCCCGTTCACCACCTTCAGCGCTGGGTTGGACAATTTTGTGACGGGTACGCCTCTTATCACATGTGTGGCTTGTTTTGACGCTGATTGGTCATTTGGTTACATTCGTTTTGACATGAATAAATACAATACTTGGTCTTGACTCGAAATTTAAACCAGTAAGAGCGGCCGCAAAGCGAAATGAATAATGTTTGCTTTTAGTTATGACACGCGATCTATTGACATGAATCAAAATACAATACTCTCTTGTATTGCATGCATTTTAAAATGACAAAAAATTGCGGGCAATAGTGAAAAGCAATCGATCATTTGCTTGATATGTTTTTAATTGTGGCACGATAAAATAAAAAGTCCAAATTAAATGCACTACGTGCATATGCATTGCATTGCACCGTGCATAAAGGGCTGAATTGCATTTAATTTTGAGACGAATAATCCACTTTAATGAAAGGCTACGTGTCTGTGTGTGCCTGTGTGTCCGTCCGGTTGCTATTTCACTGTCATCACAAACATTAACACTGTTTTTACGAATCATCTTTCAAATGGCGCAGAACAGACATATCAGACATATGAATTGCAAGGTGCACTGCAAACGTTAATGCTGAGATCTACGTTGATTATTTAGATTTTGTCTTCCATAAAATACAGTACAACTCTGTACAGTATTCTGACCTGAAGTGAGCTCCGTCTTGCTTGAAACAAATTAGCCTCCACGGCAGTAGATGGCAGTGATGCACTAGATATATTGAAATACGCCAATAAGGCGGAAGTAGAATGCGACGAATAATTCGAGGAAGTTATAGTTGCTAGCGTCACACATTCGTTAGTCCTCAGTATCCGCCAAGAGTAGTCTGTAGGCTTGTTTGACAGGAGGTGGACGGTAATATGCGGCAGGCAACTTTGTGGTTTGCCGGCCTGTGGCTGTGTTGCGCTCTGGGTAAGTGCTGCACGACTAGTGTTCTGTTTGCCAGTTTGTTGAAGTGATTGGTAGAAAAAAGTGACACGACGCTAAACCGGATCTGTGTGTGATTGCAGTATGAATGTGTCATAGCGCGTGCATATTTACGCATGGTAGGTCGTCGGTGCCGGGCTGTGGAGTTAAAATGCCCACTGGATACGCACACTGTTTTGTAGTAGACGTGATTTGGTCAGAGAAGCTGAACTGACATCGACTGTGTGGGCGACAGGGTGAAAGCGAAAGGCTTCGGTGCCACTTCCGAGAGATACAGGCGGACAGATCGGAGATTTCAGCCCGGGGCATTCTTTAGGTTTACGTAAAACTACCATCGTCTGTTACGTTATGACGTGATTCATTTCCGTAGTGAGATGTGATTTTTATCAACCTGCCTGTGGTGGCATACATGTTAACACTGCTGCCTAGTAGATCCAGCGTCTTGGGTTGTTTTCTTTACTTTGTACCGTCCAACTCGGTCCATCTTTAAAATGTGCATAGCTGGATATTTTAAAGCTTATAAACTGTCAACCGTGATGACGTGAATGAGTGACGTCCCATCCAAAGCAGGTCTCAGCCTTCTGTCCAAAGCTTGCTTGATAAGTACGCATCCTTGAATTCGAAAAATGCCCAAATGATTGCATCCTGGTTTGATGTGGCCGAGTAAAATCAAGAAAGTGCACGTTGACCCTTCTCTGGTGATCCAGAACGACGTCTTGATCAAACATATTGTCGACATTAATGTTAAAAGAATGCCTTCTGTATTAGGACGATTTTTGGCAAACAATTCTTAATCTTGGGGGTATCGCAATGCCTACTATATGAATTGTGATGGCCAGTGTTCTATACTGTATTAGTGTATAATCAAGTTGGCTCTCCTTTTATTTAATTAATGTCATTTAGTGTTAAATTATTTTCATCTATTACTAACAAATAAGTAGCTGAATAATGCTTAAAAGTGACAAACGCATATACCTCAGTAAGCTGAACTATAGAATTCCGAGAAGTACAGTGAGGTACAGAGTTGTTGTCTTTTTTATTATAACCCCAAATGGATAATTTGAGACCATTGGTAAACTTGTGTTCCTGTAAAAACCTGTAATAGCATGAACTGTGAGGCTTAATTTCACGTGCTTATATTTTTTTCACTCTATTTCCTCTTAATTGTTGCTTTCTCAATAGAGTAGTCACAGTGCGAAAATTCCAAACTTCCAATATGATGCTAAGAAAAGTATTGAAATTTAATTCCCTTTTCGATACCCAATACCGTAACTCAACAAAAAGTGTAACTAAATAAATTGCAATTCTGTATGCATTAAAATCTATACATTAATGAAAACAAATAATAGAAGTTTTAGTCATTAAATGCAAATACTTCAAGTACTGCAATCTTTTGTGTAATACACAATAAAAAGTAAACAAGTTTAAATCCAGTCAACTTTTTTTTTAAATTGATGATAAGCAATCCTGTTACTGAGATAATACACTAAAATGTTACAGATGTGAATTGAATAAGTACTGCAATCTTTTGTAAACAGTATACATAAAAATTTTAAAACAAACATTAAACATTCAAATTAAAAGAGCAATGTGGCCTTTTGTAAATAGTAAATACTGTAAACCTTACATTGATAAAAACAAAGTAGTGCAGTTTATACCCAAAGTTGCACACAAACCGACCAGTAACACACTTCAAGGCAATGCATAAATACAAATAGTGCACATTGCATCTTTCTGTATATAGACTGCGATGTCTTTGTAACTTCTAATTTTTTTTGCAAGGAAGATTAGCATGTGAACTTGTTCTTATATTCTTCTGTTCCTCTGTGAGGCATGCTCTATTGGGTTGCAGATGAGCCCTGACATACTAAATCCATTCTCTGAAGCACTGAAAAGTTATAGGACCATATATTATATAGTAAATGTGATAAAAGTAAGTTTAAGATCACACAGAATAAAATAAAAGAAAGTATTTCACTACAGCCACGCACTTCGGGATAAGGGTTGAAAAACTGAGACAGCAATGAAGTTCTAGTTCTAGTATTCTTGAATAAACAGTACACTTAGCTACACCACTGTCTTAATGCATTAAACATTTAACTGACTGCAAAAAAACATGTCCATCCATGAACATAACGCAACATCAACACAATAACAGTAGGAAATGTGTGTTTAGTGTCTGCTGTTGTACATGCTCCAGGTTGATGCATTCATGCGACTGGAGTCACTAGGCATATCATGGTGTTTCAATCGTCTCTCTGTCTGTCTATCTATCTACACTGTCGCATGCATCGGTTTTCCTTTAAAGTAAAATTTCAGGCAGTTCAGGTGAGGTATAGAAACTGTCCCATCATTGTACGGTAACCTTGGTCAAGCAAAAGGCCCACCAGTGAAAGCACAGATGAAGTAGCCCCACTGTGATACCCGTACTTGTCATTTCACTTTGTTTCTTTACATTTGCAGAGTATCTAGTTACAGTTGTACCCAGACCTCGCTTCGCACAGCATGTAAAAGTTCATACTGAATAATGCCTTATTTAGGTGCGAACCCCTTCCATTATTACTCATGACACTTTCGTCAATATTTGTGTCATGCTTTGTAACATACACCTTCTGAATGTTTTGAACAATTGCCTGATACACATCCCACAGTTTGTACAGGCTTGGTGCCAAATGGTTGGCTTCATCACAGTCATCATTATTAGTGAAATGCAGGTATTTCATAATGAGTGAAAAACAATAGTCATTATTCATAACTTTAAATGGGTGTCTGCAACAACTAGTTTGTAGAACATTTCTGTACTGGTCTACCCATCATGCTATGCTGTGCAGTAAAACTGAAAAACACTCACATGTCATCTGCAGCGACAGGCAAATGGTTTATTGTGATTTTTCTGACACTTAAAGAAATGAATGGTGAAAATGATCCAGTATTCAAAAACAACTTGAAGATGTTCTAGAATCCAATGTGTGCGCTTCTATTATTCTATCACTAGTTTGATGTTCCGACTAAACTAATGGAACTGTGTAGAAGATTAATTATACCAGTAAAGGACGTCAAGTTTAAAGTTTCAAGAGGGATGCCAGAAGTACAGAGTGCACGTAATGCTTCTGACTTTAGTTACTGGGTGTGTTATGAGTTGTAAATGACAGATCTCTTGTGATGTCCCTGGGTCTAGAAATAATTCAGGGGAGACCAAAGTTACAAAAAAGTGAGTTTGCGTATTATATTTTACTAGCCGTCCGTCGCGGCTCCGCTTGTGTAGTAGCGAAACAGGACAGTGAGGAGGGTCCTGCCTGGCTCCCTACTCCTGACGTCATGCTTCCCTCTCCCCTCAGCCCACAGCCTCAGTCTCGGATTCACGTGAATATATTGCTCCTGCAACTGAACTATGACTCTTAGCGCGATGAGAAAAGTTGCAAAATCAACTGAAATGTTCAACCAATTATTGAAAAAAACACAATCCAAAATCCGTTAAGTAGTTCTCTCGTTGACTAGCTAAGCAGAGGTGAGGAACGCCCTGAGGCTGACATGGGAGTGAGGAGGGCTTGGCCCACTGCATGTCTCTCTGATTTGCGCAAATAGATTGGTACTGCAAGCGAACTATGATACATAACACGACGAGAGAAGTCACAAAATCAGCTGGAAAGTTCAAGCAAATTATAGAAAAAATGTTTTAACTAAATCCGTTTAAGTAGTTAAGTAGTAGATAGATAGATAGATAGATAGATATAGATATATAGATAGAGATATATAGATAGAGATATATATATATATAGATATAGATATAGAGATATATAGATAGATATATAGATAGATAGATATAGATATATATATAGATATAGAGATGATACGTAGATATATAGATAGATATATATAGATATATATATATAGATATATATATAGAGATGATACGTGATTCATTTTCTCCCTTTGTGGATCTCCAGCTGCAAGTATGCAAACCGTATCACAGAGAGAGATGAATAGTTAGAGTAGTAATTAGTATGAACTTAACAAAATCCAATCTTTAGCCTGTTCCTTCTTATACATTTAGCCCCTAAACATTTAGGGTTAACCGTTTCTCTTCATACCTTAGTACTTAAGCAAGCTCCCCACTTTCTCACCTCTTATTCACATGTATATTCTGCCTCTACTCCTGCTGCCATTTGAGTCCTTATTCAAATGCACCTCCTGTTCCCCAGACATTTGACCAGACAGATTATTGGGTTTATTAATTACTTTACAGTAAATGTATTGCAGATCATTCAATTTTTTCAATAATTTATTCAAATTATTCTACAAAGCAAAGAATCAGAAAATTTTTGTATGAAGTAATCACTGAAATATATTAAGTCATTCCAAAGGTCAAACAATTGTAAATATAGAAAAGATAACTCCTAATAATATGATATGTTACCACAATATATAATATATCTGAAACAAAGCTGTTAGAAATTATATTGAATCCTAAAATGTCTCATAAATAAGCATGTATTTTATTCCAATAAGGTGTAACTGTGAGACATTTTCTACACAGTGAGCCGGGATGATCGTAGACTTCCACCAGACGTCTCTAATCTCATTGTTATATGGTCACCTGGGGACACTGCACTGCCACTTGTGAATCAGGTGGTCTTGTGGCCTCTAGTCATCTCTGGTCTCTACTCACTCACTCCTGCTCTAGTGCCATGGCTGTTGCACTTTCAGAGCACCATGCAGGATCTGCAGCCCATAATCACCTTTCAATACATGTTCTCCCACTGCCAAAGTGTTAATCTCAACCTCTCTCCCTATTTAAGAGGTTTTAAAAATTAAAATTAACTATTTGGCAACCTTAATGGCTTGTGGGTAAAAACAATTCCTGATTGTACAGGTATGATTGCTAGTGCCCCTGGCAAGGAAGAGTGAGAAAAGCTTCTGCGAAGAATGGCAGAGGTCTTTAATTATCTTGTTTGTATGTCCTGAATAGAAGGCAGCAGTGTGGCACTCTGCAAGGCCCTTAACCTATAATTGCTCCGTCCTGGGTATGACATTAACCTGCATCCAGCCCAACAAGCAGATCCTCCAACTTGCAAAGGGAGGTTTGGGGATTGGTAGCAGGACTGTCACTGCAGCCATTGTAAAAAATAAAAAAAAAAAAATACACTGTTCTTTTCCATTCAAACTAATGTGGTGCTGAGGTGTCACCTGTTGCATGGCTGCACTCGGGTCCTAAATTGGGATCCTGATGGTTCGTCATGTGGTGGGTGCGGCAGCGCACTGAATCATTGCATGATACTAACTTCCTCCTTCTCCTTCCCCTCCTCCTGAGTGCCAGTAATATTCTTCTTCTTCTTCTATGCAATGCTTTACAATTTTGAGTTGAACAGGTGAATTATCAGGATATGATTCACTCAGTGAGATGAATTCCACTGGGCACCTACAAGTTCATGAGAATAGATGGAGAAATGTGAGCTGTCCTCAGATGTTTAAGGAAGTACAACAATAATGAACCTTTCGGACAAATGGCAAAATGTATTTTGCCCTATTCAGTTTGTCTGTGATTGTCACTCCAAGAAATGTAATT
Organism: Polypterus bichir lapradei; assembly: GCA_026402145.1. Taxonomy (NCBI): domain Eukaryota; kingdom Metazoa; phylum Chordata; class Cladistia; order Polypteriformes; family Polypteridae; genus Polypterus; species Polypterus bichir. The sequence continues at coordinate 62,312,672 of JANRMT010062796.1, forward strand.
CTCTAAACCCTATCAACAACATCTCGTACGATTACAGTTAATTCAGAAATTAGTCAGACCCCTTTTACTTTTTGCACTTTATTATATTGTAGATTTAATTTTAAGTGAATGTTTGCCATTTTCCATCAATCTGCACGGCATAACCTCTAACAACAAAGTGGCAACATGTTTTCAGAAAGGTTACCAAATGTATTAAAAATCAAAATCTGAAATCTCTCATTCATATAGGTATTCAGAACCTTATTCCAGTACTTTGTAGAAGCTGCTTTAGCATCAATTACAGCTTTGTGTCTTCTTGGGCATGTCTCTACAAGGTTTGCACCCCTGGATTTAGACAGTGTATCCCATTCTTCCTGATGGATCTTCTCAAACTCCATTAGAATGGATGGGAAGTACCTGTAAATTTCCATCATGTGGTCTCTACACAGATGTTCTATGGAGTGTAAGTGTGTACTGTGGCTGTACTGTCAGATACTTGTCCTGTAGCCACTCCAGTGTTGCCTTGGCTATATGCTTTGGGTTGTAGCCGTGCTGAAAGGTGAACTGTTGTACCAGAGGTCTTGTGCACTCTGTAGCAGGTTTTTTTTACAAGGACTTCTATATATTTGACCACATTTATCCTTTTCTTAATTTTGACCAGTTTCCCTAACCATGCAATTGAGAATCATCCCCATAAGCAAGGTGCTGCCATCACTAAGTTTCACAATAAGGATGGAATGATGCAGTGAGCAGCAGTGTCTCACCAGACACTGGGCAGGACTCCAAGCACTAAGAGTTCAGTTCCTTTTGAAGGGTTCTCCCACCTCACCAGAGAAATTGTGTGACCATTTGGTTCTTGTTTACCTCCCTGATCAAGACCCTTCTTGCCTTGTTACTCTGTTTGGCCAGATGATCAACTATAGGCAGTGTCCTGGTGGTTCCAAACTTCTTCTATGATACAATTATTGAGGCCGCTGTGCTTCTGTAAATACTTGGAGCTTTAGAAATGGCTTTATACCCTTGCCCTGATTAATATCTCACCAACATTTTATTGAAGTTGTCTACAGAAAGATTATTGGACTTCATGGTTTGGTTTTTGTCTTGATATGCATTGTGAATTGTTGGACCTTGTATACACAGGTGTGTGCCTTTTTAAATTTGCCTGTTCTGTTAAGTTTGACGCAAGGGGTCTCCAATCAAGTTCTAGGCACATCTCAAGGGAAATTAATGCAAAACAGGATTTACTTGACCACAATTTGGAGTGCCACAGCAAAGGGCCTGAATACTTATATGAATAACAGATTTCAGTTTTTGATTTATAATGTATTTGCAAACCTATCTGAAAACATTTCACTTTGTCATTCTGGGATGTTAAGTGAAGATTGGTGGGCAAAAATTGCAAATTTATCCATTTAAATTTAAATCTACAACAGTAAATTGTGCAGAAAGTAAAGAGGGTCTGAATATTTTCTGGATCTACTGTTATGTTTAAGTGTGGCCTGCCTTCTGTAGTCAATGACTAGATACCAACCTCTTTAATGGTGAGGCTGTTGTCTTGACACTCCTGAGTCATTAGGGAGGCCTGTTCTCTGGAAGCCATCTCATCATTTTTGGCTTATGATGGGTTATTATTAGAAAAATGTGTCTGGCCACACAAGTCGGAGGTGAAACAAGAAGTACATAAGGGGGCTCAGAACACTGCCCTGTTGAGTGCTTATGTTGATGGTCAGCATGGAGGAGGTGATGTTGCTAGGCCTTACATGCTGAGGTCTTTTGGTTAGGAAGCTGTAAAATGAGAATGGTCATCATTGATGGTACAGCAGTGTTAAATGCTAAGCTGTATTCTATAAACTGTATTCTGGCATATCAGTTTGTATTAAGCAGATGTACTAGAGTCGTATGAAGTGCAAAGTGTACGGCTTCTTCTGTTGACCAGTTGTGGTGATATGCAAACTGGAAGTTATCGCAACTGTCTGAAATATTCTGTTTAATATGTCCCGACACCAGTTTAACTGGTTGTTACATGTTTTTAAAACACACCCAGAAACAAAGAAGGAAAAATTATGTATTGATGCAGGCAATCGAATGGTGGGCTGCTTGTCCCAATCAAAACAGGCATAGAAAAATTTTCAGCCGATCAGGAGGGGAACATGTGGATGAGACTGGATTAGGTGTTACTTTGTAGTTAGTAAGCATCCCTAATCCCTGCCAAAGTTTGCACAGATTGTTACAACTGCTAAATTCTGTCTCTAGTTTACTCCCTTGCCAACATTTTGCCAGTTTGATGTCAACATATTGAAATGAATTGCTCTGTGCCTTCAGTAAACTGAACTACACACCCTAAAGATATGTAGTTATCTTTATATATAATACATTTTAAAAAATGAATATGTATATTTTGTAATAAAAGCGTATTCTTTAATTTTTGCAATCAGGGCCAATACCGATCACTGTTATTGTGTTACTGGAACAGCTGATTCAGATTTTTTTTTTCTTTTTAAAAACTTGTACACTAAGCTTCAGCATAACCAGACACAGAGATTCCTTAAAGCTAAATACTGAAGAGTTAACTTTGCCACTATAATAATTAAACTACAGGCCCCAGGTGTTACCTGTTCACTTTTTATTAAAAAATTAAATTATGTAGCGTTATTGTTTAGTGACCATAAAAGTAGTAAATTAAATAAAATGCCCTTAAAATGCATACTTTTTTATCTAATAAATAAAATATGAAGAGAAAAATATTTCTCCATAATATATATAGCTTTAAAGAAAGTAAAATGCTTCTCATAATTTCAAACTGTTACAGTATATTGTTTAACTTTACCTGTAATGTACTTAATGACTTTGTTCTAACCAAAAAAAATATTCTTACACATTGATTCAGTTAACTATTATTGGCAGTTAAATGATGCTTAAATATAAAATATACATGCAATTATGGTTCTAAATTGTTTTTAATCATTCATAGCACTACAGTTTTTTGATATCAAAATATACATTTATTTATAAAGTTTTTTTTGTTTGTTTGTTTGCTTTTCTCATTTGCATTTTTTCCAGTGTACCAGCTAGGTAGGCTGTTCCTAATTCTTGTGTACTACTTGTTCCGTATGAAAACTTGTACTGTATGGTACATGCAAACAAATAGTAAATACAGTACAAATGCTTAAAAGCGTTCATAAGATATTTATAAAGTAGATACAAGGCTGACATGCTTAACATGTTTACAAGTAAAATAGAAAAATTTAGCTTTTATGCTAGCAAACCTATTTTGACTAATTCTTCTTGATCCTTTCTTTGTGTAATTAGAAATGTGAACTGCTGTGCTTGACACGAGACCACTCACCGTTCAAATTCAAACAATGTCTGTTTTAATGAAAGGACTGAATTCATTAAAGTAGCTTTTCTTGCAGTTTATGTAATGGCACAGGAAGATTTATCTGATTAATTTTTCTTTCCAGTTTATTACTCCATGTTCTTTAATGTAAAGGTTCCTATTCCAGTCTTTTCTCTCTCTCTCTCTCTCTCTCTCATGTAGTCTGCCTTACTCATTCTCTCTTTGTAGGAAGTAAAAGATGTGTGCTCACTTAATTACTGTAAGAACACTACAACTAAATTACCTTCAAACTTAGAAAAGCACATACCGAAATAATATTTTTTTTGCTATCAGACATTTTACTGATAACTAGTCTAGTCTTTTATAGTAAAAATCAGCCGAATTAGCTTTCTGACTGATCGATTGGAGCATCACTACTCAAAACCTCCTCCCTGGTGGTGTGGTAATGAATATGGGAACTTTTCAAAGTATTGTGTCAAAGTCAAGAAATTAAGTATAATAACAACCCTATTACATTCTTAGTGCAAATAAATGGCTAGGAATTGGAAGACAAAAAAGCATATTAGACTTAGCCTAATATTTCCTTCATTAATAATAGAAGATGTGACGGAATTTACATTTTGAGTCATAGCTGGGTCTATTTAATCATTAATATTCTACTAAGTTTGGTGATGATGTCACTGGAAATATAAAAAAAAAAATTTCGTAGCATTCTCAAACCTGCTTAATCTAATTTAGCAGTGGGCCTGACCCAATTCCAGAGCGATACTAGACAACAACCTACCCATGCCAGAGTGCCTGGATGTAGGTCCCACTGATGGGCATGGCAAAATTAGGGTTACCAGGAAACCTGCATTGCACATATTAGGAGAGTTTGAGAATGTTTGTATGGGTGTGTTAAATAATTAATATAAGGTGATTAGTGTGTAATTCTTAATTTGTGTTTTTCCTGCTACGTACTTGGTAAAAATTACAAAAGTATACTTTTGCTTGTTCTTCTCCAATGTTCATAGTAATGGAGATACAGAAAATAATGAATACATTTATTGCATGTCACAAAGAAAATGATAGTGGTGCAGAAATATTAAATAGATATTGATATTTACTTTCTTTTCTTCTATAAAACACAGGAAATCCAGTTTTACATGAAAATTCAAGAAATCGCTTTAGAAGAAGTGGACAAAACCCTTCTAACGGTTCTGAAAGTTTAGATCTACCTAGTGGACGAGCAAAACTACAAAGTAATGATAACGATTTATCTAGTGCCTCGCTCACCTCTAATCCAGTCAGCGGAGGTGGTGGTGGACAAATTAAAAAAGAAGACAATCAACAGAATACAGGAGCAAATCATAATGCCAAAGCCGTTGGACAGTCTTCTCAGCAAAAAGAAGATAATGGTAAGAACCAAGATAATACAGTGACAGACCAACATCTTGAACCTGGAATCAATGACAGAAAGAACACTAAAACCATAGATGAGAAAGCTGGCAAAGTAGCATCAAATACAGTTGTAATTCCTGAAGAAAAAAATCTTCAAAATTCTGCAGCAGATCCTGGTACAAATGATGCCAGTTCTCCCAATTCTCATAAAGAAGAAGAACAAGATCATAAAGTGGTGCCTGGTCAAGGGGATACACAACCTCTTGTTCCAAAAGGAGGAACAGGTGATGAGGAGGAACCAAAAAAGCATCCTGATTCTAAAGAAGCAAATGACAAAGCGATTGAAAGTACTAAGAATGCACATGCTTCTGGCACCCAGCAAATAAATCCTACTCAGTCTGCTTCCAGCAAAGAAGAACATCAACATGAGCAAACTACTAATTCTATGGAAACAAAAAGTGGGAAAGAGCCCTCTGACACAGTGGATAAGCAGCCTTTAAACTCAAAGCAAACAGAGGTTAATAAAAAGATAAGTGGCAATGGAGATGAGAAATTTACTGAGCCAGGAGAAACAAATGATGCAAAAGAGAATCCTACTACAGACAATGAGCAGCCTCCGCCTTTAAACTCAAAGCAAACGGAGGTTAATAAAAAGATAAGTGGCAATGGAGATAAGAAATTTACTGAGCCAGGAGAAACAAATGATGCAAAAGAGAATCCTACTACAGACAATGAGCAGCCTCCAGAGTCAGGACAAGAAAATGGAGAAAAGGAATTAACTGGTACAGAAGGACAAGAAACTTCAGATGTACCTCAAAATGGAGATGAAGGGGAGTCTGAAATCAAAGAATCTTCCGAAGGAAATTTCCCAAATGATAATACTGAAAGTAGCCATTTTTTCACTTACTTGGTTACTGGTGTCTTGCTGGTTGCAGTTTTGTACATTGGCTACCACAACAAGCGAAAGGTAGGTGAATGTATTTTGTAGGACAGTGCCATCTGAAACACCATCCATTCTCAGCTGGTGAATGAATATGAAATTTGGAAAAGATAATGTGGTGACACAGTGGTTCTTGCTGTTGCCAAATAGCTAGACTGGTGCCCCATCCAGAGTTGGCCCTTGTTTCCAGTATAGTTGTGAGACCTTGAGTAGCATAGATGGTACAGAAATGAACTGATTTGTCTTAATATTTTAAAAGTTGTGTGATGTGCAAGCTTTGTATTTTTTTTTTTTGGTAATTCACTTGTATAAGTGTGAGTATTAGTTAACTAATAATAATAACGACCTAATCTGATATTATTCCTCTGCATTATTAGTACAGTTGTTTAGTCTGTGAAACATGTTGTGACCAACAGGGGCACCATTGAGCACCAAAATCCTGACACAACTCCAAGACCACAGTCATAGGTTCGAAATACAAGGGTTTTTTTTTTTTTTCACAGACTGTACCATTACAGCCTTCTTCTTTTCAATAATGCAATGTAATTCTTCTCCTTAAACTCCTCTCAGGCGAGTGTTGTTCTACTACTGTCCAGACTCTTACTTGCCTGGGTGAGGTCAAGTGGCTTCTTTTACACCAGACCTGGGGGTACTTCCAGTGTCACATGATTACACCCAGGAAATACTTCTGAGTTAGGTGGAACTTCCTTAAAGTATGGGTGACCTCTCCTCACAGCACTTTTGAGTGATGCACCAGTATCCCGACAGGGCTGTTCATCAGGACTACAAATCCCAAGATGCTCTGTGGGTGTACAAATCAGATCTCCACTAGAGAGATGCTGCCAGCTGTTGTGCTGGGGCATTATATGACCCCAAGAAATGGTCCTTCCCTGTCCTTCTATTATATCTTCCCAGCCAGGAAAGGTACCAAGAACCAACCTGGCTTGTATGCTTGTCCATCCAAATCTTTCCCTTGTGGCCTCCCATCTAGATAAGGAGCCACTCCCAATCCTGGTCATGATGACAGTCCATCCACAGTGTAAAAACAGAGTGTACCCCAGATTATATAAAAGCTTGGAAGCGTAAAAGTTCTAGTTTCTAGCAGCCACCTGTGAACAATTAGATGTAAGGTATTAGATTAGTTGAATTTTACACTCAAAAGAATAACAATCTAGGTTAAAAATCTGAATGACTCTAAATATCTCTGTTTATTTTATGTCAGTAATTATTGCATTCTCAGGCATGCAGATTCATACTATGCTGTACTAAGTAAGGTTAACCCATTATTAAAATATTAAGATCCAGATTAGTTTGATTTTAACAAAAGATAAGCCAAAAATAAATATGTTTCTGGCTGTCAGTTCACCTACCTTTCTGCTGAAGTTTCTCATTTTTGTGGTAAACACCTTTATCCTCACAGAACATTATATCCATCCATTAATTATCCAACCCGCTATATCCTAACTACAGGGTCACGGGGGTCTGCTGGAGCCAATCCCAGCCAACATAGGGCGCAAGGCAGGAAACAAACCCTGGGCAGGGCGCACACACATACACACATCCACACACCAAGCACACACTAGGGACAATTTAGAATCGCCAATGCACCTAACCTACATGTCTTTGGACTGTGGGAGGAAACCAGAGCACCCGGAGGAAACCCATGCAGACACAGGGAGAACATGCAAACTTCACGCAGGGATTGACCCGGGAAGCTAACCCGGGTCTCCTAACTGCGAGGCAGCAGTGCTTCCCACTGCGCCTCTGTGCCTCCCGAACATTATATTAATATTTATGTTATAGTAATAACCGCTGGGTCCCGTTGAAATTGAATCTTCAATATGTCAGTCATTTCTGCACAGGGTAGTTTAAAATACATAAAATTATCATTTTGGGGTGGAGTATTCTTTTATATATTAACAAACAGCTCTTGATGTCGCCTACATAATTTAGGAAACTAAAAGCGGGAGCACCACATATCCAGCTTTGTATGTTTATTTTAAACTTGGTGTCCAGACTGCCTTTGAATAAGCAAAATGTAGTAAATCTCACTGTTGTTGGGAGCCGAGATGTGCTTAACATAGTAGACTTTATAGTAAATTATAGTAAACCACCATAGTTGTGTAGTGAGTGGCATGCAGCATCCTCGGTTTGAAGGAGGGCTTAATGAGCTCCATGGATACTCAGATTTCTGCTCTTCCCAGATCAAAAATCATCTGTCACAAGATTATCATAAGTTCAGAGTACTTTTCCATTGGATGTTGCACATGCACGTTTGTGCGTGTGTGTTTAGAGATGTCAGTGATTTGATGAGCAATATGTCTTATTGTCAGTCACCACAAGTTAATGATAGACTAACCAGGTTGTCAAAGACAGCATGAGCATTTGATGGGAGAGGGAGGGAGAGAGAGAGAGAGAGACTGGGAGCATGCACTGATACACTATGTTGCTGCACTGACCACAGGTCGAACCACCTCAGGATCCCAAATTAGGACCCAAGCACAGCTGTGAAACAGGTGACACCTCAGCATCACACAAGTTCAAATGGAGTGGAACAGTGTGAGGTGTGTTTTTAACATTAGGTTGATTAGGGTACTCCTTATATGGATGGTTCGAGGCACATTTATGTACACTGTGGAACAGGCCCTGGACACAGACAGACGGACATCGTAGTTCACCCAACACGCGTTTATTTACAATATTTACAATTTGTCAGTGCACAAACCCAGTGCCTCCAGCACCGATCTCCCAAAGTCCCGGCCTTTCACAGTCTTTCAACGCCTTCCTTTTTGGCCGCCTCCAGTCCTCTCTCCAGCTCCGTCCTTCTTCCACCCGACTTCCGCTCTCGAATGCAGGGAGGCGGCCCCTTTTACCACACCCTGGATGGGCTCCAGCTGCTTCCCGGCACTCCTCCTTGGACACGCCCCCGTGTGGCGGAAGTGCCGGCTGCGCACCCGGAAGCCTTCCAGGTGTCCCCATTCTTCTTCCCCCCAGCACTTCCTGGTGTGGCAGAAGTGCGGTCGACCCCTCGTGGTCGGGAGGAAGCACCACCCCTCCTCCGGTCCCCTCGGGCGTCCCGGCTGGGCTCCACCCCCAGCCGCCTGTGACAACACATATTTACAAAGTAATAGTGATTTATAAAAAGTAAAGTTTATAGAAATGTGTGTACGCCAGGTGTTTATAAGTCTTTTTAAATTTGCCTTGCACATGTTTTCAACCTCAAATTCACACAACTTGGGTTTAATAGATGAGGCCCCTGATCAGTGACTAGCAAAATACCCGTGCTTTACAGCGGAGAAGTAGTATGTTAAAGAAGTTATGAAAAAGAAAAGGAAACATTTTAAAAATAACATAACATGATTGTCAGTGTAATTGTTTTGTCACTGTTATGAGTGTTTCTGTCATCAAGGATTTGATTATCATTATTTCTTTCAAAAAGTTTCGTATTTGGAGGATGTGTTGTGTTCAAGTTACATTCCGTGTTTGTCAACCGTTGTAAAGATAACAGGTTTCATTCATCGAAGTGTTCACTACCCAAATCGCTACTCGTGAATCTAAGATGTTTAACAGGCATTCCCGGTATTAACTTGTGGATTTGCCTGCAAATATTTAGTGGCAGCGTGTCTATGAATTTGTGGAATTGCCTGTGAGTATTTAGCGACAGCATCTCTCTGAACTTATGGAATTGCCTGCGAGTATTTAGCAACAGCGTCTCTCTGAACTTGTGGATTTGCCAGCGAGTATTTAGTGGCAGCATGTCTATTAACTTGTGAATTTTTCTGCGAGTATTTAGCAACAGCATCTCTATTAACTTGTGGATTTTTCTGCGAGTATTTGGCGGCAGTGTCACAAAGTTGTTTTTAAAGCTGCATCAGAAAATGTACCACAACGTCCGACACGCCTCCTTTTTACTGTTTTCTCACAGTTTGGATTGCTGCTGTCATCGGTTTGAGTTTCATGGTTTGTTTCAATTACGTTAGTATTTGCAGGACTTGTGTTGAAGTGACATTCGGCATCTGTCAAGCGTTGTAAGCATACAGCCGGCTTCATCGATAACTTCGCATCCAGCTTTTGAGAGTTGAAACATTCATAAACATCAAAGTGTCCACTACTCAAATTGTCACCTGTGAATCTAAGATATTTAAGAGGCATTGACGGTTCTCCAAAGGTGTAAAATATTTGGCCATTTTGGTACACTTGAAAGCGACAACCGAACAATTCAGCGGCAGCCATCAACTCACATGCAGAAGCATAGGTGAAGGGCTTATGCATTTCACTCTTATAGTTCTCCTGTGTAGTATAATTATCTCCTGTACCGTCATCAGTCCACACCTTGAACCTGTCCCAGTCATTCAATGCATAAGACACAATGTTCCTCCGGATATCAAGATTGAGCCTGATATGGACGTGCAATATGTAACACAGAGAATGTAAAAGGCAGGCGGCATCTCTGGGCATGGAAACCACTCGGTAAGTGACAGTTCCTTGATCGATGGTGATCGCCTCAATAGACATGTTAATAGGGGTACGGTTGCAACGCCTCATAGAAATGGGTATCTGAACAGTAAACTAAGTCTAAAATACCTACACAATAACTATAATCGTAATAAACGAACAATAAAACAGCGGAGAAGCCATGGATTAAATAAAAAGGCTGCAGTTATCAGCAGGGAGACGTGAATACCGTGGCGAAGCAAAGAAGGGAATGAAGAGGCCGGAGCAACTGACGGCCTTATATGGGCAGGCAGTCAATTACGTGGGAGGCATGGGGATTGGGGACGCAATATAGGCAGGCAGCCAACTATGTTGGAGGCGTGGTAATGGGGGACGCAACAGCGCCTCACACGGCAACCGAGCTGCAGGCTATGGACGTATATATGTACGTAAGTAGGGTTCAGTTATGACCGTTAAGCGTAGAATTTCGAAATGAAACATGCTTAACTTTTGTACGTAACCTGTAAGGAATGAGCCTGCCAAATTTCAGCCTTCTACCTACACGGGAAGTTGGATAATTAGTGGCGAGTGAGTGAATCAGTCAGTCAGTCAGTCAGTCAGTGAGGGCTTTGCCTTTCATTAGTATAGATGACACAGGAGAATTGAAGGGTTCATCACTCACAGTCCTGGAGGGCCGCAGTGGCCACAGGTTTTCCTTACAACTAGTTTTCTAATTAGAAGACAGTCCTTGTTGATAATGAAACTTGGTATTTAACTATTTGGCTTGCTAGTGCTTTCATTCATTCAAGAGAAATTTTAATTGCACTGTGGAGTTTCCTCCTCTGACATTATCCATGTGTTTTGTGGACCAGAATAGGTTTAAATTTAACGCTCCTTCCAATTCCCCTCAAATTGATTTCTAACCCTTTTTTTAACACAGACACTTCATGGTTACATATTCACAGGTTTAAAAGGAAGCATGTTAGCTGGGCAGCTGCTGGTTTATTGGTTATCTGCAGTTCATTATTAACTAATGCTTGGTTAGGAAAATGGGCAAGAATTCAAAGTTAAATGCAGCTGCTAAAAACTAAAATAGGCAATTAAGTGTTCTGAATTGTATCAGGCAAGATAATTAAAATTAAGCCCAAAAAACGTATTGCTTTAGTAGTAAATAAATGGGTTATACCATATATACTCGCGTATAAGTCGGGTGTTGAAATCCGGAAAATCGATGATAAAATCAGGCCCTGACTTATACGCCCGTTCAAAAATGCGACACTTAATTTTTTAATCTTCTTGCTTCCTCCAATCTTGCATCAGTTTTGCAGATGCATCAAATTTTGTTGCAGCAGTGCAGGTACCAATTTCTTTCGCCACTTCGACTTTTAATTTAAAACCAGCTTCATATTTTCTTCTGTTGAATACTCCACCGTAGATAAGGGATGCTCTTACGATAAAGGTGTATGAGGATGTGAGATACAAAAAACACAAAACAGTGCAAACGTCACTTAGGAATAATTTGGGTATTACTGTCTGGTCATGTAGGCACAATACATAGGGAAAATAAGGCAGTGTGTTCCATGGTTACTCTCTCAAGTGGGAGTTAGCATATCATAATCTCTTGGACCAATAGCGTGAGTTTTCCTCATTCGACTTATATGATTAACATTATAAATTACTGGAAATTATACAGTGAAATCAGACCCCGACTTATGTGCAGGAGAACTTAAATACGAGTATATTTGGTAATTAAGAAATTGTTTGAAGTGAAAACCTGCAGCCACTGTGGACCACAAAAGCTTACTCCAACTAGTCCACTATTCTGCTGGACAAAATCGGACAGGTTTGATTTTTGTCTTTAGGCATAGAAATAGACTTTGTGTGCATGAGAGCTGACATCCAATGAGTGCTCATTTGAAAAGACAATGTATAGTATGCAGTAATGAGGAATAAGAAATTCCGGTGTTGTGGACCCCACAAACAGAGGAGAAGCTTGTCTGCTTCATATTTAGCATACCATGACTTAATGGACAAAAGATTACAACCTAACACTCCATCCCTGTCAAACCTTTGTACAGCACGGGCTCTGACAGGCAACAAGATATTGGCTATCACAAAAAGGGGTTAGCATGACTGTGTTGGAAGGTCAGCACATAGTCGTTAAATTTGGTGTGGCCAGCAATTTTCATTTGTGCAAATTAACATGGCCCTGTAACTTGATCAGCAACTGCACTTGGTAAGTCTGACAGACCCAACAACTCGAAGTCACATAATGTGTGTCACCATAGCTGACAAGTCTTTCTTTTAATAAAGTCGAGCAGGAGAGGGATGGGAGCAAAACCCAGCTGATGAACATGGCATCTAGGGCAGAGGCAAAAGCTAGAAAAGCTTACATTGTAAAGCTGCAAAGACATATTCCAAGTATTAAAAAAATCTGCATGATTCTGTTAAAGGAACCCAGTAATGGATTTTGTTGTTAGTGTTGAAGGACACTAAATATACATTTTTGTTAAAGGTATACAGAAAGCAAGACAGAAAAGACAATGAAAATAAGATGGTTAAATAAGGATTGAACAGGCAGCAGTTCTTCCCCTTTTCAATAATTTAAGCTGTATTTCACAGAAAACAGCCCGACCTCGTTATTATAACAAGTTAGAAAAAGTCATGCAATTAAGTATGTGTCTTTTTGGTTAACGTGTTTTGCAAATAGAATTTAATTTTACATATGTCTTTTTTTTTGTATGCTTTTATTGTAATTCAATTTAAAATGTGTATGTGTGCCTTTTTTATTGTTAAAAGATGTTCTTTGAATTATTGCATTATTTATTGTTAACAATTATTGAATTATTTATTGCTGCCCCTTTCCCTGTGGTCAAAGCCACTCAAAAATAAAACATTTTCAAGGGGAAACCCTGAATGGCCAGCGCTTACTGTTAACCTTTTCATGATTGCATTTCAGATTATTGCATTTGTCTTAGAGGGAAAAAGATCAAGATCAGCTCGTCGACCCAAATCAACAGAATATCAGCGATTAGATCAGAAGGTAAATGGCTTCTATCATTTTAACCTCTCTCTGTGTGTGTGTGTATGTATGTATATGTATAAATAAAAAAAAATATATATGTGTATATATGTATAATATATACACATATATTTTATATATGTATATGATAGATGTATGTGAGTGTGTATATACACATATATATAGGTTAATTGAGTTAATTGATTGGTAGTATTTCAATTTTACAAACAAAATGCCAGCTTTAGACTATAAATAATAATAATATATTTAAGATCTTTATAGTTATAAATATACATATCACAGAAATTCAAAGCTGTTTTTTTTTCTTCCTTGTTTTCATCTTTCATACGAACATTGAAACAATGTCTTTACATTCCATTGTATGAGCCAGATCTCTCTCCACTGATAAAGTTGCTGAGAGTGATTTAAAATGTATGGACATGTTATCTATACTAATAAAAGGCAAAGCACTCACTCACTCACACACTCACACACTCACACACTCACACACTCACACACTCACACACTCACACTCTCTCTCTCTCTCTCTCTCTCTCTCTCTCTCTCTCTCTCTCTCTC
>JANRMT010062796.1:62326442-62349776 GCA_026402145.1 Polypterus bichir lapradei
TTATTTATGGCCCCATCTTCACGAAATTTGGTAGGCGGATTCCCTGCGCTAACCGAAACTGATGTATGTACTTATTTCGATGGTATGACGCCACTGTCAGCCGCCATATTGAACTTTCCAACTTCACTAATTTTCACAATGTCCGCCATGTTGAACTTTCTTATTTATGGCCCCATCTTAATGAAATTTGGTAGGCGGATTCCCTGCGCTAACCGAAACTGATGTATGTACTTATTTCGATGGTATGACGCCACTGTCGGCCGCCATATTGAACGTTCCAACGTCACTAATTTTCCAACTTCCCGTGTAGGTAGATGGCTGACCCCATCTTCACGAAATTTGGTAGGTGGCTTCCCTACGCTAACCAAAACCGATGTATGTACTTATTTTAGTGGTATGACGCCACTCTCGGCCGCCATATTGAATTTTCCAAACATCACTAATTCTCCAACTTCCCGTGTAGGTAGAAGGCTGAAATTTGGCAGGCTCATTCCTTACCGCTTACTTACAAAAGTTAAGCAGGTTTCATTTCGAAATTCTACGCGTAACGGTCATAATGGTCAACAATGTCCGCCATCTTGAACTTTCTTATTCATGGCCCCATCTTCACGAAATTTGGTAGGCGGCTTCCCTGCGCTAACCGAAACCAATGTACATACTTATTTCGGTGGTATGACGCCACTATCAGCCGCCATATTGAACTTTCCAATGTCACTAATTCTCCAACTTCCCGTGTAGGTAGAAGGCTGAAATTTGGCAGGCTCATTCCTTACAGCTTACTTACAAAAGTTAAGCAGGTTTCATTTCAAAATTCTACGCGTAAAGGTCATAACGGTCAACAACGTCCGCCATGTTGAACTTTCTTATTCATAGGTAGAAGGCTGAAATTTGGTACTTATTTCGGTGATATGATGCCACTGTCGGCTGCCATATTGAACTTTTCAACGGTCTTTGTTACTTATGGGCCCATCTTCAAGAAATTTGGTACGCGGGTTCCCAACGCTAACTGAATCCTACTTACGTACATATATACGTCCATAGCCTGCAGCCTGGTCACCGTGTGAGGCGGCGTTGGGTCCCCCATCCCAACGCCTCCCACGTTGTTGGCTGCATGCCTATATAAGGCCGTCTGTCGCTCCAGTCTCTACATTCCCTTCCTTGCTTCGCCACGGTATTCACGTCTCCCTGCTGATAACTACAGCCTTTTTATTTAATCCACAACTTCTCCGCTGTTTTATTGTTCATTTATTACGATTATAGTTATTGTATAGATATTTTAGACTTACTTTACATTGTTCAGGTACCCATTTCCTTTATCATTCCAACCGTACCCCCATTAACATGTCTATCGAGGTGATCACCATCGATCAAAGAACTGTCACTTACCAAGTGGTTTCCATGCCCGGAGATGGCACCTGCCTTTTCCATTCTCTTTGTTACATATTGCACAGCCATATCAGGCTCACTATTGATATCCGGAGGAACATTGTGTCTTATGTATTGAATGACTGGGACAGGTTCAAGGTGTGGACTGATGACGGGACAGGAGATAATTATACTACACAGGAGCACTAGAAGAGTGAAATGCTTAAGTGTACCGAAATGGCCAAATATTTTACACCTTTGGACAACCGCCAATGCCTCTTAAACATCTTAGCTTCACAGGTGACGATTTCAGTAGTGGACACTTTGATGTTTAGAAATGTTTAAACTCTCAAAAGCTGGATGTGAAGTTATCAATGAAACTGGTTGTATACTTACAATGCTTGACAGATGCCGAATGTCTCTTCAACACAAGTCCTACAAATACTGTCGTAACTGGAACAAACCATGAAACTCAAACTGATTATGACAGCAGCAATCCAAGCTGTGAGATTTGAAACAAGATTACTGTTCACATGGCCAACTGTACGTTGCATGCTCAAGAGTATGCTCAGCGCACAGCTACAGCTTGGTCATATTACAACTGGAGGGCCAAACTGACAACGTGGCATACAAAGAGATCCTTAACAAATAATTATTGGTATATTTTCCCTCAGTTTAAAAAGGTTTAATTTTCTTCTAAATAAAAATTTTAAGGCAGTACTTCATCGATGCGAAGCGCGGGTATTTTGCTAGTATACATTATAAAGGGAGCACTTGACTACTATATTGTATGATCAGGTTTTTCTATAATTTTCACAAATTATTCACATGAACACTTATATAGAATGATGATTACTATAGTTCTATAGAACAAGCCTAATATACATGGTATTAATGAATTATGCAATTCATTAAATGAAGTGTGTGCTGACCAGTTCATCACTTAGGCAGAAATCCAGTCTTGGCATATTATTGCTCTTTATCTATCTATATATATATATAATTCACTAAGGGCAAGCAAGACAGTGAGGGCACGCAAGACAGAGCCCCGCCCGCCAACTCTAAGACCATGGGATACATTCAACAGAGCCCCGCCCGCCAACTCTAACCCTCCTACCACGTCATGGGATACGCACGACAGAGCCACGCACGCCAACTGTAACTGTCCTCCCGAGTCCAGCGTTGCTCTCGAGGCACGCAACAACTCACCAAACACAACCTCCGTCGCTTTCGTCTGTGCAAAAATCCACATGCACCTCTGAGCCACGTTGACAATTCACCGCACGCAAGACAGAGAGCCACGATCGCTAACTTACAGAGCCCCGCCCACCAACTCTAACTAAGGGCAAGCAAGACAGAGAGCCACGCCCGCCAAAGCTTACCCGCCAACTCTAATGGCAAGCAAGACAGAGAGCCACGCCCGCTAACTCACAGAGCCCCGCCCACCAACTCTAAGACCATGGGATACGCACACATTTCGTGTATAAATGGATATAAATAATTGCATGTAAACGATTCACCAAAATCTATTGTATGTAAACGATACTGTTTAAAATGTTATTGTTTTTTAATCGGAAAACCCAGTTTCCACGTCTACCTGTATTAGTTTAAATGGCACTTTTACCACTCGCAATAGGGCAGACGCACTGACTTATCGTGTTGACTGGGCAACACAGTGAATGTGGCGTCCATCTATATATGTCTATGTTTTCTGTTGCCTGCTACAGGAAGGTACTCTCTCGACCATTGGCATTGGTTTCGCTCCTTGCTATTTTTGCCATTCTGCGACGGTGGTTTCCTAAGCCTTTGTTATACTGAATTCCTTTCTCACCATTTTTCCGTTCCTATTCTTACACCGCCGTATGCTACAGCGGGCTTCGACTAGTTGGGATTAAATATGGTGATGACTCATAACAGGCACATAATCCTTCTAAAACCAATAGTAATGCTAGTGCACTTTTTTTGCAGACAGAAGGAAGAAACAGAAAGAAAACTATATTAATATATCCAAAATCTCCATTGATGTGGAAATTAGGATGTTAAATAAGATATAGAACAAACTTGCTAAAGATGGAAACAGCTTTAAAACAAACTTAAAATAAAACTATAACCTACACCTGAAGAAAACAAGGATTTTCAGTGTAGTGAGCACTTCCGTGAAGACAAGTATATTGCATTCTGAGATTTGGGTGACCTCTTGTAACGGACTTATGTAGGCGTCCTGGCCAGCACATAAAGTCAAGTGAGAGCAGCAGTCTGGACACGGGCAAGGATTTGTAGTTAAAGCAAAGTAGATCTACAGCAGTGTGCATCGTGATGAAATGGCACCTGGTCAAAAAAAAAGAAAAACAGGTAAACATGCTGGTGATGAATTACACAGACCATTTTTAGAGGTAGTCAGTAACTAAAAGCGATGACATTTAATACAATTAAAAACGTGAATACTTACCCATATAATAATCAAGAAAGTGGGAAAGACAAAAGAATCTGGTGGAGCAGTGGCTGCAGCCAGGTAAGCCGAAGAACGATGGCTGGCACTGATACCTGTGAGGCTTAAAAAATCGAGCAGAGTAGCAGCAGTGGCATCTTTTGACCTGCCATCCCATATTTGCTAAAACAAAAAAGTTACTTATGGCAGTGTTGCATGTCATCTTCTTTTAACTTTTTTATTATAAGCAGCCAGTTTCTATTCTGACTACAGGTTTGTGCTGCTGCCAGTATAGAATCCAACCTCCTCCATCCTCAACTGATTGGATGATTGGGTTTCAATACTAATAATATTTTTTGTAATAAATAAACAAATTTAAAAGAGGTGTTCAAAACCAGGTTTGGTTAACAATACTTTCCAATAATCCTTGTCACTTTACAGGGGTTATTTAGCAATCCTTTAATTATATGATCTATATTTTATGGTAAATTTGTATCAATGTTTTTGGACCCTTGAATTCAAATTGAAACATTTATTTACAAGAAATGCAGAAAATGTTGTTCTTGAACACATCTGCAGATTTCTGTATATGATTCTAACTTTGTTTTTTGTTTTTCAGTTATAATGCCATCAGAACAAGAAGAGTGCAATTGAAGATTTGTAAAAAAAGAAAAAAAAAACACTGACAATGTGAATGATAATTTTAGAAGTTAAAATATTAATTAACACTTGTTTTAACACTAGTGTTTAAATGGCTAATTCTCCTACACTCAAAATGGTGACTCTCTCATTCTAGTATTTGCATGCATTGCAGAAGGCCACTTTTGTCTTCCTATTTCAGTCCTCAAAACGCCGATTGGGGTACACTGAATTATGCTATTCAGCAAATTTAATGGGGCACTTTATTAAATTTGATCAGGACCTAAACCTTTAAGGTGAGAAATTAACCTGTCTGGGTTTATTGCTTATGTTGCTTTTGAACCATATTAAGTTCTGAGAAATGGTAAGAAACTTGATGAGTAAGTATTTTTTTTGTATAAAGGTGACAAGTTGTATTTTTTTTTTATTTGTTAAAGCAGTGTGACTTAAAAGATTTTGTGATTGAACCCCAAAGAAGTTGATTTTCTCATGTTTTAATTTTAAAACAAAATGTGAAAGTACTGAAATAGTGGTCAGTACCAACTTTAGATTATTATTCTAATTGTTTAAAGAAATATGAAAATTAATATATAACTTTCTTTTTATACAGTTTATTATTTGTGTTAATTTGCTTCTTTAAGCTGTATCCACAGTTTGTTGGGACTGTTGTGTCTTGGTGGAAGCTGGCTGGCCAACACTTCCAGTTTAAAAGTAAAGGTTTAGGTGGTCTTTGTGCTCCTAGCTTGGCTGAGCCAGGTCGTGGCTTTGTTGGAAGTGTGGACATGCTGATCTAAATTGTATTAAACTCTAGGTTTGCCTAGGCTACTGGACTTTAAACTGTCACCAGCGGGGTGAAGAGCTGAACCTTTGCTGAATTCTTGGACTTTGTAAAGTATTCTTTATATTGAGTGAGAAGGCCAAGGAGGACAATCCTACACAAATAAAACTGGTTGTTTTTTTTTTTTTTTTTGGGATAATAAAATCAACTTCACCGTGTGTTGTTTTTATTTTTAAGTAACAAGGATCTTGTTCACTGTGGGATTTTTACCTTGCCATGTTCCCATCATCTGTATTGTCAGGGGCTGCTTGATACATCACATAGCACAAGTACTTGACCAGGCTATGATGGTAATGTGCCAAAAAGACAAGTCAAACAAACTACAAAGTACCAATGCGTTACAGAGCGAGGAGTTAAGGTAGGTATTAGCATTTGTTTTAATTCTTTATTCATTTTGGATGTGAAAGCACAAATGGAAATTTAATTGAAATTTCACAATTGTTAAAGGAATACTCCACCTAGAAATTATACACTGCTCAAACAAATTAAGGGAACACTTAAATCAGACATTGGTACTCGATAAACAAAATACTCAAGTGGAAAATCTTTATTGAATAATAATGTGGAATTCATTGAAAACAAAATAATGTAAAAATGGTCATTGGAAACCAAAGTCGCCAACCCTTTGAGGGCCAGATTAAACATATACCAAAAATTGAAATCACAGGCTGATCCAACTTGCATGAATTCCATCACGGAACCTCATCATGTGACTCAGTAGTGGGTATGGCCCCCACATGACTGGATGCACTCCTGCCAACATCTGGGCATGCTCCTGATGAACTGCCTACACACTTTGGCCACATGAGGCCAGGCAATGTCCTGCACCAGCAAAAGGTCTGACATTGCTTCTGTGGATTTTGTCAGGGTGCTGTTACCTAGCACATGGAGGTCTGTGCAACCCCTCTATGTATGCCCCCTAAGACCATCACTGACCCACCACTAAACTGGTCATGATGGAAGATGTTGCATGCTGCATAACATTCGCCACTGTTGTCTCCAGACTCTTTCATGTCTGTCACTTGTGCTGTCATCTGTGAAGAGAATAGGACCTGCCAATTTTTGATGTTCTCTGGTGAATACCAAACAAGCTTGATGGTAATAGGCTTTGAGCACGGGTCCCACTGCAGGGCATCGGGCCCTTGTGCCACCGTTGTGTAGTCTGTTGCTTACAGTTTGGTCAGAAACATGCACAGCAGTAGCCAGCTGGAGGTCATTTTGTACGGCTGTGGCAGTGCTCTTCCTGTTCCTCCATGTCCAAAGGAGCAGATAAAGGTCCTGCTGCAGGGTTGATGTCTATCTCTGGCCCTGTCCAGCTCTCCTTCTGTAACAACCTGTCTCCTGGTATCTCCTCCACTCACTTGAGACTGTGCCAGGGAGACATTGCAAACCTTGAGATGACACACATTGATGTGCCATCCTGGAGGAGCTGGACTACCTATGCAACCTAAATTAGCTACAGGTACCATCTCTTGCTACCAGTAGTGAAAAGGATACTAACAAAACTAGAGAAGAATCAGTCAGGAAGGAGAGATCAATTGTCTGCGGTCACCACCTGCAAAACCATTCCCATTTTTGGGGGTGTCTTGCTGTAGCCCCTCCAGTGCATCTGTTGTCACTGTCATTTGCATCAATGCTGGTGAAGTTGATTCCCAATTGCATATGCTTCCTATCTGGACAGATTAATTGACTTAGTGTTAGACTGTTATGTTGCAGCGTTCCCTTAATTTTTTTGAGCAGTGTAGTTTTGTTTATGTTACCAACCTGATGTAGTTTGTAGTAATGGTGATAAAAAATTTTAATCTTATATTTTCATACATTAATGGAGAACATTGGTGGAGATAACAAAGTGTCTGGCATAAGGGGGTCTCTGGTGACCAATACTGGAAAACCGCAAACAATGTCAAAAAACTAACCTTACTTGTGCCACATAATCCATATGTTAGGTTATCCAGTTGTATGCTCATAAAGTCTCAAAACACTTGTATTTTTCTAAAATCTTGCTAAATAAACAACCTCTGTTGTGATAGTTTAAAAAAAAAATCACAGGTACAGGCCATTCTGCTTTCTCACTGCCCTACTTTCAACTACTATTTGCCATTTGGTCATATGAATTTTACATTTCAGTGTGTAAACAGAAGTTTTACAATATTGGTGTAATATTTACCCTTTACCAGTTTCCATGTGTGCTATGCATTCTTTTTAAAGAATTAATTTTGAAGTAAAAGTAAATCCACCATACTAACTTGCTTCATAAAGTTTAGCATGTCTGCTTTGTGCCTTTATCTCATCGACTGCAGTTCCAAATTCAGATTATTTGTTCTTCTATTGACTTATTTAATGCTTTATGCCCTTTTTGTGATATGGAGATTATAACAAGTAGTACTCTAGATGTATCCTAACAAGTGAAATGTGCTGTTCATGTTAAGCCTATCCTCCCCTAATTTGCACAATATAACAAGATTGCTCTTAGCCTTTTGAATTAATTACTTTGGTCCCTACAATTTGGGATGATTTTTTATAACAACAACAACATTTATTTATATAGCACATTTTCATACAAACAGTAGCTCAAAGTGCTTTACATCATGAAGAACAGAAAAATAAAAGACACAGTAAGAAAATAAAATAAGTCAACATTACTTAACATAGAATAAGAGTAAGGTCCAATGGCCAGGGTGGACAGAAAAAACAAACAAAAAAAAAAAACTCCAGACGGCTGGAGAAAAAAATAAAATCTGCAGGGATTTCAGACCATGAGACCGCCCAGTCTCCTCTGGGCAATCTACCTAACATAAATGAAACAGTCCTCTTTGTATTTAGGGTTCTCACTGAAGGACTTGATGATGATAGTCATGCAGACTTCTGGCTTTTAGTCCATCAATGTTGGAGCATCATGATGCTTTGAGTAGATGGTGGTGGCGCAGGCCATAAGATATACTTTCTTCCATAAAAGCTGCCATTATGTAATTTATGGCTGTTTTTCATTCCTGTGTGTAAATATTTATTCACAGTAAACTTCATTTGTCACATAATGTGTGTTCAGGTCTATGTGTAGGAATTGTTTTGTACCTTGATATATGCTAGTTCATTTATACATACTGAATTAACATATTTAAATTAAAAAGAGGAAAAAGCCCAGCACTGGTACCTGCTGTGTTCCACCTCTTATCTTATTTGATCCTCACTGCTCAACTCCGTATATTCTTCACTTAAGCCAATTCTGTCCATGTCTCCAAACTTTACCCCAAATTCCTAATATTTTTAGCCTGATTTGTCTGTCATGAGCGCTTTAGTGAGAGATTTCTGAAAATCAAATAGGCCATAACAAATGCCCTACTGCCACCCAATGTTTCTATTGGTAATTTTGGGGTAATAGCAAAACATTAAACCTCTCATTCTGCATAAAATGTCCCTCTTCTCTTTTACAGGTTATTCATTGTTTCATTCTCCACCACTTATCCGAGACCAGGTCGCGGGGAAACAGTCAACAGCAATGAGCTCCAAATCAGTGATATCTCTCTATTATAAAAGAAAATCTTGAGATGAGATTTTTTCCAAGAGATTTTTTTCCAAGTCATGTTCTCCTCTCAACCATTTACAATTAACAGTCCACACATCTCTCATTCATGTGAATGATTTTGTCAGACACAGTTCCTGCTCTGCCAGCTCTTATAAATTTTTACGTTTTCCTCACTTTAAGTTCCCAATGAAAGAAGACTTATTATGTCCAAATCTTATTGATGACTTTCATCCCGAAAGGTTATCAACAGAAGAAATGAGTACACGAGTAATCCTAGAAACGATGAAGTCAAACAAATTAGCGCGAAAATTGTTAATCGGTTACATGGCAAATTGATTAAATGTGTATCAACAGACTATGCTGAAACAGTTGGTGGTGATCGTGCGGAAGATGAAAACATCAATTTACAATATCCCATAGAATATCTACAACCGTTAACACCGTCTGTTCTTCCAACACTCGAATTACTGTTGAAAGAAGGATGTACTCAAGAAAAGTAATGTACATCTTCAGGGAATAACATTAGACAACAGTATGCCATTCGTATTAAAACATTATTTTTTATATAATAGAGAGATAAGACATGAAGCAGATTCATAATGACCAGTTACAAAGGTCCAATACATTAAAGTTGGAATACATATCACAATTATAAAAGATATAATCATATATTTTTCCTCTTTCCATTATTTGAAAAAAAAAATATTAATAGCTGCCCATATTTCAGGTGATAAATGGCTGGAGATATGAATTTCATTAGTTGAAAATGTAATAATGTCAGCTGTCGCATTTACAACCCCAATTCCAAAAAAACTGGAACGCTGTGTGAAATGTAAATAAAAACAGAATGCAATGATTTGCAAATCTCATAAACTGATATTTTATTCACAATAGAATATAGAAAACATATCAAAGTCAGTTGATGGATTAGGAGAGCATGGGGGGTCATGAGGTCGCTGGAAAGAGGTGTCTGGCACTCCCAGTATCTGTGCAAAAGGTTGACAGTCCAAGTCTTTAACGTCCTGGGGATTCCTGTTTTGCTATATGGTTTCAAGACATGGACACTATCCAGTGACCTGAGATGAAGAATGGACTCCTGTACTGTGTCTCTTCAGGAAATTCTTGGGTACCACTGGCTCAAATGAGTGATTGCTCACGGAGTCCCAAATGAGGCACATTACCTGCATTGTGAGGCAGTATTAGTTACGACACTACAGCCATGTGGTGCAATTCCCTGAGGGTGACTTAGCTCACAGGATCCTCACTGTTGACCAGGCCAAGGGGATGCCCACCTAACACCTGGCTGCAGCAGATAGATGGTAATTGCTGGATTAGACCATGTGTCTGCCTGGGGGTTGCCAACTGGGATCTTGAGCTGTTTCATCATGTGGTGGGTGTGGCAACATGCTGTACCAGCACATGCTCCCCAACCAGATCTGACCTAGAAATCAAATCAATCATAGCTTGAATGCCACGGCATGTTTGAGTGTTGTTGCTGACCATGTGCGTCCCTTCATGGTCACAATCTTCCCCTTCTTCTAATGGCTATTTCCACCATAATATGTTGTCACAAAGCAAAAGTCCTCTCAAACAGGTTTCATGAACATGGCAAGAAGTTCAGGGTTCTTCAGTGGCCTTCTCTGAAGCCAATAGAACAATTGTGGGACATGGTAGAACAGGAGATTCACAGCATGAATATGCTGCTGAGAAATCTACAAAAAAAGGGTGATTCAGTCGTGTCAACATGGACCAGAGGAATGTTATGTTTCCAGCATCTTGTCAAATCCATGCCATGAAGAACTGAGGCAAAAGAAGGCTTTCCCAGTACAGTGGAACCTCGGTTCACGAACGTTTCAGTACACATACAAATTGGTTTACGACCAGAAAGTTTGCTAAACTTTTGCCTCGGTTCATGACCACACACTCGGTATACGAATAAGCTAGTTTCCCTTTCAGTTTGTACATGTTCAGTCTCTCCCTGTGCGAGCGAGAGAGAGAGAGAGAGACACATACACACAGACAGGTGCTCCAGGCTCACGAAAGAGACACACGCACACACAAAAGAGCGAGAGAGGGAGGACTGGATGCATAAGGTAGAAAAGGCTTGTTTTTGTTTTTAGTTCTGTTTACAGCGATCGGTTCGTAGCGTGCATTGTGGCGATGTTACTTTTCTTGGTGGTTTATTAAATTACGGATTTTTCAGATGTTCATTTTTTTCCCTGTGCTTAAAACTCATTAAAAACAAGTGTTTTTAGCGAGTGGTTTCTAGTACTATAGCACGAACTATTGCAGTGTTAATTTTCTCTGTTGTTCAAGGTTTTCTCAGTGTTATTCAATGTTTTTACATTTAGTTTACTATTACGCTGTGCATTCTATGGTATAATTAACTATAGTTGTGCTTTAAAACTAAAAAAATATATATTTACATACAGTTCGTACGGTCTGGAACAGATTAATTGTATTTACATACACTCCTATGGGGGAAATTGCTTCGGTTCACGGCCAAATCGGTTTACGACCAAAGTTTTGGAACGAATTATGGTCGTAAACCGAGGTTCCACTGTATTAGGATAGTGTTCCTTTGGATTTGTTCACTGAGTGCAGCTAAATCTCTTTTGTTTAATCTTGCTAGTATTGTTTTTGATTCCTTACTCCTGCGGAGATGCTTTAGTAAACCTACTGTTCTGTAATTTTGGTACGAAATTTTTTGGCCTGTATTGATTCTCAGCTTTCCCTTTCATATGAGATTAACCATATTCGTTTTTTATGCATTTACTCCAGATGGATTTTTTGTTGTCAATTGAACAGCACTCCAATCCTGTACATTCCCAATACAGTTGTACAGATGTGGCACTCCTCCACCGTGTGCAAATTAAGGACGACTGATTAAAGTATACCAGTGAGGAGCTGTCTGCCGTGGTATCATTCAAGATGGCTGATCTGATCTTGTATACCAGTGAGGAGCTCCCATTAGAGATAACTGATCAGGATTATAGTGACAAGAAGCTCTTTGGTTGTTTCCCCACTAAAGACGGTTGATATGATTGGAGCTCATCTGCTGTGATCCCACTAAAGATGCATTTTTAGCTATGTGAAAGTTCCATTTAAAGACGAAGAGCTCCTAAAATAATGTTCAAATATAAGGTGACTGACCTGAGCAATAGCAACGAGTTTCTCTGCTGTAGTCCCGTCAAAGATGGTTGATCTAATTTATACTGGTGAAGACCTTCTCTCAGGTGTTCCCATTGAAGATGACTGAGATGAGGTTCTTCTCAAATGAGAGTTCAGAAACAATGAACACTCGGGCAGAAGTAATGATGTATGTAATGTGGCTAGTAGAATAATTAATGTGTGTGGTTCTGACCTCGCAACCAGAAGAGAGGCTCATATGTCTGCTGTTGCGTTAAAGGAATGGAAAAATAGAAAGGTCTGAGATTGCGTCTGCCTGGAAAACATTCATACAGCACCAACACATCCAGGCAGCACCTGACTGGCTGTCAGAAGAAGGGTTAAGCTCATCACAGACTTGGGTAATTTGTTACGCCCTACGATCGCTATTCCTGGAATGTGACATCCTCAGAGGACAAGACCAGCAATTGTAGTCATCCCCTCCAACTCAATGTTATGTAACGTGCCACCACCATAAGTTGCACAAAAAGGCTTTTGTAAATTGCCTATTTTTGAGGTTTCCAGTCTAATTTCTTTGTAAATGTTGACCGTAGCCCACTCTGACTTCACAGTGATATGCGGCCTGACTACAATGAGACTTATTTAGGTGTGGCTTGGAGATTCTGGACAAGCTGTCCAGAAGCAGAGAAATCCTGTTTATCAGACTAATCTTAAACACTCATTACAATTTCACGTGGCTTTGGATTAAGTCATTGTACCAGCTTGTTGATTAAGAAATAGTGGTTTAGGGTGTTCTGCTGAATCCTTGCAAGAAGTCGTACTTAAGAAAATCTTCTTAGGTTTGGATTGTTTTTACTGGCATGTCGGTATTTTAAACAGGAAGAATCAGAAACCAGGATGTCTTTAAGCAGTCAAGCGAAAGTGTAAAAGAAATCTGCACTGACAGGTGCCCCTGCAAGTATGCACACACCCAGCAGCCTCACGTCCTGCTGAGCACATCTAATGTGACAGGAGTGTGGCGCAAGTTAGTTGTGTGTCAATCACAGAGCACATTATATCACTCCATTCCAGGAAGACATGTGTCACCTGCCATTTTGAGGCAGCTGTGAAGCTGGCTTGACGTCTTCCATCCAAACTCTTCTCGCTTGTCTCAGATTATATGGTAATTGTAGAAGAGTCTAGCAGAAAGAGGTGGTGGTTAATGGCGACGAACAGACGTTTGACATACCCGTATGAGAGGAGGCTGTTCAGTCCACAGTGGCATGTGGAAAGCTTTGTTATTAGTTAACCAAACAACTCATGCAGTCATTTTAGGTGCCATATGGCCTACAATGTGAAAGCTCTTGTCATCATCCGGTGTCTCTGTGCGTCTGTCTGTCTGCGATAATCTGTTTGTTCGGAAAGTTCTGTTTTTGTTGAGAGTGCACCGTACCAGTTGTTGAACTCCCCTTTTAAAGGCAATGTAGAAATTCTGAAATTTGTAGACAAACAAGGACCCAAAGTACAATTAACGACATTTAAATGACAGAAGCTGTTGTCTTTTTAAGTTTATCTGTCTACCTGTTTTAATAGCAGCAAAATGTGCACTTTTTATTTAAATAATTTAGAAAATATACGCAGGCCGTAATGTTCAGCTGTGGCTTAGATAACAGATTTGAAAGCTGGAGCTTTTTCTGGTATTTATTTGCTTCATAAAGAAGACAGTTACATTTTTTTCATTTTACTACGGTGTTGGCGAGCGAAGCCAACCCCACACCCCCCGGCCTGCGCTATGCGCCAGCCACTTCACGTCTCTGCCACTCGCGTATGTGGATTTCACTTTCACCAAACGACAAATCTTTTAATTCTCCCGAATGCACCTCTTCATTGGGTAGAAACACAATTCCCTGATGGCAACACAAATTAGACGATCTACAAGTCTCCAACTTAAAGGTTAAATCCAAACAATATACTCGATCTCTTTTCGCTGTTCCGTTATTTCACCGAGTAATAATTTTCGTTTTTTTGCTCTAATGCAATCTTTACTATCATTTATTTGAGACTTTCGAATTTTAGTACTTTCATTATCTCTAACCTGCTCTGCATGTGTACCATGCCAACGTTTGTGAATTCTACTTTGTCATCTACTCTTTGTCTTTTATTTCCGGCCCCGGGCGTAGTTAAATCTCTTGGCACAAAGTCTCGTCTCGCAGGACATGAAAGTATGTCACTGAAAAAGTCACGTCTCGTCCCAGGATTTTTTTATTATAATAGAGAGAAATATTTTACAACAAGTGATGTGTAGTGCAGATTTGCTCAAACTACCGTACTGCTTTTTGTACTGGTAAGCATAGGCAAGATGTCACTTGGGAACATGACTAAATTTATATGGTGATTAGGTCATGAATATTCAAAAAGGGCCTAAACCTATCAGGGTTACTGGTGGGCGGTGACGAGGAGTGGCTAAAAGCGCATGTGTGACAACAGAGGTTTAAATTGATTTGAGATTTATAAAGGAACTTGGCGGGTCTCGTGGTGCCCGTACTTTTATACATCTGATTTTGTGTGTGTGTGTGTATACGCCATTTTTTCGACTTTATAGCATAATCAAAATTTTAGCATGGCTTCTAAGGAATGTAACTGCTGGAGCTTATCAATAAATTGCATTATCAGACAAAATACTGAATCATTATAATGTGCAGGAAATCCAGCCGTGTGTTTGTTTATAGTGTAAATACCCCAAAAACTGAGTATTCATTCACTTGGTGCTTATAGAGCAACACTTACATAATTCTTTTCCCCCATTCATTTCTAGTTAAGTAACTTTATTCTTTTTTCAAACTATTATGGTTATTTTACCTCTAGCAACATGAGAAGTGGGCTGCGCTACCAGTGATGTATCCTTTGACTACTTGTATTGGCGATCCATTTTGCTGTCAGGAGTGACTGTCAAACGAGTAAAAAAGAATAAATATACAACTGGATGTGACCTCTCTCAAATGAAACTGATCTGTAGCCGAAGTCACACAGAATATTTCGTTTTAAGATATGCAAGTTTGCAAATTTGTCAATGCTTTTCTATGAGGAAGTTTTGAAAAAAAATCCATTAGTCAGTCAGTCATTATCCAAGCCGCTATATCCTAACACAGGGTCACGGAGGTCTGCTGGAGCCAATCCCAGCCAACACAGGGCGCAAGGCAGGAACAAATCCCGGGCAGGGTGCCAGCCAACCGCAGATTCCATTTGAGATCTCAGTGAAAACTGAAAATTTCAAATACATTTCCTTAAAGGATCAGTGTGCCAAATTTTGACAAAATTGGTCACTCAGGAGTCAAGTCGTTTCATTTTGACGGACAGACAGACGAGGCGACCTCATTGAGTGCCTTTTTCCTTATATACAAGCCGACCTAAAAAGGCTCCATCTTTAAGAACAGTTAAACTCACTGAAAACACCTGAATGTTCCGCCATTCACATATCTTCAACTGCATGATGGTTAGATCAATACAGAGAATAGCTGTTCCTTTACAATTTGGAGGGTGTACTTGTAGTTATTTTGCATGAAGGAAGACTAATGGGTTATGGAAAGAAGGGACTGCAGAAAATTAAAGATTTACTGGAGTAAAAGAAGTTTTTTTGTTATCTCAGTCCAGGATTTGGTAGGTTGTTCCAGATTTCCATACCTCTGTATGAATCAGTGTTTCTCTTAATGTCCACCAGTGTCCTCAAGTGGACAGCTGCTCTCTCCTCTTTGAATCATGGTGACGCAGACATACTTACAGTACTCAGCCCCTTTGCCGGCCTGCAGAACGTTGTATTCATATGTGCTAACAAACTCTCTGTTTACAAGTGCCTGTCCATTATTCAAGTCTTTTTGAATTGTTTTTGTTGCTTCCTCGTATTCCTGTTATTTTTGCTGCTTGACAAGTTTGTTCTTTCACTGTACTTTGTGTGTTTTCGCCTTAGCTTACCTGCTTGTACATCTCAGCTCAACTGACAAGTGACTCTTTGTGGTCAAAGTCTCTTCACAATAGTGATGGGAAATTTTCAAATGATTCGATCTTTTTGAACAACTCTTTTCAGCGAATGATACCAATTCATGAGCACAAATGAATTGATTCTGTGGAGCTCAGCAAGAGGGCAAAAGCACACGCGTGTTCTACATGACATCATCAGCATCTTGCGTGTGGCTGGTAGATGTTTAATGCACCAGACCCGCCAAATTGATGAGTCTCGACTCATTGGATTCGTGACTGAGTCTAACGATTCTTATTCATTTATTCATGAACGAGTTATTACAAGTTGCACAGTTCTCGTTCACTTGATCCTGTAATAAAATGTCTTTTTTTAATTGCGCTTATTAAATGTGTTGTTACGCTTTGTTTGTGGAAACAGGACTATGGCATATGAACTATCATCTCTCTCTCTATATATATATATATATATATAAAATCCAACGTCTGTCTGTCTGCTTTTCAGGAGAGAACTACTTAACAGATTTAGATCCTGTTATTTTCTATAATTTGCTTGAAGATTCTGGTTGATTTTGTGACTTCTGTCATTGCCCTATGTATCATAGTTCGCTTGCGGTACCGATTTATTTGTGTGAATCCGAGAGAGACCCAGCGGGCCAAGAGAAGGAGGATGAGGACCTCCTCACTCAATCACCAGCCTCGGGGCGTGTACCTTACCTCCACTTAGCTAACAAACAAGAAAACTACTTAACGGATTTAGATTGGGTTTTATTCTGGAAATTTACTGAACATTCCGGTTGATTTTGCGACTTCTGTCATTGCGCTATGTATCATAGTTCGCTTGCGGTATCTATTTATTTGTGTGAATCTGAGAGAGACCCAGCGGGCCAAGAGAAGGGGGATGAGGACCTCCTCACTCACCAGCCTCGGGGCGTGTACCTTATCTCCACTTAGCTAACAAACAAGAGAACTACTTAACAGATTTAGATTGGGTTTTCTTCTGGAAATTTCTTGAACATTCCGGTTGATTTTGCAACTTCTCTCATTGCGCTATGTATCATAGTTCGCTTGCGGTACCGATTTATTTGCCAAATCCGAGGGATAGGCAGCGGGGCTGATGGGAGGGGGGGCGGGACCTCCTCACTTACACGTCAGCCTTGGGGCATTTCTTACCTCTGTTTAGCTAGTGAATGAGACATCTATCTACTTAACAGATTTAGATCAGGTTTCTTTCTATAATTTGCTTGAAGATTCCGGTTGATTTTGCGACTTCTGTCATTGCACTAAGAATCATAGTTCGCTTGCAGGAGCGATATATTCACGCTAAACTGAGACAGAGGCTGCGGGCTGAGGGGAGGGGGGAAGAGTGACATCAGGAGTAGGGAGCCAGGCAGGACCCTCCTCACTGTCCTGTTTCGCTACTACGCGGGTGGAGCCGTGGGGCACGGCTAGTGTTAAATATATGAGTATAATTTATAATTACATGTAATAAACAATACTCCAGCAAACAAACTGACATTGGGCCAGTGTAGGCCCAGTGCAGACAGCCAACAGTGACCCAATTGAGATTTGCACATTGGGGCTACGTTGGCCCCAAATCACTTGTTCAGTGCTGGCCATGAAGGAAGCCCACATTTGGCCATGAACCTGACAAACAACTCTATACCTTAATAGTCCATCCATCTAGGATAGGGTTGCAGGGCATCTGGAGCCTATCCTAGCAAGCAAAGGATGTGGGCAGGAGCAACCTCTGGACAGAGACACCAGCCCATCACAGGGTGAACACACTCACACACAGCACAGGGCCAATTTAGCACCATCAGTCCACCTTAGCTGCAAGAAACCAGGGCATCTAACGGATACCAACATGGACACGGGAAAACATGCAAACTCCACGCAAGGAGGTCCACGGATGTGAACGGCAGCCTCCTGACTGTGAGGCAGCAGCACTACCACTGTGCCACCCTTTACTGGTCCCTTCCTTGTGTCAGGGATGCCAGGGGCAATGACCCAGCTGGGACGCCATAAGGGACCGGATGTGGGTCTACACCCACCCTGGATCACGTGGGGGCCACCTTCCTGGTCGCTCTGGGGGCCACAGGTTGAGGGCATGGAAGCCCTACCCTGTAGGGGCCCGTGGTCACCGCCATGAGGCGCCCCAATGCCTTGGGGACCAGTTACCCCAGCACTTCCGCCCCACCAGGAAGTGCTGGGGGGAAGATTTAGGACGGCACCCGGAGAGCAGCCAGGAGGACAGCCGGCACTTCCGCCACGCTGGGGCGTGGCCAGAGGAGGAATGCCGGGACCACCTGGTGCTCATCCGGGAACCATATAAAAGGGGCCGTCTCCATTCATTCAGGGCTGGAGTCGGGAGGAGGAAGGACGAAGCACAGAGGAGGTGTGGAGGCGGCCCGAAGAAAGGCATTTGTGGCCAGGACTGAGTATTTGGGGTGTATTGTGCACTGAACTGGGTCTTAGTGACCTTTATTTGGGTCTGAGTGACCATTATTAATATTGTAAATAAACGTGTGGTGGTAGAGAAACAACATGTCCGCCTGTCTGTGTCCGGGTTGGCTCCACACTTGAAACTTTTTTTTAGTGTTTAGATATTTTTTCAATCAACTAAATAATGTGTAATTATGAAGATTTACAATTTATTCATTAATAAGGAAAGGAATTAAAAACACAATACTGAAGTGGATTCAAACTGTATATTCTTACAAAGCAAAAGACGCCTTTGTGTGTATTGGTACTCGTTCAGCTTTACCAATTATTTACATTAAACAAAAATGTGGAATTTTTGCCAAAATAAAAATGATACTTTTTGAAGTGGCTCAAATTATTATTTATACTTCTACAATTAAAATGTTAGTCCCATTGTCAATGAAAATTCACTGCATTACTTGTTCTGCAACAACATTACAAAGTGGGAAACTCTGAGGTTCAAACCATCACTGGGCCAGTGAGGGACTTACTGAACTTGAACTGTCAGCCATCAACCCATTTTGGGCCACTAGGGGAACTTTGCTAAGGGGCTCCTTGTTTATTTGGGTTTTTCCAAGCCGACGCTGGCCACAGTCTACCCACAGGGGGTCATGGTGTGTGTGATACGATCAGAAGATACCCTCCCAACCCCAAGAGGACCTGTCATATACACCAGACTCCAAAGGAGTCAAAATGTTGAATGAATTCAAAATCTGGAGTTTGAATGCAAAATTGATTTGAACAAATTGAAATTTAACAGGAAAGGAATATAATGGGGCGGCACAGTGGCACAGTGGTAGCGCTGCTGCCTCGCAGTTAGGAGACCCGGGTGTTCTCCCCGTGTCTACGTGGGTTTCCTCCGGGTGCTCCGGTTTCCTCCCACAGTCCAAAGACTTGCAGGTTAGGTGGATTGGCGATTCTAAATTGGCCCTAGTGTGTGCTTGGTGTGTGAGTGTGTTTGTGTGTGTCCTGCGATGGGTTGGCACCCTGCCCAGGATTGGTTCCTGCCATGTGCCCTGTGTTGGCTGGGATTGGCTCCAGCAGACCCCCGTGACCCTGTGTTCGGATTCAGCGGGTTGGAGAATGGATGGATGGATGGAATATAATGACACTGGATGGAGCCTCAGATTGGGGTGGCTTTGGTTCAGATGATTAAACAACAAACTGCAAATGCATGCTGTAGGACTGAGAGATCTTATAATGGAGGGCAACCTGTTCAGGGTTGGTTCCTGCTTTTATAACATTAGAACACTCTAGACAAGAACAGGCCATTCAGCCCAACAAAGGTCGCCAGTCCTATCCACTTAATTCTTTCAAAATAACATCAAGCCAAGTTTTGAAAATCCCTACTTCTTCCAAGTGTCTGTGGTTCTCTGTATAAAGAAAAACTTCCCGTTTGTGTAAAATTTACCCATAACAAGTTTCCAACTGTGTCCCTGTGTTCTTGATGAACTCATTTTAAAATAACAGCCTCAATCCATCCATTATCCAATCTGCTATATCCTAACTACAGGGTCACGGGGGTCTGCTGGAGCCAATCCCAGCCAGCATAGGGCACAAGGCAGGAAACAAACCCCGGGCAGGGCGCCAGCCCACCGCAGGGCACACACACTAGGGACAATTTAGAATCGCCAATGCATCTAACCGGCATGTCTTTGGACTGTTGGAGGAAACCAAAGTACCCAGAGGAAGCCCACGCACACACGAAGAGAACATGCAAACTCCACACAGGGAGGACCCGGGAAGCGAACCGGGTCTCCTAACTGCGAGGCAGCAGTGCTACCCACTGCACCACCGTGCCGCCCTAACAGCCTCAATCCACTGTACTAATTCTTTTCATAATTTTAAACATGTCAGGCATGTCACCTCTTAATCTTCTTTTGCTTACATTGAAAAGGCTCGGCTCTTTTAATCTTTCCTCGTCATTCATCCCCTGTAGCTCTGGAATGAGCCTGGTTGCTCTTCTCTGGAATTTTCCCAGCACTCTTATTTCCTTTTCGTAGCTTGGAGACTAAAACTGCACACGGGACTCCAGATGAGGCCTCACCAGTGTATTATAAAGCTTGAGCAGAACCTCCTGTGACTTGTACTCCACACATCAGGGCGCTATACTGTATAACCTGACATTCTGTTAGCCTTCTTAATGGCTTCTAAACACCGTATGAAAGTAGACAGTGTAGAATCCACTACAACTCCTAAATCCTTCCCATATGACATAATTACAATTTTCAGACCTCCCTAACATTTTTATTTCCTACATGGACATATATTACATTAATTTACATTAAATTTCTGGCACAAATCTGTCCAAGTCCAAGCTGTCCAATGGATTGTAGATTATCTGCTAGTCCACTTATCTTGGTATCATCTGCAAACTTAACCAGCTTGTTACTTACATTCCTATCCAAATCTTTTATTTATATTAACAATAGCAGCGGCCCTAGCACTGACCCCTGTCAGTTGTAATAAGGTTCCTGTCACCCTCACCCTCTAATTCCTGTGTCTCTGCCAATTCTGTACCCATCCTTAGCTCCCACTTCTTTTAGTTTGATGCCCCCCCCCCATGTGGCACCTTATGAAATGCTTTCTGAAAGTCCAGATAAATAATATCATAAGCTCCACTTTGATCGTATCCTTTGTTTGCTTCCTCACAGAATTCCACCAAGTTAGTAAAACATGACTTCCCCCTTCTGAACCCCTGCTGACTTTTCAGTAAAACTCCTGTTCATGCCAAGTGTTGCTCAATCTTATCCTTAATAATTCCTTCCATTCGTTTTCCTGTGATGCACGTTAAGCTTACTGGCCTATAGTTGCTTGGATCTGCCCAGTCAATCTTTTTTACATAACAGGATAATGTTTGCCAATTTCCAGTCTTTCAGAATTTCCCCAGTGTGTATCAACTTCCTTAAAAAGTCACTGTGCCCATGTTCATGTGAAAGGCTCCAACACCCTAAACCTAAATCACTGATACAAAGTGGACAAATGGTTGAATAGCACTGGCTTTAATGGAGAGACAGATAAGGAGATTGTTTACCAGCTGTTAAAGGCCCCACGGAGCGAGCGCTTTGCTGACAACACTTCAAGTGGCCTCTCTGTTTCCATGGTCTAAAGTGTTTTGTTGTTGTGCTTACATTGGACTCAGAACTGAAAAACATGCCTGTTGAGGGCTTCTGAGCACTAAGGAAATAAAATACAGGTATATATATATATACATATTGATTGACATTTTCTGAAGATAGGGCTATCAACAAATGATACTTATTTGTAAAACAAACAAACCAAAATAATGCTGAATTATAACTTCTTACAAATACATAAACAATACTTTATCAAAAATACAGTATTCAAGCAATATTTTATGATGAAATGTTTGATGAATAAATTAATACTGCACAATGTATGTCAAGTCAGGTAAGGTCAGGTTGGGGAGCATGCACCGGTATAGCACATTACACTCACTGGCTACATGACAAAACAGCTCGAGATCCTGGTTGGCATCCTCCAGGGCGACATGTGGTCCAGTCCCACCCTCCTGACATGACCGTCTATCTGCCACAGCCAGGTGTTACGTGGACGTGTCATTGGCCTGGTCCAGTCGCTCGAGTCCTCAACAATATGGATCCTGCGAGTCGGATGACCCTCAGGGAATCGCGCCACATGGCTGTAGTGTTGTAACTGACACACCCTCACAATGCATGATAGTCAAGATTATATATAAATGAGTAAAACACTACAGACTATATGAAACATATGATATTACTATTAACCATCTATTAACTATTAACATAGATATTTATAATATTAATGTTTCAATATCCTGAGATGGACTGGCACTCCATAGATTATCATTACCCTAATCATAACATCATTATTGTGATGTTCCTTTCTGGTTCAACTTCAACTCCTCAGGCACACTTTGATATGATTAAATAAGATATATTTTAATATATGATTAATTGATATAAAATTTCAAGCGATTCATATAATATAAATTCATTATTAGGGAGTCTAAAGCAGGTCTGTTTTTTCTCTTTTTTTGCACATTACATTCTCATACCTACTTAACACATATCAGGGTCACAGGGGCTGGAGATGCAAGGCAGGAGCCACTTTTGGACAGGGGCAAGTCCAATGTAATGTCCATTCATGTGTGCACCCACACTGGGCCAATATAAAATGATCAGTTATCCTGTCTTTGAGATGTGGAAGTTAAACCAGGAAAAAAAAAGATCTCATGCAGACATGGGGCAAAGTACAAAGTGTTATCTATAAGCGCAGTCTGGATGGCAGAATGTGTTAGTAGTGCACTGAGTGTACAACTGGCTTACGGATTGGATGGGATCAACAAATATTTACCCTCAAGTGCACAGTGCACTGCTACAGCCGTGACTTCCAGGACACCATGTACTCCACACTCCCTCTTCGTAACTACAAAAGCTACTAAATACTCCGATTCTTGATTCTTTGCCAATCATTATAAGTACACATAAACACTTGTAAAAGGACAATCAGTGGATTAATTGACAGATTAATGAATTAATGGAACATTGTAGAAATTTGATCAAATAGTATAAAGTAAATAAATTCATTTTTGAACAAAGGTTTTAATAATGCTTTTTAACATAGAACAAATGATTCAGAATGCTTTCATATTATTGTTCAGACTCCACACAGGTAACTATCTGGGTTGAGATTTGAGCCGAGAGTTCAATGGAAGTAACAAAACACTTCAAACTGCTGTGCCACAGAATGAATGAGTATTATATTTTTTTTTAATTACTTAGAACAATTCAGAATAATCATGGAAGACACTCTTCAATTGTTATTTTAAATAATGTTGTATATACACAGTTATGTGAAAAAGTAAGTACACCCCATGGAAATGGTTGACTTTTTCAACATATACATTCTAACAGTAGACCTTCATACCAACAGCGCCTGCAGATGAAAATGATAACTTGAATAAAAACACAAGTA
>JANRMT010062796.1:62349876-62360131 GCA_026402145.1 Polypterus bichir lapradei
TTCTTTTGCATGTTTGTCACACAAAATGTTTCTGATCATCAAACACAATATGCAGTTTTTAAATGATCGTTTTTATTATTTAGGGAGAAAAAAAAATCCAAACCTACATGGCCCTGTGTGAAAAAGTAATTGCCCCCCTGAACCTAATAACTGGTTGGGCCACCCTTAGCAGCAATAACTGCAATCAAGCGTTTGCGATAACTTGCAATGAGTCTTTTACAGCGCTCTGGAGGAATTTTGGCCCACTCATCTTTGCAGAATTGTTGTAATTCAGCTTTATTTGAGGGTTTTTTAGCATGAAACACCTTTTTAAGGTCATGCCATAGCATCTCAATTGGATTCAGGTCAGGACTTTGACTAGGCCACTCCAAAGTCTTCATTTTGTTTTTCTTCAGCCATTCAGAGGTGGATTTGCTGGTGTGTTTTGGGTCATTGTCCTGTTGCAGCACCCAAGATCGCTTCAGCTTGAGTTGACGAACAGATGGCCGGACATTCTCCTTCAGGATTTTTTGGTAGACAGTAGAATTCATGGTTCCATCTATCACAGCAAGCCTTCCAGGTCCTGAAGCAGCAAAACAACCCCAGACCATCACACTACCACCACCATATTTTACTGTTGGTATGATGTTCTTTTTCTGAAATGCTGTGTTCCTTTTACGCCAGATGTAACAGGACATTTGCCTTCCAAAAAGTTCAACTTTTGTCTCATCAGTCCACAAGGTATTTTCCCAAAAGTCTTGGCAATCATTGAGATGTTTCTTAGCAAAATTGAGACGAGCCCTAATGTTCTTTTTGCTTAACAGTGGTTTGCGTCTTGGAAATCTGCCATGCAGGCCGTTTTTGCCCAGTCTCTTTCTTATGGTGGAGTCGTGAACACTGACCTTAATTGAGGCAAGTGAGGCCTGCAGTTCTTTAGACATTGTCCTGGGGTCTTTTGTGACCTCTCGGATGAGTCGTCTCTGCGCTCTTGGGGTAATTTTGGTCGGCCGGCCACTCCTGGGAAGGTTCACCACTGTTCCATGTTTTTGCCATTTGTGGATAATGGCTCTCACTGTGGTTCGCTGGAGTCCCAAAGCTTTAGAAATGGCTTTATAACCTTTACCAGACTGATAGATCTCAATTACTTCTGTTCTCATTTGTTCCTGAATTTCTTTGGATCTTGGCATGATGTCTAGCTTTTGAGGTGCTTTTGGTCTACTTCTCTGTGTCAGGCAGCTCCTATTTAAGTGATTTCTTGATTGAAACAGGTGTGGCAGTAATCAGGCCTGGGGGTGGCTACGGAAATTGAACTCAGGTGTGATACACCACAGTTAGGTTATTTTTTAACAAGGGGGCAATTACTTTTTCACACAGGGCCATGTAGGTTTGGATTTTTTTTCTCCCTAAATAATAAAAACCATCATTTAAAAACTGCATTTTGTGTTTACTTGTGTTATATTTGACTAATGGTGACATGTGTTTGATGATCAGAAACATTTTGCGTGACAAACATGCAAAAGAATAAGAAATCAGGAAGGGGGCATATATATATATATATATATATATATAAACACTAGCTGTACCCTGTGGCTTCGACCACATAGTAATAAATAATGGAGAAACTTTAAAAATTAATAGACATTGGCACTATACCTGATTGTGTTCAGCTCTGATGCGAAGGTGTTCTCTGCATGGGGAGAAAACTACATGGTCGTGATATCTCTGGCAATCAGCAGCTACCCTCTAAAACACATGGAGCGCTGATCTCTCTCTCACAAATATCAAACGTTACTCCTTAACAATCTGTAGATGATAATGTCTGATGAACAAACAGGTATCGCTAGCTAAGCAGAGGCAAGGTGCACTCCAACACGTGGCTGGACGTAGACCAACTCGAAGAGAGGCTGGCGAGGTAATGAGGAAGACCCCATTCCCCTGCTCTCAACCAACATCCACTCTCTTGGATTTGCATAAATACATCGATACCGCAAGCGAACTATGGTACTTAGCGCAATGAGAGTCAAAATATCAACTGGAAGTTTCAAGCAAATTATAGACAACAACCAGATCTAAATCCGGTAAGTAATTCTCTCGTGAAAAGCAGACAGAATGTGGACCACGAAATTTTTAAAACCGTTTCTTGGCGAGCACCTATGGACCAAGGGTAACCTACATTCCAAATTTCAAATTCCCAAGTCCTCATGGTATACGAGAGAGAGTGATCTGGTGGTCTACTTTAGTAGAAGCAAGCACACCCTTGGTCTCAGAAGCTGGTGTTGCCACCTTTAACAGAAATGACTTCTTGTAGGCTTTTGCATGACTGCCCACCAGCCTCTGACATCAACTGGGTGAAATTTTTGACAACTCTTTTTTGCTAATTTCAATTATTCCAAGATGTTTGTGGGTTTTCTTACATGTGCTGCTCATTTTCAAATCCCCCACAGCAATTTAGGGGATTCAAATTGGGGCTTTTACTAGCCCAGTCCTTAACCCTCCATTTCTTTTTTTTGAGCCATTTCTTGGTAGATTTGCTAGCATGCTTCAGACCATTTTAAAGGTTCCTTTTAAAAGTTTAAACTTCATTTGAACAGGTGGTTTCTCAATCTCCCCAAGCACACTTGAATATGATGCAGAATTCATAGTTGACTGGATGACACCAAGTTGTGAAAGCCATGAGTCAGCAAAACATCCACTAAAGATTTGTTATTCGCTCTTTTTCTCTTTGCCAGTTTAACAGCCATTTTCTACTTGATTCATTCTATCCATCCATCCATTTTCTACACCCATTTATTGTAGAGAAGCTGAAGACTATCCCAGCAAGCAGTAACTGCAAGGGCAGGAATAATCCTTAAATGGGGCGCCATTCCACAACAGGGTGGCGAGTAGTACATAAAGGTAAAAAATCATTCATCCATTTGCTGCACTTGATGTTTCCACTGCAGTTTCACGAGAAGGCAGATCCAATAAAAGCTTGTAACCAGAATTCAAAAATAACTATTTGCTAATTGTGATTGTGTTAAGTATACATGCAGCTAAAAGTAAAGACAGTTCTTCAGGCAGGCTCATGTGATTAGGGCAGGTGCACCGTGCACAGACAGTCAAAGAACGTGCTGTGTTAGAGTCTTAGAACAGCACAGTCCATTTACAGAACAAGATATTCAAATAGGTCAGATGGTACATATTCATATCTAGAAATTTTCACAAGTAACTCATTGAATGTGTAAAATATGTGGGTATTTATAATGGTCAGGGACCTTCTGAAAGCTAGAAGCCGTCTGCAAGAACAATGCCTCCTGCTGCCTCTGCTGAACCAGAGCTACAATCATCAGCATTCCCCTTTCCAGGGAGCAAGCGCCCACAGCTGGACACACAGTTACACAGCACAGGAACCAACCTTGGGCAGGCTGTTAGTCCAACAAAGGAATTCCTCCAATACTCACTTTTACCAGCCCAAGTTAGACTCACCTGCATCTCTTAAATTTTGAAGTACTTGGAGAAGCTCTTTGAGGGTTTATGAGAGGGAAATTTTAAATAAAGAGTAGCTGAACAGGGGGCATGAGTCTATGGCTCTGGAGCTGTGAGACAGCCATGTTCATACAGGAGCACCATCAAAGGTTTGTGGAGGAAAAACAAAAGACATTTACTAGGGAAAACATCAATGTCTCTGAAA
Organism: Polypterus bichir lapradei; assembly: GCA_026402145.1. Taxonomy (NCBI): domain Eukaryota; kingdom Metazoa; phylum Chordata; class Cladistia; order Polypteriformes; family Polypteridae; genus Polypterus; species Polypterus bichir. Next base: position 62,353,526 of record JANRMT010062796.1, read on the forward strand.
TGAACAGCATGACATTGTAAATTCAAGATTTCAAAAATAAAATACCTGAATTGCTTAATTCTTCAGTAATTATGAGGTAGTCTTATTCATCACAATTAAAATGAAAAATAATAAATAAACACAATGAGAATTATGACTCTGCATTACAATATTTACCATCATAAATATAGAATATCATACTCAAGTGCACTTAATCTGGTTCTGGGCCACCAAGACCTGGTGGCATCAGATGCAAGACTGGAACAAACCCTGGACATGAAGTCCTTCTCTCCATGGAATTATTAAAGTTTATCTAATCTAGTTTCAGATATTACTAAATAGCTAGATAATAAATAACCTACAGTATAGTCTGTAGTGGATAACAGTATACTTAGATTTAAATAACAAAAGTAATGCAGGGAAGCAAAATCAAAGCACTTGTTGGTGTTCGCCATTTCAACTGAAAAATGTGGTCCTTTGTGATTCCACTGTATTTTAGATAGAAGAGGTTAGCAACACAAACAGCTCCTCCATAACAAAGTGTTTATTTCAAGCATCAGTGTTTTCACAAACGTGCAAATTGTGTTTTGTAACGTCAGTGTTTATCTGTAGTTAATGCTCACATCACCTTTATATACAAGTCTTAAAGTGCATACGATGGATTGGATTCAAATAGCCAGGGCTCCCTGCCAATCCATCCTGTATTCCGAGGCCTGCTACAATTATACTTTGTAAAGACATTTTCTTTGCATACATAATGTCTCTCTCTCTCGGTCTCTGTAGAGATGATCACACACAGTGAAGTGAGACACAGTTTGTCAAAAGGCTCCAGGTTGCTTCTGTGAAGGCCTTTGGCCTTTTTTTCTGCGAGTTTTACTTCCTCAAAAACGTACAGCATATGAAACTGTTTTAGTATTACATAACAGATTTCTTTGTCTGTTTCAGCAATCTGTCTGTTAATCAAAATTAGACCCTTAAACTGAATCTTTCCATCTTAGCTGATTGACTTTTTACGGAAGGAGCTGCAGTGTAGGGTGCTGGAGTGACAGTCTTCAATAGCTAGAGGGAAGCTCCTTTCTTTGCAACTCTTTGCAAATGGAAAAGTGGGAAGGGTGAGACGACTAACAAAGCAGGGCATTTCCTTCTTCCCCCTCAACTCTTGTCCTTTTGCCTGATAGTGGTACGCCACTCTGTAGTTGATCTGTGTGGCGATTTGGTTCACTTCCAAATTGCAGCCATTCTCCTCTTCCAAAATGTCGCACAATGTCTGCAGAAATACCGAACCTGTGAGGTTCAGAAAAGCAGCGTAGCCTGAAAGAAACAAAGTGACAAAAAATGTCATTCTTATCTTTTTACTAATCCACTGAAAAGATCCGTCATGTTGTCTACTGCTTCACAGAACACTTGCAGTAACATGGAGCCCCAGGAAACAAATCAATAAGTTTACACAAGTACCATTAATAATAATAATAATAATAAACAGAAATTCATGTGTTTGTTTTCCAGATCTGCTTATTACAACTCATAGCTAGAGACCAAATCCTAACAGAATATCATAACATCTATACTTACTTGTTTTTGTTGTACAACTGGCTTACTTACGGATGGGATCGACATTCTCAGTCTTTCTTAATACAATTGAGGATTATAAGGGTCCATTGTTTATCACATTTTGGGGTAACTTGTTTGAATTTGAGCTGTGCAGTGTTGTGATTCACAATCATCAACCCTTTTAATGGGAAAGGGATGTGTATGGTTTATGGAGAGTCTTGTGATGTATCGTCCTGGGCAGGTTAAGGAAACACCATTGGCTGAAGCAGATCATAGCTGATCATTCTCCAAGGAGAACAAATCCCCAACCCAACCCCTATGGTGACATTTGGCAGTGATTCTGGGTCTCCAAGACTTAAAAAAGGCAAAACTGGGTCACGAGAAAAAAAAAAGTTTAAGAAGAGCTGGCACAGAGCATCATGGTCTGCTGGTAGAAACCTGCTATAAGGGTTTATTGCTACTGTACACGATTGCCATGCCACACCTTTACATAGTCTGAAGTTTCATCATAATGAAATGTATACGATCGTTTGGGCCATAAACATCGGGGAAATAATGTGGATGACACAACGCCTAACAAAATCCCTTACTTTGGATTTACTTTGGGAAAGCAAGAGGTAATTCAAAGAGCAAGTTAAAGTGAAATATATTAAAAATGAAGAACGGTTAATCCGATATTACATTAATCAAATAACCACTAAGGTTTATTAATGTCAAACTTGAATTAATTAACGGGATGTATTCCCAAACTCTTTAACCAAAACATTCATTGCAAGAAACTACACAAGTAAAAGTGTCCTTCATTATTTAATTACTGAAAATTAGATTGCAAACAAGAATCATCCAAATCCTAATTGCAATTAATTCTGAATCACCTTGAAGGTAAACCTTTCCCAAAAATATAAGAAACAAGATGATGTCAGGAAAGCAACTAATTAGTGACATAAAGAATTGCAGTGTAATATTTGAGTGCCTAACCATCATCATCATGCCCCCAGTATATCGATACTCTCACTAGTTAGGTAGTTTCCCTATAATGAAAATAATAAAAATGCCCATGAATGTTAATAGTAGTAGTAGTAGCAGTAGTTATAATATAATTGTCATATATCATCTTCTTCTTTCGGCTGCTCCCGTTAGGGGTTGCCACAGCAGATTATCTTCTTCCATATCTTTCTGTCCTCGTCATCTTGCTCTGTTACCCCCATCACCTGCATGTCCTCTCTCACCACATCCATAAACCTTCGCTTAGGCCTTCCTCTTTTCCTCTTTCCTGGCAGCTCTATCCTTAGCATCTTTCTTCCAATATACCCAGCATCTCTCCTTTGCACATGTCCAAACCAACGCAATCTCGCCTCTCTGGCTTTGTCTTCCAACCGTCCAACCTGAGCTGACCCTCTAATGTAGTAATTTCTAATCCTGTTCCTTGAATATCTGACCGACATACACATTGCCACTTTCCAACACTATGATAAACTCAGGTTGGGATTTAAATATACCAGAAAAAAATAATCCCAATTAGGCTTTGGCTAACACAAAGCAAAAACAAGACAAATAAGAATTAATCATGGATATGGCATCAGTCCATCACATGGAACATTCACATGCATATCAATACTCTGCCAAAGTACACTCATCCATAACTCAAACATGCATGTTTGTGAAATGTGGAACGAGAACCATAGTACATGAGAGGAACCTGCAAACTCTACACGAAACATAACTAGGTGATGGATACAAACTTAGAATGTTTAATCTAGAGGCAGCACTCATGACTAAATTATTATATTACCATTGTACTTTAGTTTTATTCCATTTGTGCTACCTGATTAAGATGGGTTGAAATCTAAATATTTAACATATACCTCAGTACTAATATTTGCAGTCCATCTATTGGAAAGTCTTTTGTAATGCATGTAGTAATAAAATGCATTGCATTTGTCATTCCATCAGATGACACATCACAAACATTTGTATAATAAAATGCATTACTATAAACATTTGTGGTGTTCCATCTGTTGGAATGATCAATGCAATGCATATGTCTCTATTATATGACATTCAGTATAGGATTCTTAAAAGCAGTGTTAATGTTTGTGATGTGCCATTTGTTGGAATAACAAATGCAATACATTTTATTACTACAAATGTTTCTGATGTACATTTGTTGGAATGACAGAGACATTACAAGTGGAAGGACACAGATACAAATACAGATGCTTATCCTTTTATTAAGGTGGATAGCAGCTAGTGGTCACATTCCCACTTAAGTCACTTTCCATGAATAATACTACAGAACATGTTGGTTCAGTCTCCCCACTCTGAATTACTGTGCGACCCCAAGCAAGTCACCTAATCAGCCAAATGTACTTGTGATTTATTCATTCTTTTCCAATTTGTTGGCCCTACTTTTGCTGCTGAGCTCACCTGGAGCTGTGGCAAAACAAACTGCAGACTCATTTGGGATTGAGAGATAGGTAGAGAAGCTACACTCTTCCTCCTCCTCCTCTGGAGCCATCGCCGAGTCGACCTCAACACCACCATCCAGGTTTTGACCACGACAAGCCTGAAAGAAAATAATTCACCTTTAGATATAACACAAAAAAAAGGTTCAAACTGCGTAAAGATGAACAACTGGCATATCTAGCATCTTTAAATGACCCACCAGATACTTTTATAACTCTTTGGCACGTCATGGAATAATAATAAGTGTCTGTAAACCTCTTTCTAATTCTACTGAGTAATGAAGCAAAAAAAAAAAGAAAAAGAAAGCTTGTTGTTAGAAGACCTTCTAATGCAGGTAAGAGCTGTAGACTATAGTCATACTGTTGTCTTGTTGATTTTTCTCCAGCATATTGTGACAATATTCTATTTATATTTTCTCCATTACGTATCATATTTACATTATATTTCATTGTCATATGACATTTGTAACACTGCTACCTCATAAATTCTGAGTTTCTTCACATGCCCCATCAATCTCTGAGTGAAGTTTGCACATTCTTCAACATGGTGGGGAATTTCTTCTAGGTACTCCAAATGTGTATGAGTGGGCCTGTGATAGACTGGCATCCTTTCCAGGGCCACTTAGAGCCTTAAACCTGATGGTGCAGGGATAGACTGTGGCCCCCTACAACTCTGAATTGAAAATGGGAGAATCAAAAAGAAAAGGCAACTTTAATATTGGTATTAGCACTTCTCCACATAGTCTCTCTGAAGGTTGATACACTTCTTGTATCATTACACTAACTTCTTTGGTCCTTGGGAGAAGACGCCTTTTGGCTACTTCTGAATCCATATCTGAACCACATCCTTAAGCTCATTGTCAGAGGTGAACCTGTAACTACATAGAGAAACTAAGTCTCTAGCCACATGGTTCTAGATCAGGGCTGTCAGGGGGATGTGGAAGACGATCAGACTGCATCTGTTGCATTACCTCCACCATTATGGCCATTACATGGGGATGTGTATTGTCATGGAGCAGCAAGACTGCTTTAGCCAGCATCCCTCCTCTTTTGCTGTGCATTGCAGGTTTCAGGTCCTCTCTAAGCACAGCACAGTATGTCGTACTGGTCACTGATTGTCAGAGTTCCTGAAAATGCACCACAATAGAACCTTTCATGTCCTAAAAGAATATCAACATGATTTTATTAGTGGACAGCTGTAGTTTGAGGTTTTTTTTTTTGTTTTTTTTTTTTACTGGAGAAGATGGCCATTTTCCCACTGCATGTGTTGTCTCTTGCTTTTCAGGTCATAGTGATGGACCCATGTCTCATCTCAATTGAAAATCCGCTCCAAAATATTTGGATCTTCTTCATAATGTTTCAGTAATTGGTTTGTAACATTCACATGCTGTTGCTTGTGCAGATCAGTAAGGTGTTTGGATATCTGTCTTGCGCAAACTTTACGGTACCCCACATCATCATTCACTATGAGACTTGCAGATTCATAGATGATCTCCTAATATGCAGCAACAGCAGAAAACTGGCAGTCTTCTCTGATGAAGGCATTCGCTATGTTGAAATGGGTTTGTGTGTGTGATGTTGATGGTTGACAAAATCAAGCTTCATCGATTATGCTGTTCTTCCCACTTTAGATCTTTATACACATTCATAAACTTTTCATTGAGTTGTGCTGTTTTCATTTCTGTATTAAGCATTACAAATTTGAGCAGAGGGAGTGAAAGCTGCTGAAATTCAAAGAAATCTCACTACAACTTGTTGTTCGACAAGGTGCAATACTACATCAATTTATCCATGTTCATTAGACCTTCAACTAAGAGCAGAGTGCTGTGCATATTGAAACTACCTATAAGCCATTGCGAACATATTGTATTGCGTCAACTTCTATCCTTTGTGGTTACTGATCTGTGATTTTTATATACTCTTTACTTTTGCAAAATATGTGCAATTATTGTGTAATACACTAGGCTCACAAGTAATAAAAATTAGAGTTTTCATTTCTGTCAGTGTCTGTGTGGGTTTCTCCCCTACCATATAGAAGACTATGTTAAGTTGATTTGTGATTCTAAATTGACACTGAAGGGCGACCATGGGCGAATGAGCGTGTAAGTGTAGCCGATTCAAAACGGATTCCTGCATTGCACTAGATACAACTGTAATAGGCTTCAGTGGCTTTGAAAATGGATGGACTGGTTTTTAGCCACTGCTCAAGATAAAACGTGCTATATACAAAATGGTGGAGAATTTACTGCTATGGAAGGAGTGATCTCCTACCTGGACAAAGAACAATTTGGGTATCGCTTTTGTTGTGGGGCTATCGAAAAAGCTGAAGATGTCTGCCAGCTTCACTGGTTTGCAGTCTGCTCCATACACTCTGCCCTCCTCGCCATGGCTTGATATGACAGCAAGAAAACACTCCCCTAATGGCTCGCGGCTGGCTGGGTGAGAGGAAAAAAATAAAAATAAAAAAAACATACAAATTAGAATTTAAAGTGTGATCAAAGTGGATATTTACATCACCTAACAGAGGGACAGAGAATTGTCCACTCTTTGAAGAAAACTGTTACTTTTTCTCTGCCTTGTTGAGTTATCATGTCTTTTACAAATCCTAATC
>JANRMT010062796.1:62360531-62389562 GCA_026402145.1 Polypterus bichir lapradei
AAAAAAAAAGAAAAAACAAAAAAGAAAAATTAAATATTGTATACAGAAAAGTTCTCAGTTACTTATATAGTACTCCTGATACATCTTATCAACCCAAACAAGTATAAATGAGGCCTGCCATCTGAGAAAATTTTGCAGGCAAAGTTGGGTAATGCACAGCTAGTTTGCTCTTAATAAGAAAATGGATGGATGACGCATATACCACAGCAAGTGCAACCACAATTGGAGTACTGAATACTTGTACTCTAAACACTTCAAGATAATTGGGAGTGACCAATCAAGAATAAATTGGGTCCTATTTGGAAATAAAACCTCTAAATGCAAAAGAAGCCCTAGACTAAGGGAACTATAGTGTCACTTAGAATGTGGAGATACAAGCATTGTCTTTCAATTCCTGATGGGCATGCAGTACCTAAAATAAAGGGTTTCAATGTATTCTTCATTAATATGAAGGAGGCATCAGAGGATGAACAAAATGAAAAGCAGATTTAGGAATGAAGAGTAGACCAAACATTTCAAAATAAGGACTCCTAAATTTTGATTTATGTTCTGGATCTGTTTAATCCAATTCAGAATCAAGGTGACGGGGTACAGCAAATATAATGACAGTATCTTCCTAAAGGCTAGAATTAGTCTTAGATGGGATACCAGTCCATCATTGGACACATTTGTGCACACAATCACACTTACTTATACATGGCCAATTAACAACTGCACAACACCCAAAATTCACTTCAATGTATTCTTCTATAGCACCCTTCCATTTACAAACTCAGAACACTACATACATTTAGACAGAAGTGGCCCAGCTCCTTCTCCGGATTTCCAAATCCATTTCACTTATTGAACATTCAATTGCTTCACATCCAACAGAACATCACTTCTATTCTAAAGCATTACAAAAAGGGTGTTCTTTCCTGTCCAGTAAGTAGTGATAACACCTAGTCAGTGGCCTGACTGAAGGTTGCTCTCCTTATCTCATCACGAGCCAGGTGCTACTATGTCACATATGCAGTAAGCGCGTGATAGCATGGAAATGGTAAAGTGGAGTTAAATCATTTGCGGAAGGAAAAACCAACCAGATATGCCCGCAGCCATACCAACTGATGATGAGATGCTACTAGCCTAAATATGCAAAAGATTAAACATTTCAACAATGATTTCCAAATGCTGCAGGCTTTGTCAATATATAATTCACATACACACAAAAAAGCTGCGGCACACTGCAGCAAAGCTTATATCTTTTTCCTTTTATACATACCATTCTGAAATTCTTCATAAATTTCTTCTGCTGTCAGGTCATTTAACAAAGTGACTTTGAACCCCAGTTTCGTCAGTATTTTATGAAGTCTCTTGGTATCTCTTTTGGAGCCGCTTCGAGATGGCAGGTCAGGTTTGTGAAATGCTCCCACTGACACAATCAACGCCTTCTTCGTCCCACTGTTCATACTTTTACGAAGCAATGGTATGTTTGAAAACATTTGATTGAGCAAGCTACCAAATCCAAGAACTTCAGGAGATAACAAAAGTCTAAAAAATAAATAAGTTGGAAATCACTTAGCACAAAAATGTAGCAAAGCAAAAATATCACTTTGACAAGTGCCGATTTCCATAGAAATGTTAAAACCACAAAATCAAGTAAACTTTTTACATGTAAGAAGTTCAGTCACGAGGCATCAGACAGTGAGAACTCTGCAGCTCACAAGGAACTTATATATGACAGCTCATTCACCTGAAGTGGCCCCACCTCTGGAGCGTAAAGACAGATTCATTTGTTAGGAAAATCCAAGGAGTGCCAAGGTCATGCAGGCTGTGGCTGTGTCAGCATTTGTTACAACTCCATAGGACCTAACATGAGTCAACAGCTAAGTCAGGGGTGAAATTAACCACCTTGCTGCTCCGTGAAAGCGTAACTAGACACACCTAATTCAGGCAAATTATAGGAAACAGGAAGCTAAAGTACGTGCCACATTTCATTAACCAAGTGGAAATGATTTTCGAAATATGGCCATATTGTACCCGGGGTCTGAAAACCCATAGAAAAAGCATCCGTGAAGCATCACACAATTTATGCGGTTACCTGCTGGGGTGACGGTCTCTGTATTAATTAGTTCATGAGATCAAAAATGATCACCTGACTTTTAAACATTTAATTTGACTGGTCGCTGGGTTTTTCTATGTGCACTGTACTTTCCTTACACACTCCAAAATCGCTCTCTTTCAGGTTAAATGGCGAGTGCATGTCGACAAGCCTGCGTGAATGTTCTTTGCAAAGAGCCTGCGCCAGGTGTTGCTAGGAATAAAATAAATACACGAGAAAGAAATGTGTTTGGATAGGCAAATGTATCTGCAAGCTAAAATCTCTTGAGATAAACTGGAATAAATTAATTACACGTGTACAACTTAAAAAAAAAAAAAACTGAACATAACGAAAGCTGGTTTTGTCAGGATAATTTAGAATGGCCCAAAACAGTCATTTTGCATACTAAGTGGAACCATATTTTATAAATGGATCTTTTAGTATGTGATCGCGAGAAGTAAACGGATGTATTTTTTCTCAGTAGGAAGTACATTTTGATGGACTGCGTCTGTTATTTATTAATGCTTGATGTATTATTTTAAACACAAGTGGTTTTGTCTTAGTTAGCGCACCCGCTTCATGGCGCCAGAACCCTGACTTCGCGGGTGTTGGAATCTGCCCATGCAGCACTGTGATCACCTAAATAGGACAAATAAATAAATAAATAGAAGATTTTAGTAAAAGAAGGTTAAGTTCGTGTTGCCTTTCTGTGGACAAAATTGTCAAACAACAATCTAAACAATACAGGTACCTGCACGCAGAGCATGCGTTTTTACAGAACACGCTAATCTAAAGGCCTTTGATCTGTACGACAGGGGAAAAAAAGAGGATTGGTGTATATAACAACGCTCTTACAGCACGTTTACTTCATTTTTAATAAGTACGCCTCAGCTGAAATGAATTTTATGTTTGTGAAGGTTAAAAATACAATCATGATTTAAACAATTATTTTTAAATCCACTAGTCAGAATGGAACAAATGCTTAAGAAATGTAACAATAATGGGCGTATAGCTTTCCCAATTTTAACTGGTAATGGTTAAGTGGACTTCTGCATTTCATCCATTTCACAGAAAATCAGTGAAAATAAAAGTTGATTATTTGAGCAGTATATGTACGCCACTAATGTGTAAGTGATGTGAACAATCAATTGTGAAGGTTTAAAGATTAATCGTCTGCTGAGGACGCAACACATCTTGCGCTACACACTCTTAAAAATAAAAGTGCCAGAACGGTTATTCAGAGCGATTTGAGGAACCATTTTTAGTTCCCCAAAGATCCATTCACATGAAGGTTCCAGAAAGAACCTTTATTTACTATAACAGGCTTCATACGGAAAATAAAAATGATGGTAACAGATTTGTAGAATACCAATGGATCATATTTTTAAAAGGATTTTTGCTGCGTACTGCAACACAGGCTAAGTCCAGGTTTCCTTATCTGTTAGTGTCCTGCTGCATTCCCTACCAAATATTGAAGATTTCTTTTTTTTTTTATCTGTTTTTCAAAGCACAAAGAACCAAGTTCCTGTTTCCAGAATGAAAATGTTCATTGTGAAGCAATTGTTCTAAAAAATACACAACCCAGTAAAGAACCATAAAATGCCATTGAATACATTATTTTTAAGAGAGCAAATAACTCTGACCGACTGAATATTTGGCACTGCATGGTTGAACAGGCCGCGAACATCGACGTCAACTTCAGCCACTGTGAATTGTCACAGAATTGATAAACATATTAATAACAAAGATGTTAGAATATCATTCATAAATCAGAGCTTCGTTTCATTGCACTTAGTCGAACGGATTTAATTCAGCCTCTTTTCTCTAAAACTAAAGCCTGCTATACAAATTCTTGACGCGCAATGACACGCCGTATTGCAGAATGGCATGCATACCTGTATATTTTACAGTTCAGGGATTGTAAGTAACTGAAATAAACTTTTTGTTGTTAGAAAGACCGATTTTTTTAATTGTCAAAAACTTTCTCTGACGTTTTCTGTGACCATAAATAAAAGAAAAAAACAGCAAATGCGCTGGTCCAATCAACTCTTAGTGAGCCTAAATGACGATTGAATTGTAATATGTACTTAAAAGAAGAAGTTGAAATTGACTTCATATTTACAAAGCTCAATTATATTTGGAAAATATAAACAGCTAATTTGCGCCTAAAATATCTCGTGCATTTTAGTCTAAGAAATTGTACTTTACATACGCTATGCCTATTTTAATCAATATTGTTATTTATTAATTGCTGTATATTTCTCCAATGTGAGTCCTTGCGATAGACTGCCTCCCGTCCATGGTTGCATCCCGGCCCGATCACCTTAACGCAATACTGTAATAACTGTAACTGTAAATTTACACTAAATTACTGGCTACTAATTGCATTATTTTCATAATATTTTATTTTATCATATAACTGTATATTACAACAGTACTATACAGGGACTTCACAGTAAACTGGAGCACACAATCATGACGTAGCAGTACGATTCTGTTGAATTACAGTAATTTCCTGATTTTTTTACACGTTAACTGTAGTACTGCAATTTTTATAATATTATACTTCAGTTTAAAGACGTTCTTAAAAACGTATCTGTCACCTAACAGTTCAATGACTGGCATCATTTTGCCATCAAACACACAGACCTTTCATCTACTGGAATGTGCAGTGTTTGACAGACTTATTTCATGTTCTCGGTCGAAATGAAAAGGCCACTTTTGTGATGCAGGATTTGTTCAACAGTTAATCGAAAAAAAACTTAAGCACACACATTAAAATCAGTTTACTTACCATCTTTAAGTTTTTATTTTTCACAGTGCAAAAGTATTGCTGCAAAGGGGTCGTTCTTTATGCAAATATACTAACTTAATGCAAATTTAGTTTTCATTGCGTGACTTTACAGCAATACAATTATTCATAAAAAGAGTCCTACACATTGACACAATTCGACAGCTATAACAACTGCTGAAATGTTATCTTACATGCATTTGTGTATTTAAAATAATCTAACCCTTTATTGTATTACAGCTTTGTGACAATAAAAACACACAGTAATGTATTTTTAACGGAATTTTTAAACGTGTATTCACCTATTTCCTTCAAATTTTACATCAGGCTGAACTCTGAAGTTCCCTAAAGTTCTTCTCCTGTCCACTTCACTATTTGGTCATTTAATCCTTGTGCCCATTGTGGTTTCTTTGTGTGTTCTAATGTTTTTACAATATATAAAGTGTCCCTGGAGCCAGGATTTAGCTTTTACCTGTAATCTTACAACACAAATAAGAGAAACGCAATGAAAATACACGAATTGAAAATGTCCCACAATGTAGTGCGGACCTGTCCAAACACAATTCTTCAATAATTTGCTGTTTTATGACGGAAGATGTAGCTTGCTGTATGCGCTATTCATCACAGTATTTTATTGTAAAATACTGCAGTTAATTCCTATGTTATTAGTTTCCCCTCACTTGGATCAAGTAAATTTGAGAATATAAGCTGTGATTAATGTGAGCTTTTTAAAATATGAAACATTTCGTGGTTAATTTTAATCGATTACTACGAGGTTTATTATCTGTGCTGCTTCATCATCTTACTTTTAAATTGTACGCGAAAGTTGGTGATAAAGATACAAACACATTTCAGCTGCTGAATCTTCATCGAGTGGTATGCTATACGCTACAAAATATCATAACAGATGTACAAGCTCTTCGATTTAACTCTGCGTCAGGAACACATTTGCTCTCTGAATTTTGTTCCATTTCTACCGACATCTCGAATACGTCTAGTTTAGTTTAACTGGCAACACCAAAGTCTGCACTACGTGGACTGACACCATTTACTGTTAGTTCAAAGAAGAAGAAGAAGAATGGCAAGAGCAAGATGCATAACACCTATATGAACAGGACGTTGCAACGCCGACAGCCTGTTATGAAATACAGTGAAATTACTTCGTTTAAAAATATTACATTCAAACAAACCTTGAACCTTTAAGCCAGAATAGCTCATTGACGACTTTATCCTCTTGTGCTACTTTATCTTATTGTTACAGGCGACTAACACCTTGAAAAGAAGTGTTTTGTAATGGCATATAATGTTCAACAGAATTTTACATTCGCGACCTTCCTATCGTATTATATAGCTATATCATATTACATCGCCTCTAAAACATATAAAGCTGCTTATATTATTCAATACTTCCAAAAAAAAAAAAAAAGCGAATAAAACGTAATATTTTTCAAATGGAATGAACGCCTAGGGATTGACGTGCAATGGTGGGCTAAAATGACTTTTCTCGTCAAAAGTATATTCTTAAACGTGTACCAGATTACTATATAGTATTTCATATTGCATTGCATAACCGCCAGTCCTATCTGCGGTGCAGTTTAACTATAAAAATGCACATTCCGTTTAATACCTGATATGCTTTGACAAGTGTATACACGCGTATACACTCTTAAAAATAATGGTTCTTTAATTAGACATTTTAGGTTGTGCGGTTCCCGAAATATTGCTTGACAGAACATCGTTTCATTCTGGGTAGGGTTCTTTGCATATTAAGTTGTTTTTTATGCTTTGAAAAACTTCCTAGTATTTAGGGGAAACACCTGAAATCTTCAATGTATGTTAGGCTACCTATACCAGGACACTAACATATTAAGAAAACTTGGACTTTTATATTATTAGAGTCCTTTTAAAATCACGACCCATTATTTCTCAGCTCTGTTATGTATTCACTTACTACCAACCTGATATTTATCTAAATAGCTAAAGGTTGTTTTTGAAACCTTCACTTGGATGGGTCTTTTGGGAACCAAAACATTTCCCTCTATATGGCATCCCTCTGAAGAGCCATTTATGGCACCTTTATTTTTAAGTGTGTAGATTGTCAGAAATCTGAGGGTGCAGTATCAACATGTCACAAAGAGTCATCAATATATCAATTAGTTTACTAATTTTATTTCTGTTCAATGAAATTAAGAAATTCTAATAGGATTGTAAATATATATTTCTAAACAGCAAAGCACAGCGAGTTTGCATTAAAATGTTATTGTCATTTTTGACAAATTATACATTTTGTTTTTGAACTCATTCTGAGTAAAGGAATAGTCGTTTTTAATTATGGAAAGAAGATGTTCAATCCACACTTTCACAATGTTAAATAACAGGACACGTTTCGTCATCGTGTGCTCTTCTGGTAATCTCTACTCCTCCTTCTGTTCGCCGCCCACGGAGCATTGCGCAGTCTCTATGTACTTCCTACTGACAAATGACTTAAGGCAGACGCCGGGGAGTGGCAGGGTGAATGTGACACATCAGGGATTCCCGCACTCACTCAGGTGACTGGAAATATCAAGACAAACCGGACTTGCACAATGTTAATCAGCGGAGTATCCCCTTCAGCTCCCACATCTGCAATCTGCACGTTTTCAAATAAGCGACATCTGCCTTCTAGCCACCATCTACCATTTTTCCACATTTTCACTAGAAAGAAAAATGACCGTGAAAAAGATTCTATTATTTTAAACATACACGTATACGGTCAATATTTTTGAACCACTGGATCGCGATTTACTTTTGTGTCTCGGGCTGGCACCTGTGGTTCACGAGTTGCTATTGATATTACTGTATATTGATATTATCTAACAATCGCGCTAGTTTCATTGGGGTTGGGGAAGGGGATTAGAGACGCCCCCCAGCTCTGATGATAGGGTTCAATTTGCCAGGGGAGACCCCCTTCTTCTTTTACTGGGTCGCAAAGACATTTAAATGGGAAAAAATGGCTCGTGACACCAAAACGGTTGAGAATCAATGCTACATACACAGTATCAGTCCTTTCTTGAACCTTGTCCCCATAAATGAAAGAAAGTTATAAATCTTTTCAGACTTCCATTAATCCATTTATTTTTTTCCCTCAGGTATATTATCGCAGCAATAACAATGGCCACAAGGCAGGTGTTACCAATGTACAACTCCGTATCAGGGGACACTCATGTCGCCTCCTCACTCACTCATACTGAACCCGTTCCGATTTAGCAATGACCCCAACAGTACATATTTTAGTTAGTGACTATAGTCTTGGGCGTCTGTAGCCTAGCTTAGAGGTGGTGACATTTTCATTCTGTTACCCTGTTAGTATTCTGCTGTCAATAAAATATCAACTCGAGTGCTTCTTGATGAGAGTTTTAACTATACAAAACAGATGTCACATTTATATCTAGTTCTTACCTTTTTGTGTGAAACTGCCATACAAACACACACCAATAATAAACAAGGGTATGAACAGGATCAGGGGAGACTGTATGTCTATCTTGCATCCACGCAAAACAAAACCCAGTTTCACTCATGTGTAAGAATAAACTTAGACTAATAGTACAGAACTTAAATATGCCAATTGTATATTTATATGCCACCACACACTTTGCAAATACAGTACATAAGGTATTTTACTATACATTATTTAGCATTTTATTTATTCAAAATGAGTTTATGTGGAAACTCAAATGTATGGAGAAAACGAAAGTTACAAAGCAAGTACCTTTAAACAGTGATATTGCTGAGCTTAAGAGAATACTCTCTGTAGCATATTTGTTTAAATATTTGCTTTAGAGGTGCAACATCTCTTTAAATCATTGGGAAATGGCAGTGTATCTAGCACTGTATATTTCATTGCCTGTGGACTTTTCACCTAGGCAAATCTTTTGCAAAGCTTCCTCTTTCTTATCATGTGCTTGAGGTGTGTCTTTTCATTCAGTCTTATTTCACTCAGAATACAAGAAGGATTTGATTGTTTTTTTCAATAAACAACCAAGTTCTGATTTATGCTATAATATTCAGCATATTTAGTTTCCCAGAACAGAAACTAACTTTAATCAGTAAATGGACAGAGACATTTTTTATAATTTCAGTTTGCTCTTTCCAAGTAATAGTATTGTGAGCAGTATAGTTTTAGTGTGTTCATGTTCATATTCAAATGGAGTGACAAATCATAAGTGTATAATTGCATTACATTTATGTTCCACAATGTAAGCACTCTGTAAAAAATTTGCTTAGTGTAATTGAGGATCAATTGAATTTGTGCCATTACCAATTACAGTTGTAAATTTTAACTATATGGCTCCATTTACTGCGTATACCTCAAACCTTTGTAAGGATTTAAAAAAAATATATTATTAGTCCACCCTGCGGTGGGCTGGCGCCCTGCCCAGGGTTTGTTTCCTGCCTTGTACTCTGTGTTGGCTGGCATTGGCTCCAGCAGACCCCCTGTGACCATGTAGCTAGGATATAGCGGGTTGGATAATGGATGGATGGATATTATTAGTCTTTTAGCAAGTAAAACAAAGCAACAGTTATTTGATATAAGATGGAAAGTACTGGCATAACCCAGCCATAGGGTATGCATAACCCAGTGTGTTTCTTCGTGCCGGTCCCAAGCCCTGATAAATGGGGAGAGATACGTCAGGAAGGGCTTCGGGTGTAAAATTTTGCCAAATCAATATGTGGACAACAATACAAATTTCCATACCGGATCGGTTGAGCCCCGGGTTAACAACGACCACCACCAGTACTATTAGCCAACAGGGTGCTGGCGGAAATTGGGCTACTGTTGGCCAAAGAAGGAGAAGGGAGGGAGACGTGTCCGGAGGCAGGAGGAAAGAAGGAAAGTAAAGAGAGTGGAACTGAGGATAGGAACTTTAAACGTTGACAGTATGATTGGTAAGGGGAGAGAGTTAGCAGATATGATGGAGAGAAGGAATGTTGATACAGTCATATGAAAAAGTTTGGGAACCCCTCTTAATTCTTTAGGTTTTTGTTTATCATTGACTGAGCTTTCAAAGTAGCAACTTCCTTTTAATATACTGTATGACATGCCTTATGGAAACAGTAGTATTTCAACAGTGACATTAAGTTTATTGGATTAACATAAAATATGCAATATGTATCATAACAAAATTGATCAATCACTTCACTAATTTTTACTCCCATTTTCCTGATAATAGTCACAGTGTCAACATGCTGAGCAGGAGTGGTCTGTCCACTATAGGCTTAACACCATTTTCCAGTTCTTGCTGGGAAGTTCCTAAATGCTCCCAGGCCAGTTGAGCATGTACTGGGTTTGCTCCAATGTATTCTGCTAGTGGGATATGCATGGTAAATTCTCCACGACCCCAACACCCTCCCAAAATCAGATCCTTACTGTATGTCCAAATCATTTCAAGTTGTTCCTCGCAGAAAAGCAGCTGTTCTTCTTTGTGGGCTTTCTTTACTTTAAGTTCTTTATACTATCCCTGAAAGTGACTATCAACCCATCAGAGAACGTTAGTTTTAACCCCTTATATTTTTAATCTTGGTTTTTCATTCACTACTTAAAGAGTGTGACAAAGATAAGGTAAACTGAAACCATCATCTAAGAATAATAATAATACATTTTATTTATATAGCACAGTGTTTCCCAAACTCGGCCCTGGGGACCCCCTGTGGCTGCAGGTTTTTGTTCCAACCAGCTTCTGTTTTTAATTGAACTCCTGGACTAATTAAGGGAGCTGATATTTACAAAGTTCTGTGTTTAGGGAACAATACAGAAATTAGAAAACTAAGTTATTATAGGAATAATGTATTTTTTTCTTTTTAACAGTATTTTCATCTTGATTTTCATTCTACTTTTCTAGGTGTTCTAATTGTTTAATTATCCATCCATCCATCAATTTTCCAACCATTAGAATCTGAACACAGGGTCACGGGGGTCTGCTGGAGTCAATCCCAGCCAACACAGGTCGCAAGGCAGGAACCAATCCCGGGCAGGGCGCCAACCCACCGCAGGACACACACACCCACACCCACACCCACACACCAAACACGCATTAGGGACAATTTAGAATCGCCAATCCACCTAACTTGCATGTCTTTGGACTGTGGGAGGAAACCAGAGCACCCGGAGGAAACCCACGCAGACACGGGGAGAACATGCAAACTCCATGCAGGGAGGACCTAACTGCGAGGCAGCAGCGCTACCACTGCGCCACCGTGCTGCCCAATTGTTTAATTAATCCATTATTTACTAATTAGTGGGTCTGACTCTAAAGTAGTTGCAGACTTTGATTTTTCAGTTGTTTGCCTGGGTATCTGATCTGCTCGTTTTAAATTGTCATTATTAAGATACAATGAAGGGGGAAAACTGCACAGAGAAAGGGCAAAATATAATGAAATCAACAAAAGAGAGTTAAGCATTTAAATCTATAGCAAAAGCATAAATATTTCTAAACATCTTATCAATGTAAAAATCATGCTGCTATGCTTTTCTGAATGTCAAATAAAAGAAAAAAAAAACTGCTAATTAAATGAGATCAGTGTTATCAGGTGTTGTCACTGATTAGGGATCAGGTTGGAACAAAAACCTGCAACCACAGGGGGTCCCCGGGACCGAGTTAGGGAAACACTGATATAGCACCTTTACCATGCTCAAGGCACTTGAAACAAAATGATACAAATAGTTTCCGCATAGAACAATAAACCATTAAACACAGGATACACAAAAGCATTAAATAGAATAAAAGAAAGAATAAACAAGAGTATAAAACTAAGTTCAACACCAAAAGAAATGCCTGAACAAATCACATAATTTGTAATATAACACACACACAAATTATCCTGAGCATCTGGACAGAGAGGTAAACTGAAAGAAGGAGGCAGAATGTCAGGTTAAAAGCCTTCCTGAACAGATGAGTTTTAAGTGTTTTTTAAAGAATGAATGGAGTTAGCTGATGTAATTAATTTCTGGAGGTCATACCAAAGTCAGGGCACTATACAGCTGAAGGTCCTGTCACCCGTAGAGTGCAGGTTAGTGTGTGGCACAACAAGATTGCCAGAATCCGAGGACCTTAGTGGACGAACAGGAGCATAGTGATAGAGAAAGTGACTGATGCAGTACGGTGTGAGGCCATATAAAACTTTATAGGTTATTAATAGAATTTTATACTTGATCCTATAAGACACAGGGAGCCAGTGAAGGTGAAGCAGGATGAGTGTTATGTGTTTGCTGTTGCTGGTTCATGTTAGGACTCTTGCAGCAGACTTTTGAATCAACTGGAGCTGTGATGTAAGAGCTGAAGCGGCACCTGCCAGTAGGGAGTTACAATAATTAATTTGGGATGTGATAAAAGCACATACAAGTTCCTCAGCATTAGAAAAGGAGAGGAAAGAGTGAACATGGGATATGCTATGGCAGTGGAAGCGACAGAACTCAATTACTGTTTCACTGCTATGGTTCAGAAGAACATCAGCAGAACTGTTGCATTTGCACCAATTCTTTAGTCAGTCTCACTATCATCTCTAATTTAACACACTGAAAAGACCTCCAAATACTTCAACTACTACTCTTGGGGCTGATGCATACAATTTATCTGCAGGGAACAAGCCACTTTTTTCTGGAAAATCAGCAACACCTCAGATTTGGAAGTGCTTGTTCTCATCCTAAGTACTTCACACTCAGGTACAAACTATTCCAGAGTGTGCCAGAGATCAGTCTGTGATAAAGCTAGAGGAGATTATCATCTGCAAACAGCAATGATGCAATCATTAGGCTCTCAGACACTATACTCTCCAAGCCTCGGTTGAATCTTGATATTCTATTCATAAACACTATGGGCAAGAGAATATGTAAAATTCATTGCATGAAAGTCCAATGACCACATTAAATAGAATGAATTCAAAACCAAATATGCAAACACAACTTTCACTGCATTGTATGGCATGAATCAGCAGCCATCAAAACCCATAGTCTTGCTGCATCTTGCATAAGATACCATGTGTTACAGATTCATAAGCTTTTTTCCAAGTCTGCAAAACACATGTAAAACTGGACCGGCAAATTCTCAGATTCTGTGCAAGGACAAATGTGGATTGGTAGATCATTCCAGAATCTACTGACCCCCTAACTTAAGGCTATGTATATTCCTTTTATTAGTTCTGGAAATTTTAAGAAGACATACTCCCTATTATCACAGTGTACGTTCTGGAACACAGGGAATAATAATTTCCATTTGCTGCTGTGGGCTGTTGCCCTGCCCAGGGTTTGTTCCTGCCTTGCATCCTGTGTTGGCTGGGATGGGCTCCAGCAGACCCCCGTGACCCTGTGTTAGGATATAGCGGGTTGGACAATGACTGACTGACTGACTGACTAATTTCAATTTGCTAAAGAAGTACTACGTGATTCACAATACATCAAGTTAAACATAAAATTAATAATAAATGTAACTGGAAGCCAAAATAATTAATTACGATTAATACATTATTTTACAGAAATCAGTTTTACTTGATGTAAACTTGCTTTTAAAACTTCTGCATAATAAGAAACTGCAATGATGTTACATATCTGGCAAAGCATGTCCTAAGTGCGGAAATGTGAGATATTTTTTACCCCAGTTAATGCTGCTATAAATTCCTCATGTAATACAATATATGATTGTGGACTATATTCACTTTACATGAAAAAGTATGGTCCAACCGATAAGGATAATACATTTTTCTTAACACCTGTCAACCGTCATGTCAACACTGATACAGCATGTTATGAATTTGTGATCAAAAGATGTGGCATTCTATACTCTCTGTGTTACTGAGTACAGAGTACAGAACACCTAGCAACCAAAACAGCACTTTGTGCAGCAGCCCCTGGGCTTAGTGGCACCTGAAATTGTAGTTCATAAGTCAGCAGAATTGCAGATGATATGCTAATCCAACTTCTCCTTAGCATCTGTACTTCTGGTTACCTTAATGACATGGGCCTGCTGTAAAATCAGTGTTAGAGACACCGACTCAGTGGACACAGCT
This sequence comes from Polypterus bichir lapradei, assembly GCA_026402145.1. NCBI lineage: Eukaryota > Metazoa > Chordata > Cladistia > Polypteriformes > Polypteridae > Polypterus > Polypterus bichir. Next base: position 62,374,442 of record JANRMT010062796.1, read on the forward strand.
TGGAAGCGGAGACTTGACAACACAGACAAACCTGGACATGCCAAGACTGACACCTGTGAGTCTGACATGGAAAGTAGAAGCAGAAATGACCTTTAGTTTGACATGGGAAGATACATACTGCAAACATATAGGTCACACACACATACCCCAATCAGGTTCACCATCAGAATTGACATATTATTAGAAATCAGCCAAGAGACACAGTGTTAAATGTAACTGTTCATTGTGTCAACATTAACTTTCATACTGCTACTACAACCGAAGCTACAACATTCTAGTGAAGTTGAATATGCACTTCTTTACATTGCAGGGTGGTGCTTTTGATTCATTACTCAAGACTTAATTCCTCCCATAGAAACGTAGTGGTAAATAGTTTTGCAAAAAAGAAATGCAAATTAAAGTTTTAAAATAAAAATTCGGTCTCTCTTTTGTCATTTGTTTTTCAGAGTCCATGCGCAAGGATGCTGCAAAAATTAAAAATAAAATAGTACCATTGGGGTTTCATTTTCCACACACATAAGAGTCATTTGTTAAAATTATATAAGTAAAAGTTAAATAACTCTTTTGTCGTTTCATTTTATATACCCGGCTTGTGTCAGTGTCATAATTAAAATGAAAATGCAATCCCCGCTTTAGATTTGGTTTTTCTTCATGACATGCACAACAACTGCTGAAATAAAAAAGTCAATATTTTCTTCATATTTTCTTTTCCATTGGGTTTGCAGTACATACGTGACAAACCAAATCTCAAAATGAAATAATCAATTCGCAAAGTCCCCGTTCGGTCATTCTTTCATATTCAGCCTTTACAGCAATGAAGCTACAAAAATGCAAAGCAGACGTAAATAAGCGCTGGTGCCACATGCTGCTCACTGAATGTTCATTTTCTATTTCACATGTACTGTATTTTCATTTCCAAATTCTCAAAATGCAATTATGTTTTAATTACGTCCATCGGCGAGGCTTTCACTAGACGTACAGTTTCGATTTGCGGTCTCTTGATCACTTTGTCTCTCGTAATCCTTCGAGCATTGATTAACCATAATGCTTTGCACCTCAGTTTCACACAATTGTTTGTCTTTCATAGCTACTTCGATAAACAGAATACTAATCACTTCGATTGCGTGTTTAACTCACATGGTTTTGATCATTCCACTTCTCAGCGAAACTGTCGCATAAAATCTAAAGACCACTCATACAATCAGCCTTTATTACGTCATATTTTATATTTATTTAACGGGACGCTTTTATTTGTAGTTTTAAAACAGAAGTTTACACCGTCTACAGTTTTCAATGCTTTTTCCTATACTTATGCGCCAGATCGACGAGGGGTCAATTTATTGTTACAATTTTTTAAAATATGGTGATAATAATTATTAGCCTACTGTATTTTTTACTTTTATTTCATTACTTTTCAAAATAAGATAAGACGGTAGTGGTTATTTTGTTCAGTTTATGAAGACCTTCCATAATCCGTAATTTTCGTTTAATTCATGCTTCTTTTCTACCATTTATGAGTTTTATTTTTTTTAAATACACCTAGGAAATATATGAGTAACAAATATGAACTGTATCCTTTAATTTCACATTTATAAACAAAAATGAATGAAATTTAAATATATACTGGAATCAATTGCCGGACCATTTTAGAAAGTATTAAACATGTCATTCCAAAATATACTTGAAAAGGTGCAAAAATAGTTTGAATTGTATTATTTTTATGTTGTTGCTTCATATTATCTTTGTATGTGTATGTGATCCGGTAATTGTTTCTATAAAAATTACCTTCATCGTGATGGACATGCCTGTTAGTTAATAATGTAAAATAAAATTAACTCGGGTGACATTTTCCAGGTAAAACCTTCATTAAGGTACCACAAGAAGAAGGGCCGGATTAAGACCTTTAGAGGCCCTATAAGCACTTAAAAGATTTTGGAGCCCTCATATATGAGCTGCACTCACTCTCAATGGACCACTGAACGGGATGGCCGACATGACCAAGACAAGAACGACCATGTGAGCATCGGTGAACCGTGTGGCAATTATCAGATTTTAATTTTGTTGTATTCCCAAGATTAATATATATCATTGACCTCTTTTATTACTACTTTAATGTAGAGAAAAGTCAAGCAAAATGACACCTTTTAGAAGGGGCCTGAGTTGCCTCGAAAGCTTGCATATTGTAATCTTTTTAGTTAGCCAATAAAAGGTGTCATTTTGCTTGGCTTTTCTCTACATTCATAATGGCTAACACGGTACAACACCCTATTACTACTTTAATATTTTTTATCATTGTATATATATTTTTTCCATTTAATGTGACAGCTCGTTTTGTGGAACCTGGTTCAGCTGCACCATTTGCAGTTTTGCACCTTATGTTCCATGGTAAATGCGGCAATGAAACATTTCTGTGATTCCACTCCTCCCCTGCCCTGCCTCCCTTAAGGGCTTAATGGTTACTACAGATTTAACAAGAAGATTGGAGCCCCCTTTATTACCTCAACAATTGTAAGATTCCCCCATTGTAAATACATGTTTTAACAAAAGGTTAACTGTAAACACATTGTACACTCTTTATTATTGTCTCACTCTCATAAATGATCAAGTCAGCAAAACAACTGATGATTCAAATTAAAGACATTTTTTGCACTTCCATCTTTTTAGAAGAAACTTAGATACATGTTGACGTCTTAACACGACCATTGACCCGCGCTAATTAAAATATTTTTGCATGTTAAGAGCTTGAAAATTAAAATACAAAGTGGAAAATTAAATTCAATAAGCAGCTGGTGGCGCAAGTGCTTATTTGTATTTGGCTTTTTATTTTTGCAGCTTCATTGTTGTTATGGCTGAAAATGAAATATCCAAACGGTAACATGGCGATTGATTTATCCATTTTCAGTTTTTGTTTTGTCACATATGTACTGCAAACCCAATTGAAAATAAAATACAAAGGAAATATTGACTTTTTGGCAATACATTTTAAATTGTTGTGTGTGATGTCCTGTTTAAGAAGGAGGAAAACAAGTTGTTTTTCATTTTTGTTTGGGTTCTGTTTAAGAAAAAAAATGAAAAAATTCAGAAGACCGAATCTTAAAAAAACAAACCAGTTTAAACCAAAGGAAACTTAAGTTAATTAGCAGCAAAAATTGGTCACTAATTAAGAAAGGGTTAGAATGAAAACCTACAGTCCCCATAGCACTCAAGAACTGAAGTTAGGACCACTGTCCTAAACCATCTACTTTTTGCAATGCACCATGATGCAGTAGATTTACTTCCAGAAGGACAAGCAACTTGATAAGATAACAGAAAAATAAACTTCTACAGTTACTAAAACAGTTTCAGGAATAGCTTTACCAAGTCAAAGCTAAAAAAAAAAACAAAACAGACTATGTTTATTTTAAATGCTAAAAGTGCCATAGCCTCTCCTATAGGAAGATCATTCAGTAGTTTATGTGCCCTATAATTAAGGTGTTCGCTCCTATTAATTCTCAAAATTTTAAGCACAGAAGTAAAACAATACTGGCTAGATTTAATTCAGTCTTTCACTTTGGAATGTGTCCTTCGACTTAGTCAGTGATATCATTCAATATACAATTATTGTTTCAGTTTTCGAAACATGTTAGCCTATATATTATCATACACAGTCCACATTATAATGTTAACTACAATATTGTTTTACCTTTGGGTAAATTGAAGCAGGTTTTCACCATCTTCGCTTCAGACTCCACTGCAACAGGTGGCGGTAAAGCCTCTTCTGCTAACCTGGCAGTCACTGTTCTTCAAATCCGCTGTTGCCACAATCAAAGATGGCGGCGATATCGTCGCCTTCAACCAACACTACTACGCATGTGTGATATCATTTCCGAGTGCGTGCGTGTCTCTGTGGGAGGCCTGAGTGTTGCTTTGCTGGTTGAAATAGTACGGCCAGATATTCATGTGCTCGTAAGTATTAAATAATCTTCTGTTTGCCGAAGTGTTAATTTTTAACGGGCTGACGAGGGAATTAAGTAATTTTTGTGACTGTTCAATTTGTAGGTTACGGAGCCATCTTATCTGCTTCTTTATTGGCCTAAAAGTGCCGGTGTCGAAAGGCAGACTGTTTTATTGGCCGTTTTAGAATTGCAGAGAAGTAGGATATTGAAGAGGCAGAAAGCCACGAAATGAAGGGCAAGAAGAATCAGCCACCAGACAGGTAAACTTTTAGAATAACACAATGTGTGATCCAATTCGGTTGCTTTCCTCATAGTTCAAACATTGTACATGATCATCTGGTGTGTAGCTGGTTGAGTAGCCAGCTCAATGTTGCCTTTAGCCGACTGATCAGCGGCGTGGAAGAGGGACTGAATCCGGTAAAAAAAAAAAAAAAAAAAACTACATTGCCTGCCATTTCATAAGCATGTTAGTATTTGGTTTATTTTTTCAGTGATCGCGGGTGACGTTTAGGTTGCACAATTTCTTGGGGGGAAAACTCGCGATTACCAAAGTAGAGCCCATTTCCTATATTAAATAAGGCATTTGACATACAGTAACGTTCTGGCTCTCTAATCATCCCCTGTCTCAAACTCAAGGAGTCAGAAACATTTCTGCTAAGTAATTAGTTGGTTGAAAGTGCTCCATAACATTAACTAACCCCTAACCTTAACCATTTATCTTACACACTAACCATACTATCCCCTAATCTTAACTTCCTTCCCAGAACTGCTGGTGTACACTGTTGTGATGTATGGTGCTTTCGCTCCGCAGTTCGATATTATTGAAATGATTGGTTATCACATACTTAATTATATATTAATAAATTTCCCCATGTGGTGGGTTGGCGCCCTGCCTGGGATTGGTTCCTGCCTTGCGCCCTGTGTTGGCTGGGATTGGTTCCAGCAGACCCCCGTGACCCTGTGTTCGGATTCAACGGGTTGGAAAATGGGTGGATGGATAAATTTACCAAATTCCCACGTAACTAAAGTAGTACTTAATCTCATTCAGAAATTAATGATTGAATCGCCCATGTGGATTTCTGTCTGTGATTTTTCCTCAGCATGACAAAGGTCACCCAAAGTAGATCACAGAACACACGCTGATGCTTTTATTTGGACAATATAATAATTCAGTGTCTAACATGACACTAAAATTTGTCTGCATGCCATTGCAGTCGTACCTGGCATTGTAGAAAACATTGGATGGAATGCTTATTCCTGTTCACAGTTCCAGTCTCTTGTATCCCATCCATACCTGCTGAAAAGGGTTCTCTGCGCTAAATGTTCAGGTGGTACGTGACCAACCATCAGGGACTTTTACAAAGATTGTGGCCTAGTGATCTGGTAGAGCACATGATACTTATTCCTAGTTCAACGTTTTCATGGCAAGGGATGGTGTTTACAGTTAGCATAGTAAACTTTATTTGTCCCTATAGGGAGATTTGGTGTTTTACAGAAACTCAATAAATTCTTAAACAAATAAATATACACTTAAATGACTAAAAAAAAGACTTTAGACTTGCCAATTACAGTTGCAATGAGGCATTATGTTGATGTATTGGCATGGGGATAAAGGAGTCAGACACACTTCTGCTAAGTAATTAGTTGGTTGAAAGTGCTCTGTGTCAGTGTATGTCAGAGAGAGGATGTTTAACATTATTCATAATGGCACTCAGTTTTTGTTTTCATTCTCTCTTTCCTGCTCCCTTCAGTGCGTTGTGAATGTGCCCCATAACTGAGCCTGCTTTTGCAATTACTTTGTTCATTTGGTGGGCCATGTTGAAGTCATATTTCCAGACAGCACACCACGGAATAGAAAATCACACTGGCCATTATAGAGTTGTAGAATATGTGAAGGATGTCACTACTCACATTTCAAAAGCTCTCTCTTTATGAAAACGTTACCGGGAGACTGGGTATCCTGCTTGCCAATACCTATTAACTCCGGTGTTCAGAGGAGAGGTAGAACACCACACTCCAAAGCGCACACACTGTTGTAAAGTGCACTTAGGGTATGTGTAAGATGCAATATTTTTTATGAGCCCTGGAAAACACCTGAATTTTTTGCCACAATACAATAAGAAACTCTTTTGTGAAATGTTCCTTTCTCTTCCTATCGCCGCTTACCACTGTTCTTTTTTGCAAGGAAACCTTGTTGCATTTTGTTCCCTTTTAAAGATTTTTGAATGATTGGTAAATTTATTGTTATCTATTGGTGGAAATTTTAATTTGTATTGTTTGCATTTTTGCATGTTTTAATGAATATCTTTTAATTTTTGTTTCTAAACAATTGCACATGTCAGCTGTGACAGTGTAACATGTATTTGACCATTCAAATATGTGAGACAGATGTTCCTGTTATCAAGACTGTGCTTTTCTGACTAGATGTTGGGGAGGAGCCAACAAACATGTACTTTAACATTGAAAGATAAATGTCAGGTAATGAGTGGTTTTGGGAAAAGGTTGCAAAACTCAACTCCTTGTTTATCTTTGATGTTTGTTATTCACTAAGATCATTCCTTTTAAGGGAAAGCACCCTAGTTTGATTGAATATTATACTGATTTACTGCATTATCATTTTACTATAAAATATTTAGTACAGATTATTGTTAATGTAAGAAAGTCGCCAGAGAAGAGTCTCACATATCCTGATCTTATTTTTCTTTCAATTTTTTTAATATTAATGTCTGCTTTTTATTTAACAGAGTGAAATAAAATGGCACACCATTTGATAGCCTTTGTTGCCTTTTTGTTCATTTTAGTTAATTTTTTCTAAATAACAAAATAAACAAGAAAGTAATTCCTGGATAACAAGTTAATTAAAATCATACCAGAAATGTATATGTGGAGGTAAGACACTGATATTGTAATTTAAGTATACCCTAAATTATTGTGGGTAGAATCGTAACTGTAATTGATAGACTCTCTAGGCAGTCTACTTGTCATTTGTGAGCAACTGGCAAACCCACTTACAAGAGTTGCTAATTTCTCAAAACTGGGAGTAGGAAATCCGGTATTCCAATTGATGTGTGTCAAAATTTGTGCTTTGTTGCTGTGTTCACCTATACATTACTGAATTTGTGGGTGGCAAGGCTAAGTGTTGCTGTATGCGCCTTTGACAGTTATAAGTGAGGTGTGATTCATCTTTGAACTACTTTATTGAACAAATATGTTTCTGTTTTAATCTTTGTATCAAATTTTCCTATAACAACATGTTTTATGCATTACACGTCTGGAACAGTCTTAATAGTAGAAAATGCAGTCAAGCAGTATGGGAGTAATCCAGTCTTGTATAAACTGATAGTAGACTGGACAATAACGTGTTCTCCTTTGTAAGGTAATTCAATCTTGAACTAATAGTTAATGCAAATAGATAATCTCCATTATTTCTTCATTAAATGAGTTTAGGTCATTTCAAGTAGTAGTTTGAATGAAATTTTTACATCATATTGTTATTCTTCTTTCATGTTGTCCTAAAGGTAAGGGTGATGTAATAAATGAGTTAAGTTTTCTGGTGGTCGATATCGATCACACTAAAATATCAACACATGTTTTCTGATTAAACACCACTTTTGTATTTATTATAAGCTCTTCTGATAACATCCAGTTTCATGCAAAAACTATCTCTGGAAGGGGTGCTGTGTCGTCACAAAGTACTCGTAAACAACACACTTCGTTTGTAAAACTATGTTTTAGAGTTGCCTGTCAACATTACCTGTGTTACATTGCAATGTGGAGCAAACGTTGAGAGTACTAGGAGAAACACCCAAAGGTAAAAAATATGTAAAATCCACCTGGGCAATGAGCAGGCAAGGAATTTGACCCTGAAACAGTAGAACGTCTTGGTAGTATGCAGTAATATATAATCTAGGTACTGTAAAGCATAGTGTAGAAAAGTGCAAGTCATTAATGGGATTTGTCCATGCGGGTACTGCAAGCTTTCATCTTGGAGTATAAGTGTTAAGAGTATTTTTGTATATCACTAGGGGGCTCAGCCCCCTTCTCGCTTCGCTCGCCCACCCCCGTGTTTGGTTTACCGGATATACAATACAATACGATTTATTTTTTGTATAGCCCAACATCACACAAGAAGTGCCACAATGGGCTTTAACAGGCCCTGCCTCCTGACAGTCTCTCAGCCTTGACCCTCCAAGAAGACCAGAAAAAAACAACCAAAAAAAAAAAACCCTTGTAGGGAAAAAATAGAAGAAATCTTGGGAAAGGTAGTTCAAAGAGAGACCCTTTTCCAGGCAGGCTGGGCGTGCAGTGGGTGTCAAAAAGAAGGGGGTCAATACAATACAGTACAATACATAGAACAGAATGAATCCTCAATACAGTATAAAAATAAAAATTGTAGAAGTACGGAGTAGAATTTCACATTAGATGATATCGTATAATATGCTTTGGATTTGTTTTAAGTCCTGGATACCTCATTCATCAAGCTGCCTCCCCCATTTTGCCATTCCACAGCTGAAATGGCGCTAATCGGATGAAAGGACACCTCTTTCCCACAATTCCTGCGATCCTCCATCAGGGATGACTTTACCTTAGGCAGGCAATATACGCGTTGTGAAGGGGAGGTGCGTATGAACGTACGCTAAGCATATGCTGTCTTCCTGCTGTTGCCGAGCTGCACGTTTTCCTTGTCTCTTGTCGTTGTTTTAAGAGCTGGGAGGGAGCACATGATGCTTGTCTGACAGATGCAATCCAACAACTGCTAGGTTAGAAGCCTGTGGACCTGTTTTAAATGATGGCTCACTGGCTGGTCTCGCGTGACTTTCTAAAAACAATAGTTGTCCCTTTTATTTACGTCCCCGGGTGCGGTTAAATTCTTTCTTGTAGGACGTATAACGCTGCCCCCTCTTTCGCTCAATTGCTCGCTCCCGGGGGGTTGGGGGGCGGGGGATTTGGCTGCCGCCATCGTGCTGCCCTTCGATCTTTTGAAAGCCTTTACAGCCGCTGTCCTTTTTCCTACTTTGTGTCTCTGCTGCTTGCGTTCTGATCGTTTCTACGTCATCATAAATATAAACCTGACCGAATTTTCTTTGAAATTACACTTGTCGTTGCTTTAACTGTTGCGGGTTCACAGATTCTCATAGTGTATGTTCCATTATTGTGTAAATCTATGTTTTGTGCATTGAATGATGTGCACTGAGACACCTGTATCTGTGTGTGCTGCTTCCCTTTCCCCTACTGTTTTTTTTTTTTTTTTTTTGCCCATTCTCTTTCGTCTCGCGGTTCTTTTATTTGTCTTTCGTGATCTTAACGTGAAGATCACGTATCGTCTACTAGTCATTCATTCCACAGAATTTCCTTTTATAATAGAGAGATAATTCTGAAGATGGAAAGGCTTTGGAAAAGGAAAATAACGCATTCATTAGTTTGTTGGTTTTGTTGGAAATTTTTATATTTAACTTTTTGTGTTTTGTAGGCACATAATTTCAGAATATCCAAATTACACTTTTCATTGAGCCATGACACATCTACTAAACATTTGCCTTTGCCCTTAATTATAGGATTTATGTTTGTCTTGCGATATGGACAAAAATATTAGTTATATTATGTCCTGGAGCAATGAGAATATATAGAGCCGAGGTGTCCAACTTTGATACTGTAGGGCTACGGTGGCTGCAGGTTTTCATTCCAACCTTTTTGTGAGTTTTTGCTGCTAATTAGCTTCTTTTCTCTTAATTGTAATTGCTATTTAAGACTCAGACCCCTTAATTTATTTCTTTTTCCTTAATTAGCCAAACAATAGTGAGATACAAAACAAGCCAACGCTTATCCAGCTAATCAGTGTCCATCATACATTATCTAAAAATAAAAAGGTGAAAGTCTTAGTAATGTTAATCTTCTCAGGTGTATGAAATATTTTGATGGTGCACTGTCAGCTGTTTTGGAAATGTCTGCTGTGGCAGAATAAGAGCACTAGCAAGCCATGGAATTAAATAACAGGTTTATTAACAGCACAAATCAGCTTTTAATTAACCTGGTTGGATTGAAATTGGTTGTAGTTTGAGGCCTCAGTTTAGCTGGTTGTCACTTCACATCTCATTTTTGTTTTGCTATCATTTAGGGGGGAAAACGTCAATTCAGAGGAATGAGTGTTAAAATACATTACAATTAAAATATGGGGAAAATTAAGTTAGTTAGCAGCAGAAGGTAGTCACTGATTAAGAAAGTACCAGAAAGAAAAACCTTACAGCCACAGTAGCCCTCCAGGATGGGAGTTGGGCACACCTGATATAGAGAATTCATACCTCCCCATATTTCCACTTTTATAGCTGTTTTACTTGTATGGTGGTGGTACAGTATTTGGTAATCAAAAAAAGCATAGTAATATGGCCAAAGCCAGCTAGTTGCATTTGTTTCACTCTTTGCTAAAGTAAAACCTGTATTGTAAGTGGTGTCCTGTCACATAAGTTCATGCTCCTTCAAGCCTATGGTAATAATGCAACTCCCTTTAATAGTCTTATGAAGTATTATTACATACAATGTACTGGTTATGTGCATCTTATTCAACCTTTATTAATAGAACAGGTGGTTTGCTGCTACATTATCAATAATTTAAAAAAACATTTTAATACAAAGGCATGTGGTCCTGGGTAAGTGTCAGGAACTGGTTATTCTCTTTATTCGAAAGGTACCTTTAAGTTTCAGATCATGATCGTACAAAAATGTGCGCTGGTTCACTGCAAAAATGATACAGTGATTGGGAGAGTTGGGAGTTGATTTTGAAAATGTCAGAAATTGTTTAAAAGGCTAAAAGGTTTTGGCTTTTCCTTTTAAAGAGGTATTGGGAGTTTCTGTTTCTCTAAGCATCTTGCTGTTTTGGGTGCAGGTGGACAGAATACTTGGCTGTTGGGAAGAGAATACCTGGCACAAGATTTGTGGCTTTTAAAGTTCCTTTGAAGCAGGTAAGTAACCATTGATAGTACTGTAATGTAGTCATAACTTAAAAACATCAAATTATGTGAAATAATCTTTTTTTTTTTTTTTGCCGTTCTACTTTTGTAGACATTTGAAAGGTACTTGGCCCCAAATGAGCGCTTCTCAATTTTGGATCTTGTACAAACACTGAAAGAAGGCAAGGAGGATCTGGGTCTAATCATTGATCTTACTTTTACATCTCGATATTACAACTCTCAGGTGAGAATTGTAATGGTCATTGAAATTTTAAGTAAATGTTCTGGTTTTCTTGATATAAATTGCCATGAAGAGAATACACACAGATTTTATACGTGGGTGTGTAGGGAGAAAATTAGTCACATATCTTAAAGTTAAAGTTTTCAACAACCTGCCAGATGTCCTCATCAGTGGACAATGATTAGAAATACTAGAACCAAAGGAAATGTATAGCTGGTGGAGATGGAGGGGGAGGTTGTAATGTGGGGTTTGGAAAGAGTTGGTAATAAACTTTTTTTTTTTTTTTTTTTTTTTTAAATTAGATGTTCTTTTTAAGCCTGCATATGCAGGGTTTAAGTCCAAGTGTCTGTTAATTGTGTTTTCATTAGAGAGCCACGATTCTGCCAGATCCCTGGCACTCTTAGTGTTGGCCCTGAATTTTACTATCACAGTGTCCCAGTTAAACGTATGTCTGGTGGAACTTCTGTGTGTGTAAATCAGAGACTGGGGGTCTTTCCTTCTGACGACATTGTCATGTACCTGTATATGTGTTTTATATGTGTTGTCAGTCTTTTAGATGTTTGTCTCACATATACCTCTAGGCATGCTCTGCATGGAATGCTGTAAACTGCATTTCTTGTCTCTGTGGTTAACTTTTTGCTTTTGGCATTGAAAAAGACAGTCAATAAAGTGTCGGCCGGTTTGTGGGCTATCTTGATCCCAGATCTGGACAGGGTGCATGCTGTACTTTCTGACATGCCACAATGATAAGGGAGGGGGTGGTAAGTGCGACAGGGGACAGAATTGGATTTGAATGTTTGCTGAGATCTGTGGCGTTTCCTATAAAGGCATTGTTTAATAAATGTCTTGGGGTAGCCATTTGATGTGAATAGACAAAAAGATAATGTCTTTTACTCTTTTTTTTGTGTCCATTTTGTTATAATAGGTGTTGATCCTTTTGACCAAAGTCCTATCACAACTCTGTTTATGTGCTGAAGAGTTCTTGCTTGAAAAGTGTAGTACTTCTTCAACATAACAATCCTTGCGATAAACACTTGTAATTAAACCAGCGTGGTTACCTCTTTCAGTAGAAATATCAATGAAATTGATGCATGTTTTTTTTTTTTTTCTTTCCCCCGCCCATCATGAATTGGATTACAGGGAATACTGAGTTGATGTGCATGTACAATTCATTCAGCTGGTTATTTTTTAATATGACGAATGTGTCGTCCAGAGTTTAAGTTTGAACTTGGTTAGAGAGCTGCACTTTGAAATTTCTGCATAACCAGTTCAGCTAAGAGTCATGATAACAGGGATCCCATTGGCATGTCTTCTTTCTGTCTATAGTATTTTCTGTTAAAATGGAAGTGGGTATTTTGGCAAAGTGATTTTAGATGCATTATGGCCTTGGTAGTCAGCTTCATTTGTGTCGTTATGATAAGGTTGTTATTTAGTATTGTCACTAGTCTCTGTGGTCAGATGAATTGGAATCTATACTAATAAAAGGCAAAGCCCTCAATGACTGACTGACTCATCACTAATTCTCCAACTTAACCGTGTAGGTAGAAGGCTGAAATTTGGCAGGCACATACCTTACAGCTTACTTACAAAAGTTAAGCAGGTTTCATTTCGAAATTCTACGCGTAATGGTCATAACTGAATCCTACTTACATACATATATACGTCCATAACCTGCAGCTCGGTCGCCGTGTGAGGCAGAGTTGCGTCCCCCATCACCACGCCTCTCACATAGTTGGCTGCATGCCTATATTGCGTCCCCCATACCCACGCCTCCCACGTAATTGACTGCCTGCCCATATAACGCCGTCCGTCAGCAGCAATCCAAGCTGTGAGAAAACAGTAAAAAGGAGACATGTCAGACGTCGTGCTACATTTTCTGATGCAGCTAGACGGAAACAAGTTCATGACGCTGCTGCCAAATACTCGCAGAAAAATCCACAAGTTAATAGACACGCTGTCACTAAATACACGCAGGCAAATCCACAAGTTCATAGAGACGCTGCCGCTAAATACTCGCGGGCTAATCCACAAGTTCATAGAGACGCTGTCGCTAAATACTCGCAGGCAATTCCACAAGTTCATAGACACGCTGCCGCTACATATTCGCAGGCAAATCCACAAGTTAATACCGGGAATGCCTGTTAAACATCTTAGACATCTCACCACCCAAATCGCTACTCGTGAATCTATCGAGGTGATCACCAACGATCAAAGAACTGTCACTTACCGAGTGGTTTCCATGCCCGGAGATGCCGCCTGCCTTTTCCATTCTCTGTCTTACATATTACACTGACATATCAGGCTCAATCTTTGTATCCAGTGGAACATTGTGTCTTATGTATTGAATAACTGGGACAGGTTCAAGGTGTGGACTGATGACGGTACAGGAGATAATTATACTACACAGGAGCACCAGAAGAGTGAAATGCTTAAGCCCTTCACCTGTGCTTCTACATGTGAGTTGATGGCTGCTGCTGAATTGTTCGGTTGTCGCTTTCAAGTGTACCAAAATGGCCAAATATTTTACACCTTTGGAGAGTCGCCAATGCTTCTTAAACATCTTAAATTCACAAGTGATGATTCGAGTAGTGGACACTTTGATGTTTATGAATGTTTCAACTCTCAAAAGCTGGATGTGAAGTTATCGATGAAGCCGGTTGTTTGCTTACAACACTTGACAGATGCCGAATGTCACTTCAACACAAGTCCTGCAAATAGTAACGTAATTGAAACAAACCATGAAGCTCAAACCGATTATGACAGCAGCAATCCAAGCTGTGAGAAAACAGTAAAAAGGAGGCATGTCAGACGTCGTGCTACATTTTTGATGCAGCTGGATGAAAACAACTTTGTGACGCTGCCACCAAATACTCGCAGAAAAATCCACAAGTTCATAGACATGCTGCCGCTAAATATTCACAGGCAAATCCACAACTTAATACTGGGAATGCCTGTTAAACATCTTAGATTCACGAGTACCGATTTGGGTAGTGAACACTTCGATGAATGAAACCTGTTATCTTTACAACGGTTGACAACCACGGAATGTAACTTAAACACAACACATCCTCCAAATCTGAACCTGATTGAAAGAAATAATGATAATCAAATCCTTGATGACAGCAACACACATAACAGTCACAAAACAATTACATTGACAATCGTGTTACGTTGTTTTTAAAATGTTTCCTTTTCTTTTTCATAACTTCTTTAACACACTACTTCTCCGCTGCGAAGCGCAGGTATTTTGCTAGTCTTAGTATATAACAACATGACATTGATAGAAACTATGATCTCATCATCAGCAATGGATACATTCTTCAGGCTCTGTAATGCCATCTCAATGCTATTAACGGAATAATTTTGAGTCATATGTTAAATGTTTGAGCATATGAAAAAGTGTTTTGGATAAGTTGTTCCACCTGTTAGGCTGACCATAGGTCTGAATTTTAAAGGGGTCTTGTGGATTTTTAGGAGGTCATAGGGCTGATGTATTGTAGAGTATCCTATTGCATTTAAACTTCATGACCAGAGTCTTATTTGGAACTCTTGTGTAGCTTTGTCCATGTTTGAATAAGATAACCTAACATAAAGTTAGAAACTATTTGTACCATCTTGTCTGTTTAGTTAGCTAAAAGTTCTGTTATCACAGCATCTCTTCAGAGTATGTAGCCTATCTGTTTACAACTGAAACCTTTTAGTTAGTAGTAGCATGGATTATTCTGATAGATATAATTATTTATTGCAGCTACTACACATGTATATTTTTAATCATATATTGAGAGGTTCTTAATCAAACTCTGCTGCTGTAAAGAGAAACGTGTCAGCCAGCTGTAACATCGTGAGAATTAGTTTCTGCTTAAAGTTTCTTCTTGCTTTAAAAATACATACTGTATATATGTAGGTATACAGTATGTTTATAAAAGACTACCAAAATACCCGCGTGTATATATGTATATACATACACATATATACACATATATATATATATATACACATAT
>JANRMT010062796.1:62404562-62422705 GCA_026402145.1 Polypterus bichir lapradei
TATGATATATTTAACTGACATTTTTTATCGTAACAACCAACGATTTATACAGGAAAATAATGACTATTAACAAGGTTGCCCAAACTTTTGCATCCCACTGTATGTGCAGCAGTGCAATACAAATAAATTCTGTACAAATCATACAATGTGATTTCCTGAATTTTTTTTTACATTCTGTCTCTCACAGTGGGAATGCACCTACAATGTGAATTTCAGACCCCTCCATGATTTCTAAGTGGGAGAACTTGCAAAATCGCAGGGTGTTTAAATACTTATGTTCCTCACTGTAATATTATGATGTGAAAAGACATACTGTATATGCCACAACAGACTGATTGCTCATTGAATAGTGATGCCCCACTGGTTGTTGTGACAAACTGCTTTTGTAGAGAGTGGTAAGGCATAATTAAAAAAGTGAGACATTTTAAGGGGAAATACACTATGTTCAGATCTTAATAAATGTATTCATAAAAACATACACAATGAGACCAGCCTGATGTCAGTGTTATTTAGTCTTGACCTGGATTCATTTTGAAGTGAAGTTATACTTTTTACAGTGAACAATGCTACACTGAATTAATCAATGCTACACACAAATTGATAAATTAGTGGACTGCACTTTATTATCTAAAACTCTGCTTGCTAGATGCTATTTCTTATACTGCCTCAGGTCATCTAGGTGTGCATTTTTTGTGAAAGCTGGTAAGGTTTTCAGATACTACTAACAGTATGACTTCAGCATTTCTGGATTGCATAGTTTCTTTTGTAGGTAATGAGAGAAGTGCAGGAAAATCAACCAAAAATCTTTTATGAAAGACTGTAGCTTGTATATAGTAAAAGAAATCCATTGATAATAGGTTTATATTGAGGAGGAACGCCATAATTTCAACTCCTCAGCTCCTTCAGTTATGTATGAATTAACACTAAAATATGATTTTTTTTTCTTTCTGAGTGAACAGAATTTTCCTTCTTTATTAATTTAAACTATGCAAGATATGGAAGAAGGTGATCCGCTGTGGCGACCCCAAACGGAGTAGCCAAAAGAGGAAGAAGATTAATGTAAACTGTGCAGGATTGTTAAATAACTGTGATTCCCCACAAAGAGTTGTTTTAGAAATGTGTAAATTATACCAAAATGAGTGAATAATCTGAAAAAGATGCATATGGACTTTTGTCTTTTTTGTTGCGGAATTTACCCTTACTTATATTTTTCCCCTTTTGTTAATCTACGGCTGTTAACCACTTTTTTTTAGGTCAATCTGTCTAGTATTTGGCAGAGCCATCTTTTGCTTCTGGAGCAGCCTGAATTCAAGATAAAGGTTCAGCAAGGTGCTGGAAGCATTGCATGAGGATAGTAATCCTGGTTCAGTCAATAGAATTGCACCATTTCTGCAGATTTTTCAGTCACAAGGTGCTCTATTGGATTGAGCGCTAGAAACTCTGGAGGCCATTGGACTAAATGGAAGTCACTGTTGTGTTTGTGGCACTAGCTTGAAATCATGCATGCTTTATGACATGGTCAATTTTCGAAATGGAAGTCTCCGTTTGAATAAGAGTAGACCGTAATTATGCTTAGGTACAGTGGCATTCAAAGGTTGTTTATTTTGTTCCCTAATATGAACCAAGAAGCCATACTTTACACTAGTGTACAACTACAGCTTTCCTGTACCATTACTACAAGGCTAGATTGATTCATAGTACTGTTAATTTTTACAGATGCCAATTTTTATGTAATTGTGATCTGCACAAACATAGAGTAAATGGTAATTTGATGTTAAAGTTTTCTTTTTTTAATCTTTGACATAGTTTATAGTATAAATTTATTTCTAGCAGTAAAGGAATGGACAAATCAGACCTGCAGCTTCCCAGCACAAGGATTAACCACAAATAGTTTTCAGTTAAATTCATTTTCACCCATACACCAAAATGGAAGTGGGTTTATTCATACCACCACAATTACCAATATAAATGTGGATGTTGCTGTTTTTGTAGATATCTAAATAGTACACAAAGGATTTGAACACCCCCATATATTTCCTATCTGTCTTTTCTCAGTGTTTTAATGGTTTAAATGAGAGCCTTAGCTCTTGTGCAGTACTGAAACTTTTGTTAAATGCTAGGGGGTAAAATAATAGAAGTACAAAAATGTATATTGAACAAGAACTTCTAAAACTTGCATATCTAGTTGTATTTTTAACCAATTCAGTTTGTTTTGAAAAAAATATTTTCTTTTCTTTTATAGCAATGAGAAGATAGACAAGTCACAATCAGACCAGCAGCTTCTTCCGGACTTTGGTAGAACAAGACACCACAATGAGAGCAGCTTTTACTCTGATCACAGTAACCACTTCTACCGGTACAAATGCCTTTATAGCAGTTCATTGTTAAACTGCATGAAAAAGCATTGTTTTCTTGTTAGGGCTTTTTATTTTTAAACTGGTTTTGTGGGTACATTTTTTAAATTTAGGGCAAAGTTGGCTTTTCTATTTGTACCACATAAAGACTTCCATGCAGTGAGATGACTAAGGTCTGTAAAATGAAATAAGTAATTATCATTACAAATATTAAGAAGCTGTTATTACTTTTAAGGAATAAACAGAAAGCCTATAAATATTAGAACAGAAAATATGTTTAAACTTCTGTTACTTATTCTTGCAAGAAATACAGGGAAACTATCAACAAACCTTGGTTTCAGTAAGGCTACTTTAACACAGTATATTGTGTATGTATTTTCAATAACTGAATGGAACTGAAAATCTAATTTTTTTTTATTTTCTATTTTATTTTGCAGTCCCTCACACTTAAGGAACTATATGGCTGGAAGAGAGCCTTGTATACAAATGGGTTCACACAGTGCTGATTGGAGACGACGCTCACAACCCTATACTCCATTACCCCGCTATATCCCTGGAGCTGACTACACCCCAGCCCCACAATATACAAGTTCCACTTACAACTACTACAATGGACAGGACTATTTCCGGCATGGACAATACAGTGCCCCTGCCCCCCCAAATCTGCACCAAACATGGGAGTCCAATTATAGAAGAGAACAACAAAATAAATATCATTGGAGGTCTAATCACCAAGACCAGAAGCAAAAAAGGACTTGAAGGACTAGACATAACTGAATTGTAGTAAACCAACTAAAACATTTGGGCAGGCTTTCCATTTAAATATTCTTCTGTTTGCTTAAAAAAAGTATTTTATAGCTTTAATTTTACAAACTGTTTTGGATATTGGTTGGAAAAAAATCTCCTATCAGATATTGGATGCAGTACATTTATCGCTGGACTGATGTAGTTATAGTAAATCACTAAAAAGATTTAAGTCTTTGATCTTCCATATAATATTTTGGAGCATGTTTTAATAAAGACATTTTAAAGTGCAAAAATTAACCTTACACTATTTTATTATTTCATGCTTTCTCCTTGGGTCAGCTGCAAGTTTTATTCCAGTTTATTCAGTAGATGCTTTATTACGCTTTCAGGTTAGTAAAATCAGAAAATACAAGGTTTGACATTTTTACTTCCCTTTTCATCTAACCAAGTTTGTAAACCTTTTGCCAGATTAATTTAGCAGGAGCTATGGGTTTCATGTTACCTGGAAAAATCTGAAAGGCTTACCATTAACTGATTCACCAAAGTGAGAAGGTCTGCTGTTCATGTGAGCCAGTCACATCGCTTAATATTTTGCTGAAACATGGGTGCATCATTATGATCGGCAAAGGTAACTTTGTCAGTTAAAACAAATTTGTTTGATTTTAATTTTTCATATCAATAATGGTATTACTTTAGGTGTCCATAATGACTTTGTACTTCCCTGTATAATTCCAGAGTTAACTAGGTGTTACCACCTTGTATTTACTGTGTAACTCAATGTAATGCTGTGGTTAAGCACTCAATTGTAATTGTTGCTGCACAATTGATATACAAACGTAATCGTTGTTCCACAGTTTTTATAAATATAACTGAGTACTTAATTGTAGTGTTGCACTGTATTACACAGTAAGTACAAGGTAATAACACCTAGTTATTCATTAATTATGCAGGTAATTACATGGTAAGTACAATGTATAAGGGACACCTAATCTAAAGTACATTCTACCTGAAATATAAGTAATCCATTACCTCAGTGTTAACAATTGCAGTGTATACTCTATTGGAATGTATTTTGTAATGCATGTAGTAATAAAATACATCACATTTGTCATTCCAACTGATGGTGCATCCCAAGCATTAACACTGTTTTTAGAAGTCTGGTACCAAACGGCATGTAACAGAAGCATACACTTGTCCTTTTATTAAGGTAGATATCATATATAGATATATAGATAGAGAGAGAGAGAGATAAAAAAAAATGTTTCTTGATGGACTTCTCGTAATGAGTTACCCATAATTTCTTGGGATAAAAAAGTTGATTCCTGCCTGAATAGTTTAGTTAAACTCCAGTTAGACCACTGGACTAGTAGTTCAATTTGGAGCTGGTTTGGGGATTTATAATAAGCATAATGTTGGCTGTTGGATTAAAACTGTGCCACACACAGGTAAGAGAAGTATTTCTAAAGACTGTTGCTATCCTGCAAGGTTGCAGGGGTTGGTGGTTCTTGCTTCAAAAATTTTTTTCCAATACAGTCCAGTTCCTATTATTAGATTAAGTAGACTTTATTAATCCTGTTAGGAAATTATTGAAAGGAAAAAAAGTCTTATCACCATCATTAATACCTGAGAATGAAAGATGTGATTACTGATGAGGCATAGATTTAAATAACTTAATTATGAACTAGCTTCTAAATAACTGAATAGTTACAGAAAAACACCTGAATCCACTGCTGCCCTCCAGGACTGACTGCACTTCCTAAAGATTCCCAACTTACAGAAGAGTGCCAGGAGAAGAGTATTTTTGTTCAGAACTCTGTTTTATCTGTGGCTGAAAAAGTGCATGTGAGGAAGACCAGACCAGACCTTATGACTTTCTGGCACTGTCATTCTATTACCTTATATTTCAGGTGATGTAATGTGCCTGTCAAAGCAGTAGTTGGTAATGTTGCATCTGCTCCTTCCCTGCCCAGTGTAAGTGGTGGAATCAGTTCTTATATTTCCCTTGGCTACAAATCTTTTTGTAAATGCAAATATTTATGGATCATTTAGTAGTGTATAGTGCTTTAGCGTGCCAAATACACAAGAGTGGATGTTGTGCAAATCAAAATGACTTTAACAGAGAGGCCGTTCCATTATTGATGTTTTACAGAGATTACCAACCCATATGCTTGGGTTATTTATTTATTGTAAAGTATTCTTATATAGAGCAGTTCAGGATATGACCAATATAATTTACATATACATTTAGAATTTAAAATGTAATGGGGGGAAAAGTCTTTAAATAGAGCCAGCACCAGAAACATTCAGAAGATATAGGAACTAACTTGGATAACAATCTTAACTAGAATGCAAATACAAAAAAAAATCTAAATACAGTCAGCATTTATTTCTCCTCTGTAAGACTATTTAAAGTAGACAAGGACCTCATGTTTTCCTTTTATCACAGTATGATTCAGTCTATCACTTTAAGTTTCACTGCCTGGTTTAGTGGTCTAACAAACCCAAATTTTAAAAAGCTACAGCAGATTACTAAGCATGCAGCTGAAGTTATTGGGACTAATGTTGATCTGGCAAGTGTGTGTCGGAGGACCATGCTGAAGAAAGTAGAAATAATTTCAACTGATGACACACTTCCATAACATGTAGAACTTCAGTAAATTAGGAAGGATAGATGCTTTGAAAACCCACACAAACCACTCCAGAAATTCCTTTCTTTCTAGTGCCATACGACTTTTTAATAAGGAATTTTGGAGAAAATGATTATGGTTTAATATTTATCCTGTAACATTTTTTGTTTAGATATACATTATCAAACTGCCTTACCTTAACCTGTCTTGTCTCTATTTCTTTTGTTTCATTTCTTTCTGTCTTGTTATTAGTTGCAACTGAGATGGCAAATTTAATGTTTTCTTGTGTAAACATGCCTAAACAACCTTGAACCTGGGAGATAATAATTTAACAGAACAATGAAAGCATACACAGTATTAAAATCTTTATTTTTTTAGCTGTTTTTATTCGGTGTATGTGTCAAGGGTAGTCGATATCTATTCATTCATCAGTAACAATATTATAGGAACACTCCTGGGTCGGAACGTCAGTCGTCCATTGTAGGCAACTCTTTTTCATATTTCTCATTCCAATTAAGATTTGCCATTTACCCATCAGTACGCATACGTTCTATGGCAAGCCAAATTATCGATTCACTGAACAATCTGAATCATTTTATGAGACTGGATGAAATCCTGACAGCAAAATGACAGAAATAAATCTGCGAAAAATAGTACATTTGGGCAGGGCAGACAACCGAATAGATTTGCCACTCAACCTGATTGAAAATATGTAGACAATTTTAGAATATTTTAAAGTAGACTTAATACATTTAAAAATGACGAGGAACTTAAGTGCATTTTCATTCCTTCTTTCATTGCAAGCAGTTGATGTGCGTTCGATCTTTGCTCCGCGTAATTGACATACAGTACTCCTCAACGGGTTTTGAAAAGAAGCTTTTAGGAATATTGTACTTCCTGTGGAATCGTCGCTGCCTCTAGGGGACAAGGAAGGGCTCGTGCAGCGTCGACTTCGGTAAGGAGGAGAAACAGAAGGAAGTCGCCGGTGTTTGTCTCTCACAAAATAACTTGCGTTTGTCGGCTTGTGAACACGGCAGGCGGAAGACTATCGATTCATTTCTTTTCTTCCGAGGTTCTACTTAAGCGTTAACATTCGCACTTAAAGGTCTGTACCTTTTTGTTTTATTTCTCTTCAGCTTCCCTTTAAGGGGTGTGGCGCAGAGGTTTTATGTTATGGTTTATATTGGATGGTAAAAGGTGCCGTCTTGTTGCGAAAGAATTGCGAGCAGGTTCGTGTTTGAAAGAATGGACCTTTGACATTTGCATCTTGATAAAGTCAATACAGCATAAGTTTGTTTATAAAAGGAAATTAATTTAGTTTGCATGCCATTATTATAAAATATGTTTCTAATATCTCAAGAAAGAGGGTTAAGCAGCGAAGAATGCATAGTTGGTGGTGATAGCTTTATTAAATAACTACGATCATTGATTGGAAAAGCTTTCGGCCTGAAAGACGCGATACATCCTTGGTCTCGAGTTTCTCCTTTGTCGGATTTAGCGAGTTCGAGGGCGGCTATGACAACCACGGAAGGACCGATTTTGTTCTAAAAGGTAAACGCAGCTAAACCAACCTGTCGGGGAATTACATACGAACCCGTTTTATGTTGTGTCTAAATAGTGTTATCAACTACAAGTCTGTCTTTATTTGACAGTGACCACAACTTGTAAGACGTCTTTTATTGAAACGCGTTATTTTACCTCTTAGTAAAGACTGGACCTGCACTTTGTTTTAATTTGGCGGAGTTGTTAATCGCCGCATTGCAAAACCATATTTTTCAGATGTAAATATTGGAAAATACATCTTCCATGAAGCAAAACTGAACTTGCATCTTAACTAAGTTTCGTAAACGAATTGGGACGAGAATCTAATAAATCCGTTTTGGTATCCAGTACCAGGTTACAGAGGACTGGAGGCCCAGCAGCACCGGGTACAGAACATTAACCACCTTGGCATGGCACACTGACACACACCTCCACTTAGTCATGCTGGCCAGTGCAGGATCGGCAATTAACACGACACACCTTTGGCCACATCCTTGTAGTCCTTTACAGATTCCGTCTCAGGTTAGCAGAAGTTGCGAATTTGATACCAATAAAGTATCAGTAAAATTTTTCGCTACTCGACTCGATAACAAAGCACAAACCGAAATGTTATTTTTTTCCCTTAAAAATACCTCCATTATTCTACTGAGTAATATTGTGCCTTTTTCTGTATTGGAATATAAAATACATAAACATTAGTGGTAACCGCAATTGGTATATCCACCCTTAGCTACCCAGCAGTCTTTTAAGTAAACTAATATTGGCTTTCATGAATATCAAAATACAAAGCAGGGCTTGAATTTTAATGTGTGATGGATCTGGTGATTCCACCAGTGCAACAAAAAATGAGGGGAACTTTATCATTGTCATGGGATTTCAGCATAAGATTTATAAAGGGTGATATCGTCAGGGACTAACAAATTTATCTTACCATGTGCACATTCCACATTTTATTCTCTGACATTTTCTCTCCAGTAATTGGAAAATACTTTTTAAAGTCAATACTAAAAGTAACAATTCAAATACTATTATCTGTGCTGTTGAATGAGTGAATTCCAAGATAATTAAGAATATTTTAATTTAAACTGCTTAAAGCTGCTTTTGTAGCAACAGTCTTTTAAATTCTGGTTTGTCAAAGAATCTCTGTGTTAGGTTGTAAATTTATATTGACATCATTAGCTGGTTAGAGAAACCTTACTAAAGGGTCATTTTTAATAGATGTGACAAACTGATTCAATTTATAAATGAATTTTCAACCCAGTGATTCCAAGGCTTATCATATGGAGAGGAGTAACACAAAGTGCCACAACAAGAAATACTGGGAAGAGAAACAGAATACAGGAAGCTTAGTAACAGTTTATAGTTACTGTAAATTACTTACTTTTGTACAGATTGCTAGCAAATGCATTATGCACAGCTAATTACTCTAATCAAGATATACAATACAGTATACTAAAGTAGCACATCTTTAGTTTAGATTGAAAAGTTAAGACCGAAGGGGCATGTCTTATATGAGCAGGCAGATCGATTCACAGCTTTGAGGCCCTGTAGCTAAAGACTCATCCTTCCACTTTTATTTTATTAATCCTTGGAATCTTTAGCAGGTTTGTGTTACAGACCACCTGCAAGAGCAGCTGTAGAGCTTATAGTCAGTCACACAAAAACACAGTGCTTGAGATGGCAAGACGTGGTTAAAAGAGGTCATTGATTATTACAATTATCCAACCCGCTATATCCTAACACAGGGTGACTGGGGTCTGCTGGAGCCAATTCGAGCCGACACAGGGGGCAAGGCAGGGACAAATCCTGGGCAGGGCGCCAGCCCACCGCATATTACAACCATCTGTTAAAATATTTACAGTTGGTATAAAAATATGTACAGTTTAAAAAGGGAAGAAGAAAAAATATAAAAAGTTCAATATTAAAAATGCGAAAAACTAAGAAAAAAAACAAGGGTGCAAAATCCTACCATAAAAGCAAGAAGGCTCTTTCCCTTCTTAAAGGACACAAGAGTAATAGATCCCCTTTTAAAATATTTACCAAGAAAAAAATCAGACTGAATTCAGTCTCAGAACAACAATAATGCTCCTGAGACAAAAAAAAGAAACCCAACAGGGGCCTGCCTGTCTCATAGGAGTATAAAAGTCTTCTGTTGAGTCTCGCAGCCTCTCCCTCTGTACTGTTTGCTACGCTTCAATCCACTATAACCTCTTCGAGGTCAGGTCACCTGACCCGAGTCATTTTAAAAGATTGCCAATGATAACTCCTAAATTTAGTGCTGTTTTAGTTAAACTAACAGTTATTCCAGCTGAGTTAAAATGTGACAGAATATTGTTGAAGTCTACATTTTGTACCCTGATAAATAATGTTTTTGTTTTTTTCTGCATTCCGAGACAGTAGGTCTCATCCGTCCACTCCTTTATCTCACTGAAACAATTAATTCAATACAAAATCCTTATGTAATGAAGAAGGATTAAGAAGGTTAAATTTGCATTGTTCCTGTTTGCATCTGAGGTTCGGTAGCAGGTTGCAGTCTTTGCAGAACTGGATGACATTCTGCCTACCCTTCTTTATTTACTGAATGATTTGACAAAGCCTTTGTGGGGCCATTTGAAAGCTGCTTTCCTGGACCTCACTTAAGTATTATGGTCCTCTGTTTTAGCCTCCAATATGGCATCTGTCATCATGACTTAACTATCCATAGAGGTGGCACAGTAGTAGTGCTACCCCCTCGCAGTAACAACAACGTTTATTTATATAGCACATTTTCATACAAAAAAATGTAGCTCAAAGTGCTTTACAAAATGAAGAATAGAAAAATAGAAGACACAATAAAAAATAAGTCAACATTAATTAACATAGAATAAGTAAGGTCCGATGGCCAGGGTGGACAGAAAAAATAAAAAAAAACATCCAGAGGCTGGAGAAAAAAAATAAAATCTGTAGGGATTCCAGACCAAGAGACCGCCCAGTCCCCCAGTAAGGAGATCATTGGTTTGTGTCCCAGGTCCTCCCTGTGTGGTAGTGCTTTGAGTAGTGAGAAAAGCGTCATATAAATGTAATAAATTATTATTATTATTACCTGAATCTCTGATTACGTCTCGAGTCTCTCTTGGGAGACGTCTTTAACCTGATGGCTTTCTGTTAACCATGGACTTTCATTTGCTGTTCTTGTGAGTTGCTTTAATGTGAAACACCATCCATATTTCAGCTATACCTCTTTGCAGCAAGCTTCACCATTGAGGTCCTGAACAGAGTTCACGCTTTTTACCACCTATGAGATGTTGGAGAATATGTATTAATGGAGACAGTTGAACTTCTTTAATTTGGAGACTCTCCCAGGACACTCTGACTGCCCATTTGGTTTTCACAAGTTTGTCCAGTATACACTCCTGCTGTTGTGTACTCCGAGAACAAATGACACAACTAAAAAGTCAGACTCTGACCTTTGACCCTAGATATATGTGTAACAGAAGCAAATAAGGAACTTTGTATTTGAACCTGGCATTCAACAACTGATTTGCTTTTGGAGTAGGTAAGCACTGCCTTTCTATTCAGTTTCATTTGGCCTTATATAGTCCTTTTTATCAATAAGCCCACAAAACTGTCAAAATATAAAATTGCACAAAAAAGCTAAACACAACCATCATACAATGCATACCTATATACTTTCACATTTGAATAGGTTTGACTTTGCCTAGATATTTATAGTTTAAATGTGCAACTATATCATATTAAGGCAAGCTGGCAGCAGAAAAGTGAAGTACAAAAGTACACTCCAGCAGTCATTTCATTATAAATGCTGACTTTTCCGTGTACGACTGTGGTGTCAGCAGGCATTGCTGTTTTTAGCCCCAAGCCCAGTGTATTTTGAATATTTTTTATGAGCATAAGCAGAGTCAGTCACATTTTTCCTATTTGCTGTTTGAAGTCATATAAAGGTACCCCCATCATCAACTGTCCACAAGAAATTTGCCTTTGCCCACCACTACCAACAGGGCTTTACACCAAAGCTATGTTCTTGTTTTTAATGTGAGCATTTTTAAAGCATATTTCTGAAACACTCTGTTTGCTGTATCCTTTTAGAATAACTGATTCTGGGTAACCCTCACACGAATTCTTTAGGCACATTAGCTCCTTCATCATACAAGGTTCTCAGTCTTTAGTTCCATAAATCTCCCTTTTGTCCCTATATTAAGTTTAAAAGTTTGTAAACATTTTAAATGAGACCAGTTCAGGGTCACAGGGGACTTTAGCCTCTCTCGGCAACTGAATAGGACACCAGTGCATCATATGACTCACTCACTCAAAGCCAATTTAAAACTGTCTTTTAACTTGATATACGTCTTTTTAGATGTGAAAGGGAAATTCATGCATACATGGAGAGAACATGCAAGTTCTTCATAGACAGTGAGTGGCTGCAATACTTGAATTGGGGATCTTGAATTAGGCATTACTCAGACTTGCAAGTTATTATACCAACAAACCACTAACACACCTTACTGTTTAATAAGCTTTACCAAAAAGAAGTGTTTGTTGATTTATTTCAATTAAGCCAGTGGTTCTCAAGTCCAGTCCTAGCCCCACTGTGGCTGCAAATTTTTGTTCCAACCAGTTTCCCAATCATTAAGTCACTTTTACCTTTACTTGATCAGATTCTTCAATTATCTGTTGTTTTTATTTCTTCTCGTATTTTGCACTTTGTAAATCTAACACTAATGTAATTTTCATAAGAAATTAAGGGTTTTTTTGTATTTTTGCCATATCTGTAGATGCTTAACACATTAGGTAATTTTCTTTAACATTCTTTTTTTTATTATGGAATTTGCTGTCTTAATTGTATTGAAATATTGACAGTCAATGATAAGCAGAGCAAAAAAGGGCCATTTTTTTAATGCTAGTTAAACCCTGTATTATATCAGACTGTAGGATAATAACCCATTGGTTAGCGTTGTTGACTTACAGATGCAGATTTCTGGGTTTAAATCCCATTTTTTGGGTTTTTCTCTGGGTACCATGGTTTTACTCCTGTAGCTTAAAGATGTGCGTTTAGAATGTTGGGAAGTTCTAAATTGTGGGAATGGTTTCTGCATTGGACTGGCACTCCGTTCATGAATGATTTTTGCTACATAGCTCATACTGCTTGGAGATGCAATGGTTAATTCAAGTGTCTATTGAACTGAGTGGGTTTCTAAATATTATGTTCTGTTTGTTCCTGAAAAAAAATATTATTGTAAACTACATAGTTTTATTAAATACAGGTACCAAACGTGCATATGTACAGAACATATTTCCTCTCTGCTAAGTAGCCAGTTTAACATTTCAAGCAAAAAAAGGGGATAGGTTTGATATAAAGTTGCTTAACCTTTTGCTATAAACAGTATCTGTCAAGTCGCTAGCATGATTTCCTGGATTTATGTGTCTGCGTGTGTGTGTGTGTATTTGTTTTATTTTTTAAAATTTATTCAGCGCCTAAAAGCACACTGCTTTTAAAAGAATCATACTGCCTGATATATCAGAGTAGCAAAAAGTTTGAACCAGGCCATATAATACAAAGCACCAGAAATTGTCCTCAAATATTTCTGGCCTAGCTGCATAATTTACATGTATTTAAACGAGGAATGTTCAAAATGTTTCCGCCCTTTTATATTTTCATTGGAAATGGTAAAGGCGGGAAGACTAGTAATTGGGCATTAAAAATTTGGTACGACGCTGGGAAAATTGCATCGCAAACAAAGGTGACTATGTAGAAAAGTGATGCAATTTTTTTTTTTGAAATTATTAAAAAATATTGTTAAAAAAAGTTCGGAAACGTACTTGGTATTTACTGTATTTCTGAAATATTCAGACCATTTTTTATACCGATTGGCCACAACATTAAAACTACTGACCGGTGAAGTGGATGACTTTGATTATCTTGTTACAGTGGCACCCGACAAGGGTAGGATATATTAGGCAGCAAGTGAACAGTCAGTTCATAAAGGTGATATGTTGGAAGCAGGAGAAATGGGCATGTGATAGGATCTGAGTGACTTTCAAAAGGGCTATATTGTAATGGATAGACAACTGAGTTAATGTATTTCCAAAAAGAGATGGAAACAGGATGCGCAATAGGAAGAAGGCGACAAGTTGACAGAAGCCGTGTGATGCTCTGGTCAATATTCTGCTGAGAATCCTTGGGTCTCTACATTCTTGCGGATGTTACTTTGACATACGCCACATACATTTCTCCATGAAAATGTATTCCTTGATGGCAGTGGCCTGTTTCAGCAGGATAATGCACCATGCCAATCTGCAAAAACTGTTCAGGATTCAACGGGTTGGAAAATGGATGGATGGGTGGTTGGTTTGAGAACTATGGCAAAGAGTTCAAGGTGTTGACTTGGCTTCCATATTCCCCATTTCTTAATCCAGTCAAGGATCTGTAGGATGTGCTGGAAAAACAAGTCTGATGTTTTGGTGCCATATACCACTGGACATGTTCAGAGATCTTGTGGAGTCCAAGCCTTGGCTTGTCAGCTGTTTTGGTGACACAAAGAGCACCTACACAGTATTGGGCAGGTTATTTTAATGTTGTGGCTGATCAATATATATTTACTAAACTTATTTTATTTTAAACATCATTCTGATGGTTTGTTCAGTGTCATATTTTAAAATCTCCAAAGAGATAAAAACATAGCAAAACTGTCCATTTTTGAAGGAACATACAAGTACAAGTATAACCAGAGCAAAATAACGGAACCACCTCCCTGGGCCTATTTGTATGTCTTTCAGGTGGGGTAGCCAGTCAAGTTGCACTTTGCTTGAGTATTAAAAAAACATTCCCTGTTTCTCTCCATCATGTTCTGTTAATAATGGCCTGACTTGCTTCTACTAGTAGAGCCATCATCAGTACTCATTTCCCAGCTTTGCTTTTTTGAGGTCATGGCTGTCCCACTTTTGCTTCAAGGAAAACACTGTAGAACTCCCTTCTGTTATCCCTTGGCTTCCTTCCCTGTACGTTGGAGCTTTCAAATACTTCAGAATGGTTACAGCTTCAAGGTTGCACCCTGGCCTAAGCACAGTTTCATACTTTTGTATGTGAATGTGCCTGCTGTTCTATCTGTGCCTTCCTTGTTTGTTTTTTCTGTCTATCTTTATCTTTAAGGCGCTAGCCAGACCTCCCAGACATCCTTTCTTTCAATCTAGCTTTCTGGGATAAAATTGATCTCTTTTGTAATAAATATGAGGTTGGACACCCACATAATATAATTGCAGGAATTTTTACATGTATGTTTCATATTGTTATTTTCATCTTTAGAATAGTGATGGTACTGTGTTATTTCACAGTGATATTTGCAGCCATATTGTATATAGCAGTGATGTCCATAGCTAGATACTTTGCCTTATTTAAACCAGTAGAGCATTTTTACTGACATCACAAATGAAAACGAAAAAATAAAATGACATTAGTTTGTGTTATAAAATGTGTAGCAAACTGCTTCTCACACTGTCTGTTTTTTTGGCTCTAATTTCAGTTCCTGTTTTATGATTTTCAGTTGAAAGTTGGTTTTGTTTGATCTTTTTGTTTTACGATCCCAGCCTGACACCTCTTTGCCAGTCCAGTTTTTTGTGGTTTTGTTTTCATCACAAAAATCTTTCCAGTTTGCATGGTCGGATGCTCTTTAAGGTGATCATAACAACACACGTTCTAGAGTGTCATTCTGTTTTCAATACTGGTGCCTTTGCTTGTTGTCCTTCCAGAGCACACAGTACACATGCAGGACATGCCAATTCCTAGCAGCCTCCAATGGCATATACAGCTCCTCCTCTCGTGCACTCTCTTCTTCTCCTATTGATGAGTGGTGCAGGACTTTCCACAGCTCTTTGTAAGGCTATCATTCATGTCTGAATTTTGAATACATTTAAATATATATTACATTTTGAATATGCACAATTCATGCATTGTAACTGTAGAATGAAGAACATCACATTTCATGGGAAAGGCCATATTCCCAGGTGAATAAGTATTGACAAGTGCTTGTTTAAAACTGTTGCAGATGTTTGTTTTTTTTTTCATGGCATGGTGTGACCACAAACCTTAATGTTCTAGACTGAATTGCTGAAAGTTTGGATTTTTATATCCAAGAAGAAACACTTCACGATGACTGATATACAGTAGAAGCAGTAAGGCTTTACCAACTTTTTCTCCCATGTCGTATGTGTATTTAATGTTTTTTATTGTTGTATTAAGAGTAAAAAAGAAAATTTGTAATGTATTTTATTTTTGTTACCTGAAATAAGATTTACCTTACATCCCGCACAGGATGACAGCAGTTACATGCTGATACACAAAGCCATAGAAATATGAGGGTGTACTTACTTTTACAAAAGACTGTAGTTCAAAGTTTCAGTGAAAAACTAGCAAATTATAGAAACATCAGTTAGTTGACTGTTCTTAGGATCAACACAGTTGTAGATTTAGGAAGAGAGCAGGAGGTAGAAATCCCTAGCAGTCTTAGTTTGCTTTGTGAAGGACTGTGCTTTTAAAAAGTATTTACCACATTCATCCAAGGGTTCTTAAAGTGAGTATACTATTACTGCTTTATACTGTGCTGTGCCCATCATTTTGTCAAATGCAAAGCAGGCATTAGCTCTTTAATATTACATAAATACTATTAGGAAAAAAATAAATGAATAGAAATGTGATTTTTTGCTTAACATAGTGTTTCACAACCTCAGTCCTGGGGGCACACTGTGGCTGCAGGTTTTTGTTCCAACCAGATTCCTAATCAGTGACAACACCTGATAACATTTTAATTACCTGGTATTCTTCTTCTTTTATTCTACATTCAGAAAAGCATAGCAGCATGATTTTTACATTTATAAGACATTTAAAAATATTTCTGCTTTTGTATAGATTTAAATTCTTAACTCTCTTTTGATGATTTCATGTATTTTGCCCTTTCTCTGTGCAGTGTTTTCCCTTCGTTGTATCTTATTAATGACAATTAAAAATGAGCAGAGCAGACACACTGGCAAACAACACTGAACAGTCAAAGGCTGCAACTACTTTAGCATCAGACCCACTAATTAATAAATAATGGATTGATTAAACAATTAGAACACCTAGAAAAGTAGAAAGAAAATCAAGATGAAAATATTGTTAGAAAGGAAAAAAATACATTATTCCCATATAACTGCTTGGTACATTTTAACATTATATATATATATATATATATATATATATATATATATATATATTTAACCAAACTTAGTTTTCTAATTTCTATATTTTTCCCAAAACATAGAACTTGGGAAATAACACATTACTTAATTAGCCCAGGAGTCCAATTAAAAACAGAAGCTGGTTGGAACAAAAACCTGCAGCCACAATGGGCCCCCAGGACCGAGTTTGAGAAACACTGGCTTTACATTTGTTACATAACCTGAACATGTAATAACTTTTAATCTGTGTACACAAGATGTAGGCTTCTCAAACAGGAATATACAGTACATTGAGCCACCATAATTTTTATCCCACAGTTGAATACAATATATTTAAATACATTACATACTTGGGATTTAAATATGAAACGCTGAAGGATCAAGTATAGACTAAAGTAACAGGATCTTAGCCCTTTGCCACCTTGTCACTGCTCCTTCTTCTTGCTCCTGGCAGCCTTTTTCCAGATGGGTACTCTTTACAAGAGAATAAGTCTTGTCTGATTGCTTGATTTAAATGGTTTGGTAATTAAATCTTACGTTTAATGTTAGTTCCATTTTACTTTATATGTATGGTTTTACCTGCTAGATCATTCTGTGAAACTGCTAGAAGATACCAATGTACTTTTTACCAAGAAAGATGCAAAATTGTTCTGAATTTGCAAAATTAGTAGACACTGTTTCTTTTATCTGAAGTAACTGACCATTCAAAGTCTTACCAGCTAAAATTTTAAAAAGTTGCTGTCTGTACAGTTTTTCTCAAACCGTGCAGCCATCTTTCATGGTTAGACAATGTTAATTTGTCAGACAGAGAAAAAGAGAGCAAGCATTTGAGAAGTCTTGTAACAAATTGTGGGAAATTGTAGTGGCTGAATTAATATATGACCATATTAGTTATATCTGTCATCCCATTTAACCCCTGATATCTTCTCCACAAAATGATAGGATATAACTGGAAGCACAAAAATACCTGAAAGGAAAAGTAAAAAAGTGAGGAATTTGAGCTGCTAAGGGAGCAAGAAATATGAATAGAAATTGGTATTCATGCAAAGCAGTTAACTGAGAAGATGGAATACATTAGCCAGAAAGAACATGTTTTGCTCAAATACACTGAGGAATGCAGCTAACGAGGAGCCATTAGAATTCGGACTATGGAAAAGAAACTACGGAATAAAACAAGAAAGAAACATTTGAATAGTTAAAACATCAGTAATTGTGGCAAATGCCTCCAGTTAATACTTTTTTGTTTTCATTTTAAAGTATATCACTTGAAAATACTTTAGTGATGCTGCAGATATAGTCTGAAATTAAGTGGCCTTTTTTAAAGCGCTGCTTTATTTTATAGTTTATTAGTTAAGCCATGCTTGGTAATCAGAAAGCAAAATAAATTACATTGTAAATTTTTATTTCTAGAGCTATGTTTTATGGGTAATATCATCTACATCTAAATTAATTATATATATACCTACCATAGAGTAACTGTTTTGCAGTTTTAATTGAACTAGTAACACAATATTTATGGAAAAAAATTCTAAATCCTGGAAAAAGTATACAATTTTTAACAAAAATGGTGCAATTACTATATAATAAGAATATAAGAAATTTTGCCTGTGAGAGGAAATATACAGGGTGGGCCATTTATATGGATACACCTTAATAAAATGGGAAT
>JANRMT010062796.1:62427705-62504852 GCA_026402145.1 Polypterus bichir lapradei
ATTCCCATTTTATTAAGGTGTATCCATATAAATGGCCCACCCTGTATTTGTTAATTAGATCAGTTAACAGCTACCTTACTCAATGATATACAGTAATCCCTTCTCGATTGCGGTGCGTTCCAGAACCCCCCGTGATAGGTGAAAATCCGCGAAGTAGAAACCATATGTTTGTATGGTTATTTTTATATATTTTAAGCCCTTAGAAACTCTCCCACACTGTTTATAAATATTCTCCGCACAGTTATACAGTAAACCCTCATTTATCGCGGTTAATCCGCTCCAGACAGATAAATGAATTTCCACGAAGTAGGATTCTTTATTTATAAATCTAATATTTTCACAGTTAGAGCATTGAAAACCTGTTTTCGACCTTCTAAAAATGTTTTTTAACATTATTAGAGCCCTCTAGACATGAAATAACACCCTTTAGTCAAAAGTTTAAACTGTGCTCCATGACAAGACAGAGATGACAGTTCTTTCTCACAATTAAAAGAATGCAAACATATCTTCCTCTTCAAAGGAGTGTGTGCGTCAGGAGCAGAGAATGTCAGAGAGAGAGAGAGAAAAGTAAACAATCAAAAATCAATAGGGCTGTTGGGCTTTTAAGCATGCGAAGCACCGCGATAAAGCTGCCGCAATGAAGGGATCAATGTGAAGGTAGTCTCAGCATTTTTTAGAGGAGCGTCCGTATCTTCTAAGCAAACAGCCACTGTGCAAACAGCCCCTCTGCTCACACCCCCTTCGTCAGGAGCAGAGAATGTCAGAAAGAGTGAGAGAGACAGAGAAAAGCAAACAATCAAAAATCAATACGGGCTGTTTGAGCTTTTAAGTGTGCAAAGCACCGCGCAGGAAGCATATCGTATATCATTGAGAAGTTTTATTTAATACGTAATACGTGCTCTGATTGGGTAGCTTCTCAGCCATCCGCCAATAGCATCCCTTGTATGAAATCAACTGGGCAAACAAACTAAGGAAGCATGTACCATAAATTAAAAGACCCATTGTCCGCAGAAATCCATGAACCGGCAAAAAATCCGTGATATATATTTAGATATGCTTACATTTAAAATCCGCGATGGAGTGAAGCCGTGAAAGTCGAAGGGTGATATAGCGAGGGATCACTGTATACAGTAATTGTCAGTTCTCTTCAACTACATGACTTTTCTTAAGATTGATGTGCTTTATACATTTGTACAGTGTTAGATTAATGGTATCAGACTTTGCAGGGAATACCTTTTCATACAGATTATGCAAAATTTCTAGCCTTCTCCGAGCTAAGTGGCTTTAATCAAAGGCCTTTGTTCCTAAATAAAGATTTATCACATGGAAATAGCAGGTACAGTTTGTGTTGCTCATGAACACCTAGTTCAGTTTTAGTTATCCTTCTGTGTGTTCACTTTAAAGCGCTAGCGTTTTGAAAGCTATTTTGATTAAAAAAAAAAAAAGTACAGTAGGTTAGTCTTACTGAATCTGAAGATGTATTTTTATATCAAAATATATGACACAGTTGTGCTCCTTGCTATATTTTATATTCTAGTTTTATTCTGTAGCTATGGCCAGTAAGAAAATAAAGACAAATATGAATTCTATTAATTGAATACTTTGGTTCAGAGCCCAAGTTAGACCCTTATTTAATGATTGTTTATAATAAATCAATCTACTTGACGTGATTTGGTCAATAATGTAAAGTTTGTGCCTACACAATTGGAAATTATTCTTTTTATGAATATTTTTCCTTTTTGTTGCAGGTTGTGAAAGAAAAAGATCTTTTGACAATGTTAGAGTACAGTGATGTTAGCCTAACCCCTGAGGACCGAGTACGAGCTCTTACTAAAATGGGGAGTTCTGTGGATGTAAATGAAGATGTGCCACCACGACGATACTTCCGTTCAGGTGTTGAAATGATTCGCATGGCCCGTGTCTATGCCGAGGAAGGTAACACAGAGAATGCCTTTATTTTGTACAACAAATATATCACGTGAGTACATTTTGAAGTTTTAATTTCTGCTTGCCCTATTTTGTATCATTCATTATTTTCTTTTGGTTAGAAATAACTGTGAAATGTGTTTGTAATGTAATCTTTTAAGTAAAACATGAATAATATCTAAGAAACATAAAAGTGAGATTTTAAGTACGTGACGTAGGATGAATTTTTAGACATCAGTGTTTTAATGAAATGATAAGCAGAGGTATACAAGTTGGAAGTATTGTAGTTCATGATGACATGACTGAGTTAATGCATGAATTGCATACATCTGAATTATTCCAGTTAAATGTAGAATGATCTGAAACTGTATGGAGGTTTTATGCAAAAATATTCCTTATAAAATTCCTTTATACAATGGTAATTGGCTCCCTCTACGTTCACTGTTATTTGAATTAAGCCTGTGAAACATGAACCTTGAGCTAAAAGGAGAGCCTTTCTCTTAAACCTGATTTTGATTACAACAGTGCCTTGTATACCTCAGCCTACAGCACATCACATAGTTTTGTGCGCAACTAGAATGTTTTGTAGCTTCTGTCTTATATTACACACACAAAACAAAGTGATGTGACACTGCAAAATTAAGTGGTTTATCAATAATTCACTGTTCTTTTCACTGTTTAGGCTATTTATTGAGAAGCTTCCCAAACATCGCGATTATAAAATGAATATTCCAGAGAAGAAGGAAACTATGAAGGTATTTTTTTCACTCTGAAACAGCTTGGTCTGTACATTAAATGTCTGTTTATTAGCTTGACCTGCTCTTGTGTAATTGATTACTCGATGAGTGAGAACATCCCATGTGCAAGTAGTGCTATTTCAGGAATTATAATAGGGTACCAATAGATTAGGTATGTGCAATATAGTAGTAGAGTGGCTAAGACTAAATAGTTATGTGGCTTTGAATAAAATCATGGTATTGGTCACCAGCATTCATAATAACCTTTTTGTGGTTTCCATCAGCACACGTGTATTCAGTAAATTTTATTCTTAACAGAAACAAATCATTAATGTTTACTTTCTTTATGCCTTTTGTCTTGTGTAGAAGCTGAAAGAGATTGCCTTTCCCCAGGCTGAAGAACTGAAGAAGGCACTGTTGAAAAGATACATGAAAGAGTATGAGGAATATATGGAAAGAAAGGTGAGAACTTATTGACAGAAAGCAGTACACCACCAAACCAGTTTGACAATTTAGGTTCTTAAGTGGTTCCAACTTTTAAAATTCAGGCTATCTCTTGCATTTTGACTGCTTACATCTTTTCGCATGACCTTTGGAGGACAGTGTAGGGTCAGCCATTGTACACCACCCCGAGGTAATTTTCAGGCTATGGGCTTTGCCAAGGGCACAACATTTTAGGATACCTTCTAACAATAACCAGATTTGAACCAACAACCTTCCAGATACCAGCGCAGATCCTTAGTCTCAGAGCCACCACTCTCTCCTGCATTGACAAAGTTGCACTGTATTATGCTGCATGTAAATGTTGAGGGGATATTGGCTTTGTTAATGGTGAAGTGCATCATAGCTCATACAGAGCACATATGTTTGTTTTTAACTATGTGCTATTTATGTAAATAGGAAACCACATTTCTGTTTTTTTAACTCATGATTTCTCTTTGCTCTGCATCTTCAATCTTTCATAATTACTATAGCCTTCATTGTCCTAAACAGTTCAATCACAATCTTAATTTAAATTACCATATTTTCCCAAGGGACAGTATTTTTAATGATTGCAGTCCCAGCCATTTATGTCTGCTTACCTTTCTCTTTGTTACCCTTAAAACCTTGCCTGTACTGTCAGGAACCCGATAGCACTGTTGACTTCATTTGCTAGGTCTCCACCAGGCCTGGGTAAAAATATAGATTTTCCGATTTATTGTTATTTTTTATTTAAACAATTTAATATTGATTCCCAAAATCTCAGGACCGATCTTGCAAATCTCTAGCCTGCTCATTTACTATATGTAGATTTTTTCTCATCTTTGTTTTTGGCATCCAATCTAGTAGATGTTGCTAATGTGCCTGTTAAGGCTTTCTGTGGGGAAAGCACTTTACTACATTGCATTAAATCTTGTGTCCTCCTCAACTGAAATTAGAGCCTGCACTTACAGTAAATCAGACAGAATTTTCAACAGATTCAAACAGTGCATCAGTAAAGAACAATTGAGTAAAAGCAAAGCCATATGCAAGCTGTGCAACTCAGAAGTTAAGTATTGTTGTAACACAACAAATCTTAGAAATCATTTATCCTGACGTCCCCCATAAACATAATCTCAGTCGACATCCAAACGAGTAGAGCCTCCGTACTTCTATTTAATTTGCTTTGTGACCAGAAAATAACAGAATCTATTGCAGTTTTTATCATTATAAAGATATGAGACCATACACTGTTGTTGAAAACGAGTGCTTTCAACAAATTATACAGGTTTTGGAACTGCGTTTTGTTATACCAACCAGAAAGCAATTGAGAGAAGTTATTATGAAGATCTTAAGCAAAGCATCACCTGGTTTCTCATGTCACTACATTAAAAACTACTGGGAACCTGTGGAGGATGTGTTGCAAACAAGAGCGCTGAATGCCAGTCTGCTGTGATGGCTGTCTATTGTTCCAAAACCCTTTCTAGCATTTTCAAGGTGCTGTTTTGTCATGTGACTGCAAAAATCCCAAATTTGTTTGTTGGCAAATCCAATAAAGGTTTCTTCTCTTTAAGCATGTGGTTAGCTCTACTGCTACGGTGGAAAGAAATTGCAACATGCCTCCCATAGCCGAACAAGCATGCGATTGCTAAAATTTTCAGAGTAGCCTGCAATGCCAAAGTGAACATGTGTGCAAAGCAGCCAACATGAAGTAGCTGCATAAGCTGTACCGCACGGATCATATTAGTGGCATTGTCAATCATGATGGCTGGTTGTTTGTCTTTTATGTTCCATTCATCCAGTGCTGCTGTCAACGTGCAACAGATCTAGATCCTCGTTTTAAAATGCTTCCTTTTTTGTCTGAGGAGAAACTGTGAGAACACATTTTCGAGACTGATTAATGTGACTGCTACAAGTGAGCAACTGAAGATACGTATAACCTGTGGAATTATAGAAAGACATGAGTCTTCCCACTGTATGTTTAATTGTGACTAATTTAAGATTATATTAAATGTACAATAGGGGAATAAATTTGTCTAACAGTTTAGTTGAAGGATGTCTATACACGGAGAGTCATAACACATGAATAGGTTACTGAATAAGTTTTTATTTAAGAAACTGTATTTGATTCTTTTATAATAATATTCACAAGATAATATAGATGTTTTATAAAGTAGATGTCATTGCATTGAAACAAGGAGACCCCGAAATATGTATGGACTCTGATGTAGCAATACATATGTTATTTAAATTATGGTGAATTTTGAATGAGTGCAGTGCTGTGAAAAAATTGTGTGTTTTTTGTTTATTTTTTTAAAGAGACATTCCATATCTTCTAAATGCTGATGTTAACTATTTACTACTAATCTAGTATTGCTTCTTAAATAATATTCCATGCTTATGCATATGTTGTGAAGTCACTGTGTTGATACACTTTAAATGTCACATTATAATTAATGTTCTTTATGCATGGTTAAGTAATCTCTAAAAAAAGCCAGCACTTCAAATACATCAGTGCACACTAATTCAACCAAGATAAAATCAATATTGAATCGGGACATCATTGCTGATACCCAGCCCTAGTCTCCTAATGGTTATGATAGAGAATGTTCTCCTTTTAGTCTGCACATCCTGTCCAACTGTTTGGTTTATAGTATCTGTGTGCTTTTTCTTCTCCTCTTTAAAATGTACAGAACCAGTAAAGATTAAATTCTCAGTTCATGTAATCTTCAAATTATTTGGTGCATTCTGAGTGAAAGAGTATTCTCGGGTAGCAGCTGTCAGTTCTGTTTTTGGAACAGGCTTAAATATTGTTGACATTTAACACAGTTTTGTCATACTTGGTCTCTGACTGTATAAGTTGTAATTATTTTTTTAAAGCTTCAACCAAAATTTCCTCTAGAACAAAATATATTTACTGACAGAAGTGACTATTATTTTAAAGTTAATTTAGCAGCTAAATGTCATTTAGTATTTACAGGAGGTACTGGTTGAACATTTAATTTAGGACATAACAATTGTATTTTCTTAATTAGAGGGAAGAAGAGGAGGCCCTGTCTCGTGAGGCACTAAAACAGAAGGAGTTGGAAGTAGAACGCCAACGAGTTGAAGAAATCCGCCGCCGACAGCAGGAGCAGGAACAGTTCAATGCATTTGAGGAAATGATACGTCGTAAAGAGCTGGAAAAAGAAAGACTCCAGATCGTACAGGATTTCAGCAGTCCGAGTGCTCCACCTTTAGATGATCTCCTAATTCCTGGGGTCCAGGAGCCACCTCAACCCACCCTTCCTCAGAGTCCAACAACTAAACAGTCCCCTCAGACACCATCCGATATAGCTGGTGTTCCACCCACAATTGATCGTTCTCTGAAGCCAGGGTCTATCATCCCAAATGACAGTGAGTCTATGGACAGTTGTATTCTTATGGTATTTTCAGTCTTTAATGAAGGTGTTGTATGGTTTAAAAATTCTAGATAATTCTGGGTTTTGTTAAAAATAAATATATTGTGAAGTACACATCACTCCGAGTCAGACTTGGTCTTTACTGTATTTACATAGAATTATTTTTCAACTCTGAGTTAAAGGAAGTTAAATAAAATACACTTCAATACCATTAAATTAATAGTCACAATATTTAAGTTATTCTAGTTTAATTATTAACTCCAGTTTCAGGGCCCTTTAAAGCAGTAGTTCTCTAAGTTACTTGATTTAAGGTGGGTCGCGTAAGTGATTGCCAGCACTGTGCAATACGTTTCCCTGTTTCTAATTGAACTCATTTCACTAAAGGGGAGGAGGTTTGCATTTGCTGCTAGTGGGTTGTCAGTGAACCTAAATAGGCAAAACTGAGGTGTAGGACAATAAAGGTTTAGATACACTGGTGTAAAGAAGGTGGTGATACCTTTCACACACAGAAATCTATAGAAGAGTATATACAGAAATGGGAAAGAAGTCAATATTGTAACTCTGCTTCAGAATTGTTTAACAAGTTATATTCTTTTGAAAATGTTTGAATTTTATTTTTAGTTAGACATATTATAAATAACAATGTGGTGGAAAAGGTTAGTTCCATTTTTTTAACTTTTCTTGAGAATAAGCACATTTCTCAATTGTAGGATGTGTCTGTATCTCTCATCAGGTGTTCTGGTGGATGGTCTTCGACAAATGATGATCCCCCAAGACTTGTGTATGAAATTTTTGAAGTTGGCTGAAGCTAACACAGAGCGTGCTGTGGAGACTTGTGGCATCCTGTGTGGTAAACTGGTAAGCTGACTTAATGAGTAGACTTCATTATGCCTCAATAAGTTATATCACTTAACATTCTAACAATATCTTTTAGTGAGAGCCATTTTGAGAATAGACCAAGCAGGATAGATCAAATTTCCTGGTACTTTTAGGGTCGTGTTCCGAGGCCAGCAGAGAAGTACAATCACTCTTGCGTTTCCTAGGCTTGCCCTTGGTTCTCCTGTTGTTTGTATACCATTTGTCAAAGCACCCTGGTAGCACCTACAGTAGTCTGGATGCCCAAAGCTCTTCATTTGGGCTGTATTGATAATGAGTAGCAAGAACTCTTAACTAATGGTCCTTCCAAATCGTTAAATTCCTTATTCTGTCACTGACAGTAAGCTCTGCAACTCTGTACAGGATCATAATTTTGGCCTTTTATACTTAAAATCATTCTATTGGCCGATACCAAAACCATTGATTAGAGTAATTAAACATAGCAGCTA
This sequence comes from Polypterus bichir lapradei, assembly GCA_026402145.1. Lineage (NCBI taxonomy): Eukaryota > Metazoa > Chordata > Cladistia > Polypteriformes > Polypteridae > Polypterus > Polypterus bichir. The sequence continues at coordinate 62,435,554 of JANRMT010062796.1, forward strand.
ATAAATTAACCATTCTTACAAAGAGTTTGTCACCATTTCTCCAACGCCCGTTCAATTTTAGATAAGTCAGGCCTACAATTGCTTCTACACATGCTCATGAAGAAGACCCAGAGCATCATAACCTCTGCTTCTCTGCTGTGATGCTCACTAGGCATCTAATATTTAATGTCAGGTAGACAACATTACCCACAAACTGTGGAGGTGTAACACTTAGGTGCTGTGACAGATTGGGGCTTTGTCGTCCCCTTGAACCCTCAGACTATAAGTCAGACACAAGATAAAAGTCCAAAAGTTGAATTTGTTATAATAAGTGCACAAAGCACCCTCCTCTCCACAATACTCATAAACAATACAATTATTACTCAATAAACAATCCTCCACTCTCCCAGACGCGATGCCACCCTTCCACCCATCTCAGCTTATCGTCTGGGAGTTCCCAGAGTCCTTTTATAGTTCCTTACCCGGAAGTGTTTCCCGTCCTTAAGTCCATGATTCCTTATCACTTCCGGGTCAGATACAAAGTCCTTATCTTCAACCCGGAAGTACTTCATTCCTCCTATCCATGTGACTCTTGACATACTTCCAGGGCGTAGGGCAAATAGTAGTCCCTGGTTCTCCCTGGTGCGACCCCTGGTGGTCCCGACGTTATCCAGCAGGGCTTTACAGGAAAACTCCATAGTCCATGATGCCCTGCTGAAATTTGGGGCATCTCATGTCGCAGGGAGGGCTCCCACTGGCGGCCTGGGGGTATTGGCCGGGATAAATGGCCGGCCATGGACCACAGTGCCTAATTGAATACTTTACAAGCCTTGGCTTTGTTTTAAAATCTTGCCCATGAAAATGATAAATGGTAGGGGAGGCAGGATGCACTTTTAGAATTGTATTCTTGGTTTAAACGAGTTTAATCGAATGCAAAATCCAGTTCTGATGCTGCCAAAACAAGGACTGATTGCCATGCTGCAGTAGTTTTGGGATGACATACATTTAGAGCAACCCTCAGACTGTGTATGTGGCCATATCACCTATTTGGTAGATTTCTACAACACCTGAAATATCTGTTAAAAAAAAAAAAAAAAAGTTTATGTGCTTTCCCATGATAAGAGCAGAATATTTATTTTTTGGCTCAAGTCTTCCTTTAAACATCCCGACATAGAATCCCCCAGAAAAACTTAAGAATGTAATTTTTCTGTAACAGTGTTTTGTCCACATTCTAAAAAACAAGGACAATCACTCTTGTTTGCTAATTTTAGGTCTCTCCCTTAGTTTTTACATAATATCCCGAACTTTCAGTTTTGCTGACAATATGTCAATCACCTGGCAGCCTAACAACTGAGATGGTGTTCAGTCAATTGAGTTACATCAGTCAGTGAAGCTGATCTAATCCTATAAATTGCCCTGGGAAAGGCGATTCAGAGAGAGAGAGAGACCCCCTTCCAGGTAGGTTGTGCATTTAGTGGGTTAAAAAATGGGGTAAGTACAATACAAAAAATGTTGAGATAATTTCCTCAGACTTAAAATACATCTTGGGCACCACTCTGCCTACCTTTTCTATGAAGCCTGTTTCACAGTGGGGCCTAGTTAGACTTCTTTTTACAAGTTGAGACATTTTCAATGTCTTAATACAGCTTTGAATGATCAAGACTCTTAACCTTCTCAGAATGGAAATTCCTTGATTTATTTCTTTAAACCATATCTGTTGAAATTGGAATTATTTGTTAGAACTGTCCAAACACTAAATCTTTATCATTTTTTTTAGTCATATTGAGGAATTTTTACATTTTTCCTCTGATTAATAACCTATTTACGGATACTATGGCTTTATATCAGTTTGCATTTGCTCTACCTTGACTTTACATGTTGTCATTAATAATCTCATTTAGAAATAACGTTTTTCTTTTCTTTTCCTTAAGACACGAAATCAGTTTACAGTGACTCATGTCCTTATTCCAAAACAATGTGGTGGACCTGACTATTGTGATACAGAGAATGAAGAGGAGCTCTTCCTGATCCAGGACCAGTATGACCTCATCACATTAGGATGGATCCATGTAAGTCATTCAGACATTCTGACATGTACTGTATACTGTGATAACTACTGCAGTTTGACCATCATTCCTTTTTCATTTTATCTTAGTTTTAAAAGTTAAAAGTTTTTTGTATATCCATTAGACAAGTTGCAGTGTGTTGAATGAAAGAATAATATTAAGTATTGATTTTACTAATCCTTCTCACAATGATATGTATGAATTATTTTCTACCTGCAATAAAATATAACTAATACATTGAAATTGTGCTAGTTTTTTTTTTTTTCCTTTTCTTTCTTCAAAAATCAGTTTTGAAATTGCAATGATGTTATATCCATGTACGGTCTAACTGTGACAGTTTAATGAACAGTCTACGTAACTTACCATGTGCTGTTAGCATGCTGTTTTTTTATCTTGCTTAGCTGGAAAAATCTCAACTCACCTACCATAATATAATGGAGAAAGGTTATTGTATTTTACTTAAAAATATAAACTGAGCTTGCTAGACAATTTTATATTTCAGTATTTGTGACAGATTTATTTTAAATATTTTCTTTATGGCGCTCGCATGTGGGGAAGGAGGTTATCTGCTCACATTTTACTAAGATGTTGTATTGTATGTCTACTGATTTTCTAATTATTTTTTGTAACTGAATCTTTTAAAAATTAATAAAGTTAGAAAAGAAAGTAACATTAATCAGCATAACATCAACCATGTCTTTACAAGTGCATATGAAGCCTGACAAATATCAGTTATAGAGAAAATTACAGAGAGTTGGCCATTATGTGTAGATAACAACCTACCTAGCTACCTTAATGAAGTTCACAATAGACCTATCGATTCCATAGTTCGAGTCATCTCAAAGTGTTTGAGTCAAAGTTGATCTGTTTTTGTGTTTGAAATCAGACTTTGTGACTCTTCCTACATTTCTACAAATTAATTAACATGAAAAGAGTTTAACATTCCCTAGTTTGTATGTCTTCTAAAAAATATTTACCTTGCCATGACTTTTGGATCAATTTTTGACCCACAGCTGACATTAATAGATTTTCTGCTGCATTAAGGGTAATTTGTTTTTTCACAATCCACAAAAACATTGTTAATTTCACCTTTTCATTGTTAATTTCATCTTTTCAGTTCAGAATTGGGAACAAATTTAGTAAAGCTCCCTGACTTTACAAAAAGCAAAAAGAAAAAAAATCAAATGTGTAATTTTTGCTGTCTCTCATTTTGAACAATGTGATGTCCTTTGGCTCACCATTGCCTGTAATAGATTTTCTATTGCATTTAAGGTAGTTTGTTCACAACCCATAAACACCTAAAAGGGAGTGTCAGAATTGGGTCAAAAAGGATCCGGAAGGCACAGCACTTGAAGATGTTGAGTGTGTGGAGTGTTATTGACCACAGAGTTAAACTTATTTTGTTTCTGGGCTGCTTAAGGCTTGTAGAATAAGGGGTTGCTTTCATTCAATCGCTTGTATTGATGAGTGACTTCATCTGAAGTTGTAAATATTTCAGCCTGTTTTTAAGTTTTGAAACCATCATTGGATGATGCAAATGATATCTCTTAACATGAGGGAGAGGATGCTACATTCAGGCAATGTATGTTGCTGAATATCACAATTTTGACACCCAAGCTTCTTAATGTATGATATGCGTTAATTTTAAACCATTTATGTGATTACTTTTTAGAAGCAGCAAAATGTGATAACCAAATACCAAAAGAATAAGACTTGAAAAAGACCTTTTTAGTTTTGTTTTAAACCTGATATTGATATTTTTTCTTCCAGACCCACCCAACACAGACTGCTTTTCTGTCCAGTGTGGATCTACATACACACTGCTCCTATCAAATTATGCTCCAAGAGTCCATTGCAATTGTGTGCTCCCCAAAGTTCAATGAGTGAGTACTTGAAAGCAACAACCAAAACATCTGTTAATGCATTTTAAGACTACTGAAGAAGAATAAGGATTGAAGTAGTGCTGCATCCATGATTATTGGTATTAAGGCACTGTCTGTATTAGTAATTGAAAATGTGAGTCCTCTAACAGTAGTATAAGTACTTTCATTTTAGCATGTCTTGTTAAATCAGTGGCTTTATTTGTGCTTCTGAAATCCTTGTTTAACTAGGCTTCCCATTTTCTAGTTGCTTCATTGTCACTGAGGAGTCTGAATGAGCTAAAAGGGTTATAGTTTCTTATTCTGTCAAATGTATTGAATTTGAGTTCTGTTTAAGGATTATAGCTCACAAAGTGTAGTCAGTCTCTTTGATCGTTAATATTGAAGTTCAGTTCTAGTAATCTAGTACAGCAGGAAGTAAATAACAGAGGATAAACATACTTATTGCCATTTGCACCCAAACTTTTCCATTCACTTTTTTTCATTCAATACATATAGTAAAATAATAATAAGACTGCTAGTTCATGTATCCAACTAGTGAACAGCTCATAGATAAAAATGCAGAAATAGGGAAACAGAAGTCATGCTAACAGCAGAGTTTTTACAATCAAGAATGACCTTCCAGTTAAAAATACTTTTTAAAGTAAAAACCTGTATCCACTAAAGCCCTCCATTTACTAAAACGAGTAGCCCTAAAGCTTTGCATGCTTAAGTTTCAAGTCACTTTATAAATGCATTTTACTATTTTATAACATGTTTTAACTTAAAAATACAACATCCTATTCAGCTGTTTTAAAGTGAGTAGCTCTATATAGTTCACTAAAGGGTACCTAATTATGAAACTTAGCCACAAGTTCGAAAAAAGTATTGCAGGTGAGTTATTTATTTTAAGTTGCCAACGTCTAAAATCACCTAGGGAAAAAAAAAAAAAACCTGCAAGTTAATATAAGAACATGAAGTTTACAATGAAAAGAAAAGCCACTATGCTACTTGGTAGTAACTAAATTGCCTGACTATCCCTTTTGTTCTCTTTAGTTGGTCAATCTTTACTTTTTATCTTCTTCATCCCTGCTTGTATCCCTTTGCTAGGGGTCAGTCACCTTGATTAGCTGCCTTCATCTTTGCCTATATCCACATCCACCTCCCTCAACTCCGTCTTCCTCATACCCATCCCTACACTGTCCACCATCTGAATCTCCAGTTCTAAATTTTTAATCAGTTTTACATTAAAGTAACACTGTTACAGTTACTACAGCCCAGTACATCTCCCTTGTCTTTTCACAGAACAACCAGCACACTCTTTCTCCAGTCAACTGGAATCTTTCCCCTATCTCTCTTCAGTTTCAGTGGCCTGTCCTTCTGTGCTTTTGCATTGCACACTGCACCATGGATGAATCAGCTGCATTACTGGCCTTCATCATACTGTATATCGTGTCTTCTTCATTTTCAATCTTATCTCCATCACTGGTCCTTCTACCTTTCCAGCTGTTTCTGGTTGCTTATAGTACTCCCCCAATTTACTCTTAATATCTCTGTTATTTTGCAGGACATTTCATTTTCATCCTTAACTACTTTTCTCCTTCACCTGTTTTACACTTCCAGTATACATCCTCCACCTCCTTTGCTCTTAGTAAGCTCACTGCTTTCTTTGCCTTCCTGTTTTTCTTCTTAACTAACTTTAAACTACTCCAGATATCAGATGCAGTTTATTTTTTGGGAGAAGATGGTCATGCACACCAGCCAAAATCTGTCTTTTACCAAATATATTCTTCCTCTTTGTTTGTTCTTTCAAATCCAAATCATTTATGATCATCCTCATATAAATTACTCCTATCTATATGTGTGCCATGGAAATTGTCTCTCATTCACTCCCCCACTTCTACTTCCAGCTCCTCTTCTGTATATGCTGATATTACATTCATGATTCAATTGCCCAATAATAATCTTACAGTTCTTAAAGTATAATCGATCACAAACCATTCTAACTTTTATCTGCTTATTCCTCCATTTTTTCACTTTAATTCCTACACCTATTGTTCCATTCTGTTATTCATAATAATATAATTTAATAACATTTCCTTTCTCCCTAGCATGTGTTCCCTTCCTCCTTGTTTCCTGCACACCCCGTAAATTTATTCCTCTACTTTCTGACACATCAACATTTCCGTTGCTCTACCTGTCATGGATACTACCTTCAACCATGAAAACTCCACTCTTTGTCTCTTTTCTTTCACAACAGTTGTGTCCTCTGTGCTACCACAGTCCATTTGTCATGCCAGTAGAGGGATGCTGACCCACTTGGAAAGCCCTAGCATTTCTAACATTCCTGTACTAATCAGACCTGCTTATTAATTTGGCATCAGGTTTTCACTGCGTTAACTTGCTAACATCAGCCACCGTTTTCATCAGTTCACCTCATCTAAGTAGTTTAGCTGCACAGCAGTAGATTTCTGCCTCACTTTTAATCCTCTTTTATTTCCTTTAGCAGAGATATTGCAGGTTTTCAGGTCCTCTCCACCTTCTACCATTTGAAAATACAAGAGTGCACGCGTATGAAGACGTGGTAGTAGGTCTTACTGAATGGATGATTGACCGGGTAAATTTACTGGTCATTTTCAAGGTTGTAATGGGAGCACATGATGGCAATCCCAGTAGAACCTTTACCAGCATTCATTAGCATTTACACTCCTGCAACCTTCATTTTATAACGTTACACAAGTAACATGCATCATCACAGAGCAAATAACGTTATCACAAGTAGCGGCAGTATGTAACTACAATGGAAGCTATGGAGCATTAGCAATAGGCAAGCTGAATTGCAGGATACGTTGATTCATTTTTGGATGAAACTGTCAAAGACCTCTAACTAGGATAGAGTACAGTGTGGTAAAGACAATACCCTCTAAGGCTACGTCCACACTACATTTTTCATTTATAAATGACATTTTTAAAATAGAATGATTTCCATCCATAGTAGTATTTTCATATCATTTAAGAACATATATCTGTTCACACTAAAATGTCCCAAAACCTCTATGTTGTAGATGTTCTCCTTCACTTGGTATGCTTGCATTGGTGGAAAAATTCTTCAGGGAGTGATATATGACTAGTGAACAGTAAATAATTTGCCTTTAACGCATGTATGCAGCATTCAAATTGTACAAACTGTGTCTACTGTGTTAGAATATGGTTTGCTTCTGTGAAGGTGGATCAATTGGGGAATAAAAAATTGTAATGAGTAGGACCAAATCAGAGAAGGGCCACATAATACGCAAAAACCAATCACAGCATGATTAAAGTCTGAGTTTTCGACAAACTGCCTTTTCACCATTTAACACTGAAACACTGAAGCCAGCGTTTTTCAGAGGTATTCGACTTTGGAGAGTGTTTTCAAAAGTATCCATGTTGAAAAATGTCTGCATATTGAAACTAAAAGTTTGTAGTCTGGACAAAAGCAGAATTGAAGAAAATTAATTGGGGAAAAAAAAAAAGCCATTAATGATTCAAAGAGAAAATGTGTCACTTCTGGTGTGGGATTGAGCAGTCTGCTGATAACTTCTATTACTTTCTGTGTTAAGACATGCTTCTTGGTTACAGTTTGCTCTGAGTGTCCATCTGTATCCTTGAGAGTCTGTTTCACACAGCTGAAAAAAATCTGCTCAAATCCTTTAAGGACAATCAATAATTGAGATAATGTAGGCCTACAGTAGTCCACACTAACATGGGTACATTTAAAAATGCATCATTTCTTTTTATTTGTTGTGGCCTTCCATATACACTGAAACCTCATTTTTGACCATCAAAAGCTAGTCTTTTCTAAAATGTTCACCAAAGTATATACATTTTGAAAACTCAGGGTCTCGTGTGGCAATGGATGGGGAAAACAATTGTCATGTGTTTTAAATTAGATAATGAATTCGATTTTCTTGTGATTTCATTTTCACTGTAGACTATCCTTTCCTAACTTCTGTGCATCAGCCGACATGAACTGTGCCTTGAATCACTTCAATACTTTGCCATATTCATTTTGGTAATCTGTATTTTCCGTGGCTTTCACTATCTTTTATATTTGTTTTTACCCTTTAAAGCAGACCACGAAGTTTAGTTTATTGTTTTATTCATACTTTCATCACTTGATTCATTTAGAGTGTGCTCTGTAAACAAACGCCACGTGTCCAGTAGGAAAGAGTCACCCATTTTGACATATCTGAAACAATCTGAAAACATTAGTGTAGACATAATAAAGCATTGAAATACATTGGTTTTTGTGTTCTAAGCCTTAGTCTTCAAAATTTAAGATTAAACTATTGTAGCACAGCATGCACATTCGTAAGATTCTCAATACCCAGTGTCTTGTATACATCTGTGCTGTGCTTTCACTTGTAGGATAAATCTGAACTCAAAAGCTGAGGCGTACATTAGCCAGATAAAGTGCTTTGAGCAGGCCACCGTCATTGGCTCCTAGGAAAAGTAGAAAAGATGTTCATTTTGTAACACTTAATTTGGCTTAGTTAAATAAAACTGCATGTTGTAAGTGCATGTTTTGCTTTTATTTAGGACTGGTTATTTCAGACTAACAGATTATGGAATGGAAGAGATCTCCTCGTGTAAGCAAAAAGGTTTTCATCCACATCCTCGGGAACCCCCACTATTTGGGGTAGGTTTACTTGTTAGTCTTTCTCTATTTAATATGTTTGCTTTTTGTGCCACAAGGTGAAACTATTGACCCCCCAGTATTTGTATTTTAATATCCTCTGAATAGGCAGTCTTGTTTGTTCTATAAACCTTACTTGACGTCATGTCACCGAGTCCTTTGCACATGCTTAATTAAACCTCTTTTGTCAACAGACATGTGGACACATAACAATCGGTGAAAGCAGTCTTACGGTTATGGATCTGCGATGACACCTGCCGTCTCAGTGAAGAGTATCGCCAGTCTTTGGGAGAAGCAAGAAATGGGCGCCCTAAATGAAGTGCAGCCTTATCAGGTTGAACCTTTTGAAGTTAAAATGTTCAGTTGCCTTGGTTGACAAACAAGTGGTCATGTTACCAGGGACCAGTGCAACTCACCCACTGAAGATTATTCTGGAAACCGCTGTTGTGTGTAATTAATATGTAATGCACTTCAAGAGGCACCCTTTAACTTTGCAGTGACGCACTTTTAAGAAGAATGCACTCAGAATTCAGGTCCATTTGAGACAATAACTTTCTCACACTCAGGGCTTTAGCTTTAGCCATTTGGAATGCTGCCCTTACCACGGTATCACCGAGTAGTTTGTAATGTATTTATTATTTATGGTCCTCTCAGATGGGACACATATCCGTTTATATGTGAGACTTGTAAAAGAGTGATTGCAAAGCAAACACAAGAGATAAGTCATTATTTCCAAATAAATCTTTGTTAGTGATTCTCTAAATTTATTAAGTTTGTGTTTTTTATTTACCTTCTTTTAATTAACTTGATGTGTTGTATTTTATTTAGCACTTTTTGTAGTAATCACCTTCACAGAGTACATCCCACTCAAAACACTGGTCAGCAAAGATTTTGCTTCCTGAGCACTTTTGGTTATATCTTTATGGATTTTGTTCTGTTGATTGAAGGACAACATGAAGCGTTCGCTCAAAGCCTGCTCCATTCCACATAGGCAGCTTGCTGGGAACCATGCAATTTGGAGACTGACCACGCTCAAAGGAGTCTGTCACTTGGAACAACAACAGATTTATTACCAAGAGAAGAGTGTTCCAAGATCTCTCTGTTGACGCCAACCTACTGTGCATGTTGGCCAGTTTGTCTTCCCATCTTGCCCCAGGGCCTGCCTTTCCCGAATTGGGCTGCTCTATCACCAGTGTACACACAGAAGTAGCAGTGTCAGAGACGCACAAATGGATGGACAGCATCATCGTCAGATTGATGGACAGCCATGTCTGTGTGTCATGCTGATCATGAAAATCCTCTTTAAATTATTTATTTATTTATTTATTTTTTTGCAATTGCCTGTTTTTGTGGTTTCCTCTCATAAGTATACACATACAGTCCAACTCCTACATCTGGAACATCTCAGATGATCTAAGAAGAGCGGTGCCACCACCACTAGAAATGTAGATTGATAGACAGGTCCTGGTCATAAAATTAGAATATCATGACAAAGTTGATTTATTTCAGTAATTCCATTCAAAAAGTGAAACTTGTATATTAGATTCATTCATTACACACAGACTGATGTATTTCAAATGTTTATTTCTTTTAATTTTGATGATTATAACTGACAACTAATGAAAGTCCCAAATTCAGTATTTCGGAAAATTAGAATATTGTGAAAAGGTTCAATATTGAAGACACCTGGTGCCACACTCTAATCAGCTAATCAACTCAAAACACCTGCAAAAGCCTTTAAATGGTCTCTCAGTCTAGTTCTGTAGGCTACACAATCATGGGGAAGACTGCTGACTTGACAGTTGTCCAAAAGACGACCATTGACACCTTGCACAAGGAGGGCAAGACACAAAAGGTCATTGCTAAAGAGGCTGGCTGTTCACAGAGCTCTGTGTCCAAGCACATTAATAGAGAGGCGAAGGGAAGGACAAGATGTGGTAGAAAAAAGTGTACAAGCAGTAGGGATAACCACACCCTGGTGAGGATTGTGAAACAAAACCCATTCAAAACTGTGGGGGAGATTCACAAAGAGTGGACTGCAGCTGGAGTCCACTGGAGTGCTTCAAGACCACCAGGCACAGACGTATGCAAGACATGGGTTTCAGCTGTCACATTCCTTGTGTCAAGCCACTCTTGAACAAGAGACAGCGTCAGAAGCGTCTCGCCTGGGCTAAAGACAAAAAGGACTGGACTGCTGCTGAGTGGTCCAAAGTTATGTTCTCTGATGAAAGTAAATTTTGCGTTTCCTTTGGAAATCAAGGTCCCAGAGTCTGGAGGAAGAGAGGAGGGGCACAGAATCCACGTTGCTTGAGGTCCAGGGTAAAGTTTCCATAGTCAGTGATGGTTTGGGTTGCCATGTCATCTGCTGGTGTTGGTCCATTGTGTTTTCTGAGGTCCAAGGTCAACGCAGCCGTCTACCAGGAAGTTTTAGAGCACTTCATGCTTCCTGCTGCTGACAAACTTTATGGAGATGCAGATTTCATTTTCCAACAGGACCTGGCGCCTGCACACAGTGCCAAAGCTACCAGTACCTGGTTTAAGGACCATAGTATCCCTGTTTTTGATTGGCCAGCAAACTCGCCTGACCTTAACCCCATAGAAAATCTATGGGGTATTGTGAAGAGGAAGATGCAATACGCCGGACCCAACAATTCAGAAAAGCTGAAGGCCACTATCAGAGCAACATGGGCTCTCATAACACCTGAGCAGTGCCACAGACTGATCGACTCCATGCCACGCCGCATTGCTGCAGTAATCCAGGCCAAAGGAGCCCCAACTAAATGTTGAGTGCTGTACGTGCTCATACTTTTCATACCTTTCAGCTGGCCACCATTTCTAAAAATCATTTTTTTGCATTGGTCTTAAATGATATTCTAATTTTCCGAGATACTGAATTTGGGACTTTCATTAGTTGTCAGTTATAATCATCAAAATGAAAAGAAATAAACATTTGAAATACATCAGTCTGTGTGTAATGAATGAATCTAATATACAAGTTTCACTTTTTGAATGGAATTACTGAAATAAATCAACTTTGTCATGATATTCTAATTTTATGACCAGCACCTGTACCAAGTACTACAAATGGGACAGCAGTGCTGAAGAGTCTCATTACATTAAAGAGAACTGGCTGCTCCAGGGCACAAAAGAGTGGTGTGTAAGCCACTTGTCAACCCAACAAAAATGCTCCTCTGTCTCTTCATCATCTAAAAGTTGGACTGATGAAAAATTTTTTGAAAGTAAAAGATTTCAATACATGAGACAGAACTTTTTTTCACAAATGACTGATGCCAAGGTTAAGGAATTACAAGCAGCTTGAAGATCTGCAAGTGGGGCCAGAGGAAATCACATGGAAGACATTCAAGGATGTTGTTGAGAGTTTTCTTGATAACTACAGAGCACCAAACTACAGGTACATCCAGACATTCAAAACCATGAACTGCAACATGTCGTTAAAGATTCATTTACTGCATTCACACTTGGACATCTCTCTTGCTAATCTTGGTGTAGACCAGGGGTGTCAAACTCCGGGTCTGGAGGGCTGCAGTGGCTGCAGGTTTTCATTCTGACCCTTTTCCTAATCAATGACCAGTTTTCACTGCTAATTAACTTCTTTTCCCTTCATTTTAATAGCCCTGATTTTAAGAATTCAGTCCCCTGAATTGATTCATTTCTTCATTAAATGGCAGCTGAAATGAAATGAAATGTGAAACGAACCAACAGATGACCAGCTAAAACTATTTCACTCCAATCACTTTCTTAATGAGAAGCCTATTCTTGTTAATTAAACCCGTTATTTAATTCAATGGCTTGTTGCTATTCTCATTTTGTCACAGCAGGCATTTCCAAAACTGTTGATTTTCTGTTTTTTCTAAGAACATCGTCAAGATGTTTCAATGACCTGAGAGACCAACCTTACCAAGACCGTCATTTTTCTTTATTTTTAGATAATGTGTGATGGGCGCAGGTGAGGTGGTCATGTGGCAGCTCATTTTGTGTCTCATTATTGTTTGGCTGCTAATTAAAGAAAAACAAGGAGTCGGAGTCAAGTTAATTAAAACTGAGACAAAAGAAGTTTAATTAGCAAAAACTAGGCAATAATGAAGAAGATGGTCAGAATGAAAACCTGCAGCCACTGCGGCCCACCAGGACTGGAGTTCGACACCCGTGGTATAAACCAATGGTCTCAAACTCCAGTCCTGGAAGGCCGCAGTGGTTGCAGGTTTTCATTTTAACCCTTAATCGGTGACCTGTTTTTGCTGCTAATTAACTCCTTTTATTTCAATTGATTTTTTTTTTTAAGATTTGTTCCCCTGATTGTTCCTCTGAACTACTTCATTTCTTTTCTTAAATTGCACCCAAACAGAAATGAAATATGACATCAATTAGCCAACAGAAGACCAAATAAATCGGGGCCTTCAACTCCAACCAGTTGCTTAATTGGGAGCCGATTCTATTATTATTAATTAAACCCGTTCTTTAATTCCATGGCTTGTTGCTTTTCTCATTGTGCAATCGCAGACATTTCCAAAATTGATTGTCTCTTTTCTAAGAGCAGTATTAAAATGTATTGTGGACCTGAGCAGAGCCACATTCCTCAGACCATCTTTCTTTATTTTCTGATACTGTATGATGGACACAGTTTGCTGGTCATGTTTTGCCATATTTTGTATCTTCTTACTGTTTGGCTGCTAATTAAGGAAAAAGAAACAATTAAGGCAGAGGTTCTCAATCACGGTCCTAGAGGGCCACAGTGGCTACGGGTTTTCATTCCAGCCAGTGTCCTAATTAGAACTCAGTTGTTGCTGATAATGAAAGTTGGTGTTTAAGCCTGTGCCTTGTTAGTGCCTTCATTCATCAAAGACAAATTTGAGTTACTTTGTAGATCGGAGGTCCTCAGTTACAGTCCTGCAGGTCTGCTATGGCTGCAGGTTTTCATTTTAACCAATTTCTTAATTAGCACTCTTGTATTTCTTTAGGTAAATAAGTTTTTTGGGCTTAATTTTAGTTCTCTTGCCTGTTCCCATTCAGAACCCTTGATTGCCTATTTTAGATTTTAGCAGCTGCATTTAAGTTTTAATTGTTGCCTGTTTTCTTAATCAGACATTAGTTAATAATGAGATGCAGATAACCAATAAACCAGCAGCTCTCCAGCTAACATGCTTACCATGAAGTATCTGTGATAAAAAAAAAATGTTTAGAAATGAATGAGAGGGGCATTAGAAGGACCATTAAGTTTTTAAATGTATTCAGGTCCTCAAAAACACGTGGATAATGTTCTCACAGAAGGAAACTCTACAGTGCAATTCAAATTGCTTTTGGATGAATGCAAGCATTATCAAGCTAAATAGTTCAATACCAAGTTTCATTATCAGCATTGTCTGCTTTCTAATTAGGAAACTAGTTGGAATAAAAACCTGCAACCACTGTGGCCCTCCAGGACTCTGATTGAGGACCCCTGAATTAAGGAGTCTTGAGTCCTCAAGAGCCAGTCAATTAAAAATGAATTCAAAAGAAGTGAATTAGCAGCAAAAACCGGTCACTAATTAAGAAGAGGGTTAGAATGAAAACCTGCAGCCACTGCAACCCTCCAAGACTGGAGTTTGAGACCACTGGTGTAGACAAGGTGTGGAAAAGTTTAATGGGAACAAGTGGAATCCATCATCTCTGAAACAACAAGTATCAGATGCTGAATACAAATTTAAATCTGCAGCAAAATATTTTTAGCTCAGATGAGCTTGTGCAGTTTTGTCAGCATCATTAAACAATTGGACACACTAAAGTCAATTAAAGTTAACTCGCATTTCTTCAAATTCCTACGTGATACAGTCAATCTCGGATTATATTTGTGTTCATCTTGAAGTCCATTAATTCATCCATTATCCAACCCGCTATATCCTAACTACAGGGTCACGGGGGTCTGCTGGAGCCAATCCCAGCCAGCACAGGGCGCAAGGCAGGAAACAAACCCCGGGCAGGGTGCCAGCCCATTGAAGGACACACATACACACATACACACACTAGGGACAATTTAGGATCGTCCGTGCTCCTAACCTGCATGTCTTTGGACTGTGGGAGGAAACCCGCACAGACACAGGGAGAACATGCAAACTCCACGCAGAGAAGACCAGGGAAGTGAACCTATCTTGAAGTCGTCTATCTTAATTGCCAAAACTTGCTCAGTAAACAAAACTTTGGGGTGAAAAACACCAGCACTTCAGATGTTTTTGCCTGTAGTTGATGCAGTGACTTGAATGTAAATCGGATTTGATGACATGGCACACAGCAAGGTTGGCACTGCCCTTGTAGGTCAAAAGATCACTGATGCAGGAATCAAGTGTACTTAATTTGATATTCAAAAGTCCAGTGAGAGATCATAGTGGGCAAATCTAGAGAAAGACACACATAGCAAAAGTTTACAGCACTAAACCGGTGGGTTATTCACAAATAGTTGTGTACTGAGGGTCTAGGAGAGCGAATTCCTTTTATGCCAGTAAGTTTATAAAGGGTGTAGGTATCATCCACAAGTGTAATCGGGTGAGAGTGGTTTGAAGTTGACTGCATCTCTGATCGTAAGCACATGTTGTGGAAGTCCAAGCAGGATGGACTTTTGAGCCCGTTGAACCCTAGTGACACTTTGTGCAAGCAGAATAATGAGAAGAGCATTGAAACAGTCTGACCAAGGTGTAATAGGACCGAGTATTTTTATTTGCAAGATGGGCTTCATTCTGTCATCCAAGAAACTAAAATCGCCACAATGAAGTTTTGAATGCAGCTATGCTGTGCGACTCACAGTTCAGAGAAACGTCAAGAATACGTTCAAGACTAATTACTAACATGATGGCAGAAGATGGTGGGATGTGAGATTCAGGTTGAATGAGTTAATCCTTTGAGTTGTGTGACAAAGCAGTTCTGTTTTGTTCACCTTTAAGAATGTATTTGTCATATTTCCTGTAAGACAAATGGATACATTTTGCTTTGGATTATGTTTCAGATTAAAGTTTTGGCTTTTTCATTTTATCCCTGTAGAGTTTATTGATAAAAATGTCAAATGCATTGCTAAAACCATTTTAAAATTTGGCCGTAGTGTGCATAATTAAAGAGTGCAACAAAGCAGAGCTTATCTTAATTGGAATTGAGCCTGGCAAAAAGAATAAACGCACTTTGCATCACTGCAGTAGACGACACAATCATGGTTTTGTGTGCTGTGAGGGACCTTGGCGCCATTTTTGACTTTTCTTTTTCCTATATAACATACATAAAGGAATCTTTCTCGCACCTCCATAACCTTTTGTGTATCCGCTGCTCTGTGCTTTTACCCGATCCCAGACTGATGTGTGCTTGAACAAGCACCCCTTCTCTTCTGTTTCCCAAACTCTGTGCTGCTAGAGTCCTTTTTCTTCCATCCATCCATCCATCCTCTTCTGCTTATTCAAGATCGGGTCACAGTGGCAGCAGCTTGAGCAGAGATGCCCAGACTTACCTCTCCTCGGCCACTTCTAGCTCTTCCGGGGGAATCCCGAGGCATTCCCAGGCCAGCCGGGAGACATAGTCCCTCCAGCGTGTCCTGGGTCTTCCCCGGGGCCTCCTCCCAGTTGGACGAGCCCGGAACACCTCACCAGGGAGGCGTCCAGGAGGCATCCTGATCAGATGCCCGAGCCACCTCATCTGACTCCTCTTGATGCGGAGGAGCAGCGGCTCTACTCGGAGCCCCTCACGAATGACTGAGCTTCTCAGCCCAGACACCCTGCGAAGGAAACTCATTTCAGCCGCTTGTATCCGTGATCTCGTTCTTTCAGTCACTACCCATAGCTCATGACGATAAGTGAGGGTAGGAACATAGATCGACTAGTAAATTGAGAGCTTTGCCTTACTGCTCAGTTCCTTTTTCACCACAATAGACCAATGCAGAGCCCGCATCACTGTGGACGCCGCACTGATCCACCTGTCGATCTCACGCTCCATTCTTCCCTCATTCGTGAACAAGACCTCGAGGTACTTGAACTCCTCCACTTGGGGCAGGATCTCGCTCCCAACCCTGAGAGGGCACTCCACCCTTTTCCGGCTGAGGACCATGGTCTCGGATTTGGAGGTGCTGATTCCCATCCCAGACGCTTCACACTCAGCTGCGAACAGATCCAGAGAGAGCTGAAGATCACGGCCTGATGAAGCAAACAGGACAACATCATCTGCAAAAAGCAGTGACCCAATCCTGAGTCCACCAAACCGGACCTCCTTTTTCTTACCCGCAGTAATTCTCATGTATGCACGTCCTTGGCTAATAATTCAGACCCTCTTTCCATTAGGATTTGTGTTTTGCTTTAGACTCTCTTTGTGTTTCTGGTTTTTCCATTAACATTTACATTTGTTTGCTTAGCAGGCACTTTTATCAAAACAACTTAAAATGGAAGTCGACATAATCGAGTAAAGATCAGTCTGAGGTCTGTTTGAAAACAAGTGCTACAGGACAAGGGTACCAAACGAATCATCACAAGTGAAGAACTCGGATCAGAATGCAAGTGAGTTACAATTCCTGAGTATTAAGGGAGTCAGCAGTTTGTATGGTGGTGGGCAGCTTTTTCCCCCAATTAAGAGGTTCATACAAGAAAAGTCTAGATTGAGATCACCAGATGCCATTCATCAACAGATCTGACTGGTTGAGAAGCAGCACATGACCTCGTAAGTGTCTCCATGTACACTGCTCAAAAAACACACACACACTTAAATCACACCTCGGATCTCGATGAACGAAATATTCAAGTGGAAAATCTTTACTGAGTAATACTCTGTAATTTGTTGAGAACGCAATGATATAACAAGGATCGATGGAAACCAGCATCACCAACCCTTTGAGCGCTGAATTCCACATCACACCGAAAATCAAAGTCAAAAATTGAAATCACAGGCTGATCTGACTTGTGCGAATCTCATAACAGCAACTCATCATGGGACTCAGTAGTGTGTATGGCCCCTACATGCCTGTATACGCTCCTGACAGAATCTGGGCATGCTCCTCATGAGATGGTGGATGATAACTTGGAGGATTTCCTCCCAG
The DNA here is from genome assembly GCA_026402145.1 of Polypterus bichir lapradei. Classification (NCBI taxonomy): domain Eukaryota; kingdom Metazoa; phylum Chordata; class Cladistia; order Polypteriformes; family Polypteridae; genus Polypterus; species Polypterus bichir. The sequence goes on from JANRMT010062796.1 coordinate 62,453,188, forward strand.
ATGTGGATCAGGGCATCGGTGAGCTCCTGGATATTGTTGTCTGTGGTGCTACTTGGCAGTGTAGAAGGCACCAATACATAATGGCCACACGTTCTCAATTGGATTCGAGTCTTGGAAATGTGCGGGCTAATCAATGGCATCAGTGCCTTCATCATCCAAGGAAGTGCCTACACACTCTGGCCACATGAGGCCAGGCATTGTCCTGCACCAGCGTGAGGTCTGACACTGGCTCTGAGGATTTCATGTGTGACGATGCGAGTTTGCTGCATGTTCCCATCTTCTGTCCAGGAGCCCTTGAACCCAACATCGTCGGTAATGTCACCGATGAGCTCGCAGTGAGGCACAACAATGGAGCAAGGAGATGGTGCACAAAAGTGTCAAGTGCTTTTATTAAAAACAACAACAACAAAAAAAAAAACAAAGTGTCCAAATAATTAGTGCAGTGCCTTCACAGTCATTAAATAAATAATCCAGTAAAAACAGAAGTGAAAAGTGGAGGTTAAAATCCATTAGAAAAAATCTTTAAAACAACGAGGTTAAAATAACGGCTGGAAGCTATCCTTTTAACAATCCGGTGCATCCTTCTACTACTGCTGGCGGCTCCCCTGCTTCTCCCAAACGGGCCCCGCAACAGGGGAGTCACCCTAGCTGCAGCTGACCTGCTCTGCCTGCTTCGGCTGAACGGATCGCTTCACCGACCCCTGGCTCCAATAGGCTCCTCCAAACAGCAACTTGGGTTCCACAGCGACCAAGGTATCCATGCTCGGGAATGCACATCCCAAGTCCCGACTCCCGCTGCCTTCCACGGCCTTACGCGAAGAGTCATCAGCCTTCCGGTCACTCCCACTCAGCGGGAGCGACAACTACTTCTGCTCGGGTGTCGGCCAAACACTCAGGCTCCCTGCTCAGCTGCACTCGCTCACTCTCCTGCACTGGCTTTCTGCTGCTACTGCAACCTCCGTTTCTTTCTTTCATCTTTCTCCGTTTAGCCGACTTGCGCTTCTATTTATGAAGAGGACATGGCAGTCGTGGCAATCAGCAGCTCCTGGGAACAATTACAAATGCGGACCGCTTCTAACCTGTGCACATATGTGAGAAACGTCCACATCCCGAACTCCTCAGGAACCGCTTCGGCCACACTACCACCATGCCCCCTCGCTAAGCCGCGAATGGGGTGATTATTTATTTTAAAAGTGGCCTTTTGACGGGAGCTGTGGACCCACTATACCACGTCATCCTAACATCTAACAGCAGTCAGGGTACCGTTGCCTAGCAGGTGGAGGTCTATGCGACCCTCCAAGGATATGCCTCCCCAGACCGTCACTAATCCACCACCAAACTCGTCCTACTGACTGATGTTGCAGGCTACATAATGTCCACCACGGTGGCTCCAGACTCTTTCACGTCTGTCACTTGTGCTCTCAACTGTGAAGGGAAACGGGGCACCAATGGAGGAGCTGCCAATTGTGGTATTCTTTGTAGAATGCAAATTGAGCTGCACGGTGATAAGCTGTGAGCACAAGTCTCACTAGCGGACGACTGGCCCTCATGCTACCCTCATGGAGTCTGTTTTTGACAGTTTGATCAGAAACATACATGCCAGTGGCCAGCTGGAGGTCATTTAATAGGGCTCTGGAAGTGCTCCTCCTGTTCCTCCTCTCACAAAGGAGCAGATAACCAGTCCTGCTATTGAGTTGATGTCCATTTACGGCCCTGTCTAGCTCTCCTCGTGTAATGGCCTCTTTCATGGTATCTCCTCAGCGTTCTTGATACTGTGTTGGGAGACACTGCAAGCCTTCTTGTGATGGCACATATGGATGAGCTGGACTACCTGTGCAACCTGAATTGGCTGCAGGTACCACCTCATGCTACCAGTAGTGACAAGGACACTAACAAAATAAGGAGAGAGCAATTGTCTGTGGCTGCCACCTGCAGAACCATTCTCATTTTGGGGTTGTCTTGCTGTTGCCCTCCAGTGCACCTGTTGTCACTTTCATTTGCACCAAAGCAGGAGAAGTTGATTCCCAATCGCATGTGCTTCATAACTGGAGAGACTGATATTCCTGAAGCTTAATGGACTTGGTGTTAGACTACTGTGATGATGAACTCTATGTGTGTGTATAATATATATAATTATAGGTACTGACTCATTCACTGTTCTATAGGTAAGCAATAAGGACTCAACTTAATACACATAGTCAGTGAAGGACAGCTGATCATTGATCACCACCCCAAGGCTGTGTACACACTTGGTAGCTGTTAGTGATAATGAACCAAGCTGAATAAAGATGGAGTAACAAGAAGATCTGCCTTTGCCGGGTTGAGCTGGAGATGTCCCTTCTTCATCCAGGTTCCAGTATCAGTGAGACATGCAAAGATTCTGGCTGACAGAGGATGCTTCACTGGAGGGAATGCCAGGAACCACTGGGTATCATCAAAAACACACCGATATGAGAAGAGACAGGCCATTATTATGCACTGGTGAGGCCTCATCTTGAGTACTGTGTGCAGTTTTGGTCTCCAGGCTACAAAAAGGACAAAGCAGCGCTAGAAAAGGTCCAGAGAAGAGCGACTAGGCTGATTCCAGGGCTACAGGGGTTGAATTATGAAGAAAGATTAAAAGAGCTGAGCCTATACAGTTTAAGCAAAAGAAGATTGAGAGGTGACATGATTGAAGTGTTTAAAATTATGAAGGGAATGAGTCCAGTGGATCAAGACTGTTATTTTAGAGTGAGTTCATTAAGAACACGGGGACACTACTGAAAACTTGTTAACGGTAAATTTTGCAGAAACAGTAGGAAGTTTTTCTTTACACAGAGAGTTATAGACACGTGGAATAAGCTACCAAGTAGTGTGGTAGACAATGGGACTGTAGGGACTTTAAAAAATCGACTTATTTTTGAAATAAGTGGATTGGACTGGTGGGCAGGGCGGCACGGTGGTGCAGTGGATAGCACTGCCGCCTTGCAGTTAGGGGCCTGGGTTTGCTTCCTGGGTCCTCCCTGCATGGAGTTTGCATGTTCTCCCCGTGTCTGCGTGGGTTTCCTCCCACAGTCCAAAGACATGCAGGTTAGGTGCATTGGCAATCCTAAATTGTCCCTAGTGTGTGTTTGGTGTGTGTGTGCCCTGCAGTAGGCTGGCGCCCTGCCCAGGGATTTGTTCCTGCCTTGCGCCCTGTGTTGGCTGGGATTGGCTCCAGCAGACCCCCGTGACCCAGTGTTAGGATATAGTGGGCTGGACAATGACTGATTGACTGTTGGGCTAAATAACCTGTTCTCATGCAGATTGTTCTAATGTTCTAATTAATCAAAACATTTTGTTCACATTAAGTACTACAAGTTCACAACTGCCCAGTTTCCTCTCGACTCAAGGACAAAGGCTTTCAACATTTTCCAAACTACAGGCAGGACAGGCAAACAGTCCTTATTGACATTTTGTAAGTTACAAAGTCCAGGGGGTTGACATAGCCATAGTGTCCGAAGTATAAACTATCCATTAATATTCACACCATGTCCAACAGGCTTACACATACTTTTGGGACCGTACCCCTTCATCAGAGCCAGACAAACAGGGAACTAAAGATAAATAAAGTACACATCTGTTCCAGACATTACATAATCCATGAGTACGTGCTGTGGAAGGCGTACGCACAATAAAACCTTACCAACAGTATAAGACTTTGAACCACTTCTCATTATTAACAGACATCTCCTTTATATAAGGAGCACTCCAATAGTTAACAAGGCCTAGTGTGCCCATCTCTCCTATATATTAACTCAATTAAATTAGGGGCTTGTTAAGACCATCTAGCCTGAGGAGTGCAGTACAATATTGTATATTAAACGAATCCCCAAAACTTCCCAGCAGAGCATAAAAAAAACATACTTAAGGCTTATGGACTTTATTACTTACAACACATCATTAAGGATTATTTGCCTGAGCTGCCTGTATTTTAGAAAGTGTTTCGCATTTTGAAACCTTTGTGCTCGAATACAAAAAGCAGAGATTGGGGATAGGTGAACTTGTAGTACTTTTGATAAATGGCTTGGCTGGTCTTTAGTTTGTATAACTGTGGCTGGTTTGGCATAATTTGATTTTGTTTTTCACTCACTGATAAGAGCAACCATGGGGCAGGATGATAGGGCCTAACAAGAGCTGTATAGAGAGACAAGAAGAGCACCCAGAACTGATCCATGGGACACCCCTGTCACCTCTCCTCGCTAGGATGTGCCCAATGGTAAGGACTCAAACCACCTGAGAGTGGTCCCAGTGATGCCAGTGTCAGAGAAGGTGGCATTTGAATATTTGCTTTCCCCACTGGAAGAACACTCCAGAAACAGGTCTCTTCTGCAGGAATTTCCTTTTCTAATTAGAGATGAGACAGAAAGGTAACCACTTTGGTGCCAACCCCAATGGCTGTTAAGAACACATACAGCAGCAAGGGATGCCAAGCAGGTGATTTTACTGATAAAGTCTTCCCAAGAATCAACATCAGCAACTGAAACAGAAGGGAAGCCCCCACCGTGGTAAAATGCAGAGATGGCTTTGAGGCCCCCAAAGTCCTATGTTTGTCTTGGTGGTGTCGTTATGTAGCCTGGGATTGTGGATGGATGTGTTGACGTGAACATTCGGGTCTGTCAAGTGGTGCCTTTGGGTTTGTCTTTGGTTTTTCACTACAATTTGTTCACCTTCTTACAGTGTTGTATCAGGTTATCTTCTCTTGTGGAGATATGGCTAAAGCTTTGGACTTCACACCATGAGGCTGTGGGTTCAAATCCCAGCACTAACACTGAGTGACCCTGCCTGTGCTCCAATTGGAAAAACAAAAGAAATGTAACCAATTGTATCATAGATGTTGTACTTCACTTTGGATAAAAGCGTCAGCCAAATAACTAAACGTCGTTGCGTTCTGCCAGCTTGCTGTTGTACTTTTAAGTTTGTAACTGTTACCAGTGTTTAGAAATGCCTTCGACATGTTAGCAGGACCTAAATTTAAATGACTTTCATCATTTAATAAGGTTTGAATGCCACTCTGCCAGCTAAATTTAACTTTTCTGTGTGTGTGCCCTGTGGTGGGCTGGCGCCCTGCCCAGGGTTTGTTTCCTGCCGTGTGCCCTGTGTTGGCTGGGATTGGCTCCAGCAGACCCCCGTGACCCTGTAGTTAGGATATAGCGGGTTGGATAATGGATAATGGATGTGTGTGTAGCAACAAATTATGTGCCATCCCATCCAGAGCTGGTGCCAGCCTTGAAACTATTGCAGTTGTGATAGGGCAGACAGATGGGTCCTTGCTAATGTGTGCCTGACTTGCTCGATGTGCTTCACTACGTCTCACCAGTTTGTATCATGATGATCTTTCTGTGCCACATCACCCCCTTTATGGCTAGCTTCCATCAGCTTAGTGGAATGACCATTTGACCTTCTCTATCCAGATAACTGAAAGTGACAATGTCTTCTGAGGTCCCTGCTCGGTTCGTCTCTGCATGTGATGGCAAAGGTGAAGAAACCTCTAAGAAGGAGCACGGAGCGAATTCAGTTATACCCTGAAGAAAGAAGTCACCATGTGGCTGTTTTACAAGCACATCTATTTTTATTCCAAAAGCACATAAAAGAACAGTGGAGTACACAGACAGACGAGGGAAGGAGGATTGGAAAAGGGTGGAAGTGGTTTTAGAAGCACTTCCTGTGGACGATGGAGGGGCCTGCTTCATCATATTCCTGCTTGCTGATCCACATCTGCTGGAAGGTAGACAGAGAGGCCAGGATGGAGCCACCGATCCAAACAGAGTACTTCCTCTCAGGAGGAGCAATGATCTGGAAAAGAATAGGAGAGAGGCATGTGAGGTGTGTGAACATGGAGTGAAAAGCTCCGACCTCCATTGTCATGATAATTCAGTTAAATGTGAAAAGGTGCTGAGTCAAGGCTGAAAACTGCTCTACTTTGGTTTACTTCACATTCTCTAGCATATTATTTAACAAGTGTTGCTTGGTGGTTGGAAATACAGTAAGAATTTTGCTGTACTCTTTACCCTTCACATTATTGCTACAGGTATATGTGAAGGTCAATCCTGCCTGAACTGGTTAAGTTAAGATGTTTGGGTGAATTGTGGCTAATCCTGATGTCCGCACAATGACTACTTCTTCAAATGGTCATCCCCTTAATACTTGTGTCCTCTCCATCTCTTACCTTGATCTTCATGGTGCTGGGGGCCAGGGCAGTGATCTCCTTCTGCATACGGTCAGCAATACCAGGGTACATTGTGGTACCACCAGACAGTACATTGTTGGCATACAGGTCCTTACGGATGTCAATATCGCACTTCATGATGGAGTTGTAGGTGGTCTCATGGATGCCGGCAGATTCCATGCCTATGGAAGAAATAAGTGGAAGTGTTTATCATTCTGATTCGAAAGAGCAGTTCTGTGGCAAAAAGACCATGTAAGAATGGCAGCCAGAAAGCCTCTAGTAGGCCAGCATGTTCTGATCTTATGGCACTTTCGTATAAGTCAAAGAAAAATACTGTGCTTAATTTTCCTCTCCTGAAATATCTTTTTTGCTCTGAGCATGCGGACATATTTTTTCTATCTAACCTAGTCATCCTGAAGCAGGCCTTTGCCTCAGAGGAGTATGTAGCCTTAAGTTTTATTCCAAATAATTTGTGCCAAAAATGCATTAAGCGGAGGCTAAAACAAAAACTTACCAATGAAAGAAGGCTGGAAGAGAGTCTCAGGGCAGCGGAAACGCTCATTGCCAATGGTGATAACCTGACCATCAGGAAGCTCATAGCTCTTCTCCAGAGAGGAAGAGGAGGCAGCAGTGGCCATCTCATTCTCAAAGTCCAGAGCCACATAGCACAACTTCTCCTTGATATCACGGACAATCTCACGCTCAGCTGGAGAAGAAAGTAAGTTAAACTTGTTAGTACAATCCACAGTAATGCGGCTTTTGGGTAACAGCAGCAAATAAGTGGGGAGCTGGTGGGACCTTCCTGATGGATGTTCAGGCCTTAAAGCCTTTGATATTCTACTGGAACATCCCGACATCCAGCTGTGCCCTGTATACTCATGGAGCAACCTTTGTAAAAGGTTTCCCACAGCTTGATAGGTACACATTACTATTTCTCCCGCTGCACCTGACAAATCATTAGCTAGTCTTTCCATTACCCTTCTATGTCTTTTCATTTTAGGATTTTCTTGACTTATTTCCATGTTAATAGCTTACCAGTGGTTACAAAGGAGTAGCCTCTTTCTGTCAGGATCTTCATCAGATAGTCAGTGAGATCTCTACCAGCCAGGTCCAGACGCATGATGGCATGGGGAAGGGCATAGCCTTCATAGATGGGGACATTGTGGGTGACACCATCTCCAGAGTCCAGCACAATACCTATGGAAACAAATTATGCAGTCAGTATAATCTATAAATGAAATGACAAGCAATAAGACAATAAGCCTGGCTGTTTTCTTCTCCAGAAGTCTGTCATGTTATTAGTTATCAACCACACTGCTTCCATAACATGTACACCTTTAACTGTACATATGTCTCTAAGAGGGGTGGGACATTTGACTTATGAGAAAGATCATACACATCGCAACTGTCATAATGCTACCAACTTTGTTTCTCCATGTCAGTTGTGTTTTGTCCCTAGAGAGGTTATAGTTTGATGCATATGTGTGTGTGTGTGTGTGTGTGTGTGTGTGTCACACCTCCATTCTGTCCTGACTGCTAACAGGCACAGATTGGCTCTTCCACCATTCATGAACAAAGTTAAAGGTATGAGTGTGGACTGTGATTGTGGCTGAAGGGGAGAACTTTTCCAGCTTAACTTTCTTCATTTCTGGAATTGCTATACTTAGCTTTGCACTCTCAGATTTTGAATCTGCATCTGGAGTAACCTGCCTGTGAAGTTTGCAGATTGTGGTGTTTCCACAAGCCTTACAAAGACAGGCTTTCAGGTGGATTGATGGCACTTCATCCACATTCATGCAAGCATTTGCCCCTGTGTATGCGCTGTGTGACTCAACACCTGGTGGCCGTCCACAGACTTCCAATCCTGTCACCCAGGCTCCAATTCATGTGTCCTTAAATGGAAAATGGCAAGTGCATGGATGTGGTCAGTTGGTATAAACTCTGAAGTGCTTCATGTCTGACTTCCATTTTGGATCTCAAGTTACTTATTTGTGTTATTTAATATTGTCCAAAGTATCTAATGATACAGAAATGCACAGTGTCACCATCATTAATAATTCTAAGGCATGTAACTGTTCACCTATGGTGAGAAAGGGGTGCTGTGATTGCTGCTGCTGCCTCACAGATCCAGTGTCCTCGGTTTGACTCTTGCCCTCATTCATTCTCTGTGTAGAGTTTGCATGTTCTCCTAATGTATGCATGAATTTTTCATTAGGTATTCTGGGGGTCATAGGTTCATTGGGGATGTAGGAGCAAAAACCTAAGACACACTAGCTATGTTAATTGGCAATTTCAAATTGTCCCTTTGTAAATGCAAATGTGAGTATATACATGAATGAACTGCCAGCTTTCCAGGGCTGGTTCCTGCCTTGCCCCCTATTCTGCATAGATAAGCTCTGCAATCAACCCCAACTCTGAATTGAACCAAGAAATTCTGAAAGTGCTAAGGTATCTGCCTACTCAGCACACACTGATTCACACTACTGCATCTGTCATACTCACCGGTTGTACGACCAGAAGCATAAAGGGACAGCACGGCCTGGATGGCAACATACATGGCAGGAACATTAAAGGTCTCAAACATAATCTGAAAGAAAAGCCAAAAGTAAAGCTTAAAATGGTAAATTTGCCCTGGCACTGACTTTCAAGATGCTCAAAAGTTCATCTCTGATTTGCTACCAATAATAAAGGGATTATTTTCCTAATACCAATCAAATGCTAAAATTATAAACTGAGGCAGCTGTTACAGACCAAAACATCTCTAGGGTGGTGAGAAACACAAACAAAAGTTTAGAAGCATGCCACTGTCATGCATGCCCAGAGGTCTAGTCAGCTGCATAAACACCTGGGTTCCTAACTGATTGTACAGAATGAATTATGCAGTAAGTAATTCTGAAGCAGATGCCTGTCTGCCACTTTGGGCTCATTTATGTGTCATCCCTTAAAGGCAGAAGAGAACTGTTGTAATAATTATACATCAGCTCTTCCCTTTTACATCTTTACAGTATGTGCATTCTCACGCTGATACAATAAGGATCCATGTTCCAGTGTAACAATGTGCCATTTAGTTTGAGCGCTCCCCTCATTTCTTACCTGGGTCATCTTCTCACGGTTAGCCTTGGGGTTGAGGGGGGCCTCAGTCAGCAGGGTGGGGTGCTCCTCAGGGGCCACTCTCAGTTCATTGTAGAAGGTGTGGTGCCAGATCTGCAGAAATTAAGAGGAACACCATGAGGGCTGGGTTCAGAGAAATAGACAGGAATGACCTTTGTGACGTGATGAGAAGTCTGGGGGTACACACATGCTTTGGAATGTGAGAGAAAATGTGGAAACAGCTCACACAGACATGGGATAACTGTGTAAGCTTCAAACAGGCTGTAACCAGGCCCATGTTTGAGCAGAGGTCTCTGAAGCTATGAGGCAGCAGTAGTAACTACTGCACCACCATGGTACCACACTATACACTATATACTTGAAAGCAAATTATATTATAGCTCACTGTCCGTAAGCAAAAGATATTGTATAACTGAAGAAAAGAAAGGTTACTAATCCTTTAATGGGACTGCTCTAACGTTAAATAATGATGTCGCTCTTAGGGCCAGAGCCTACTATGTGTCCATAATGTTACAAGTGTTTTCTTTCATGAGCATACCTTTGTAAGCACATTGAATATCCAGCTAATGAAACCTTTGTTTTTATGTGTAGCCTTTGCAAGGTCTGCTCTATGTTTTTTTACTGTATGTATGAAATGTGTTACAATTATACATACATAATACTAAATAGTTTTTCTAATAAGCTAGTTTGATTTTCACTGATGATTTTGTAAAACTGCAGGACTTATGTAAGCACACAATTATCACATTCACTATAGCAATGTATTAGTCAGTTAGTGAAAATATCTAAGATTGTCTCCTTAAAAATTTCCTTTCTACATTGTACCATACCATTGTCTAAGCCCACTTAATCCTAAGCAGGGCCATGGGGGGCTGGAGACTATCCCAGCAAACAGGGCACCAGTCTATTGCAGAGGAACACACTCACATACCAACATGGGCCAATCTAGTGTCACCAGTCCACCTAACCTATATATCTTTGGACAGTGGAAGGAAACTCATGGAGACACGGGGAGAACACGGGACACAAACACAGGTCTCCTTGCTACAAAGCAGTGGTGCTACCACTGCTCCACCCTATTTTGTTTAATTTGCAAAGTATAGTAATGTTTAGACCAGAAACCATCTCAGAGAAACTATGATTCAATCTCCATGAAAAGATCAACAAGATGAATATGTGCAACAACCCCAACTGAACACATCTTTGTAGTCCCCTGCTTGTTTTAATGCTATGTTTGAAAAAAATCTGTAGAACTAAACATGCCTTCCTCTAGCTCACTTCTAGTTCTGACGCTCCCTGTTGTAATTTTGCCGGCTTTTTGATCAGAGGGAGACCATTTGGCACACTTACCTTCTCCATGTCGTCCCAGTTGGTGATGATGCCGTGCTCAATGGGGTACTTCAGAGTCAGGATACCTCTCTTGCTCTGGGCTTCATCTCCTACGTAGCTGTCTTTCTGACCCATACCCACCATCACACCCTGAAAAAAAGGAAGGGGCAATAATTAGGTGGAATTCTAGAAACCATACATTTGTAAACTCTTTCATTTTGTTACGGCAAATGCTATTCTCAAGGATTTGTTTAAAGCATGCAAATTTTAGCTGTTCCCTAGCCCCTAATTGCAAAAAATTAAATACAACATTACAAGGCAGTGGTACAAGTAACACAGTCATTTCCTTGATTTGGACCAAATTACAACCCAAATGTGGTGACTTGATATGCTAATAATCTTGAATATACTTGTCAAGACCCAGCCTGTGGACCTCCATCGCAGTCTCAGATATTGATTCATCCGAGTTATAGGTTGAAAATTCAGGCAAAGCAAATGTATGCTTTAATTACAGCCAAGCCGATATTCAGATTAGCTGGAATAAAAGCAGCAGACATACGTAAATCATTGCTTTATAGAATGTCCTAATGTACAGTATGTCACACTTGGTAATGCATACTGTTTATGTTACTTTAGGCTTTTTGTTGCTGAGACCGATCATGCAATTTAAAACTTTTTTTCTTTCCCTCTGTTGCATTTGTGACAGCTGCTTGGGGTTTTAAATGACAGCTGACAGCAGGAAGGCATAAAATAGTAATAAATATAAATGAGCCTTCTAGCTAAATAAACAACAGCATGTTGGTGTTACCTGGGGAGGAACTGACCAGTTGTCATACAGTTGTCAGTGATCCCAAAACTTTATAAAAAGTTTAGCGGAGTTTACAACAACACCAACAACAACTAAGAACATACTCTGGATGCTCAGAGGCTCATGAAAGTAGTCCATCCCATCACACAGCAGCAACTCTTAATGAGAATCTGACTAAATCTCATTGGTTTAATGGCACATTAGTATAAATGCACAGCACGCACAACAAAGCACTCCTTAAAAACAAGTTTATCTATGTACTTAACATATAAAATGTTGTTAAATGACAAACTTGGCAATGCAATTTAAAAAGGTTTATGATCTTCCATTCTTCAAACATTCATCCATTGCCTGGTATACTGAAGCATATACCCACAATTCTAGGACTACTTTATATTTTAGAGACCTCATGTACTGTATGTGTGTGTGTGTTATAATTATAGTTGTTTTTTAGCTTACTTGTATGTTGTGCAATAATTTAATAAGAAATGGCACAGTGATAAAAAATGTGTTCTAAAATATCCACATCATTTCCATGCCAAGTTAATTTAGAATCACCAATGCAAGTCTTTGGATGTGAGAGAAAATCAGAGATTCAGAGAAAACTTGTTCATATTTGAGGAGAGCACACAAAATACACATAGTGACCAATGAGGGAACTGAATTCAGATCTTCAGAGCTCAGAAGCCTCAGCACTAACCACTGTGCCACCCATCATATCAAATCACTGCCCCTGCAATTCAGAAGTAGCCTGAGCCTACTTTGTCAGCTTTGGACACAAGGCAGGCTACAACCGTAGGTCGATCCTTGCATTGACAATCAGCCTCAACAATTTGACAAATGGCTCTTTCTAAGTCAGAGTTTAAGCAAAGAAAAACAATTATGGCTGATTTTTAAGAACAAATGTATTTCTACAAATTTGATAACCACATCCCTCACTGCCACATGCTTCACTATGCCAGGTGGGACCAAAGTGAGATTCAGCAATGTCCTAACTAAGAAGCAACTTTTTTTAATGGTGACCCTCAGTCTGAAAGCTGGTGCTGTTGTTTTTATAAATCCACACTGCTCCTAGTGCTTATTCGTGTACTAAGATAACAATATCTTTTGGATATTTTTATAACTCCATATGTGCTTAACTTAACACATACCAGCTATACTCATCATCCAAAGCTTTTTATGCAACCACTGTGAATTATAGCTTTATAAAGCAAGGTGTTATATTTTAATTACCTGGTGGCGAGGTCGGCCCACGATGGAAGGGAAGACAGCTCGGGGAGCATCATCTCCGGCAAAGCCAGCCTTGACCAGCCCGGAGCCATTGTCGCACACAAGAGCGGTGGTCTCCTCGTCGTCACACATGGTTGGTCAGTTGAGGGGGTTGGTCTGCAAGCAAAGAGAAAGAGAGAGATAAGCTGTTTGCTATAGTGGTATGGTCTGCCAGCATTCATGAAACAAGAACCAGTATGTAATTAAGTGCCCCATAATTTAACCTGCCCACCACCCCTAAAACAGAGAATAACTAAAAGAACTGTGCTAACTTAATTCGGAAAATCTTAAAACACCAAAGTCAAAGTAAAGAAGCTGTACATGTCTCTCATATTAACTCATATTTCTCATATTTGTTTAGATTTAAACAAAAAAAAAAATACAAAATGGTGCCCAAATAGTTTCTTTCCAAATCTTGATTTTTTTAGAACTTCCTCAGAAAAAAAAGCCAATAAAACTTCTGACAGACAGCTTCTCCAACTTAGGCATGTGGGTTATAGCACCACAAAGTTTGCAGTTATGACAAAAAGGGTAAGACCTCAATCCTTCCAAAAAATTACAATAGGCAAGAAAAAAAATCTGGCCATCAGGTGTTTGCTGGCTTCCATTGAAGATGACAAAACAGCCTCTCACTCTTGGGTACAGCCTGCCTGGGTGTTTTGTCAGTGCCAGACGTCTGTGTTTCTCAGATAGCCCAGGATATCCCTGCAAACCCAGTAAGACTCCTAGAAAGCTGAAGAGTTCCAAAGACCGAGACACTCACCAATTTAGACACTTAGAGAGATGCTTCCACTGGGACAGAGTTGAGGGTGCAGGGCTGCTTTAAATACCCGGCCTGAGAGAGGAGGAGGCCTGTGTGACGGGCCGCCCCCCCAACACTCTCCTCTCCAAGCCCTAAAAAGAGTGGAGAGCGCAGCTGTGATCGCAGCAGAATCCCTATCCCATATAAGGTGTTGAGTTGTCTGCTTGTGACCTTGTGAAGCAGCTAAGAAAAGGCCGGGCTGGGGAGAGATTTTTAAAACACCCAAAAAAAAAAAAAAAAAAAAAAAAGCAAGAAGATGAGCACGCCTAACACTGCAGAGCTGTTCTTCTGCGGGCTGAGGTCCTTATAAGTTAAACTTTGGGTGAGAATATTCAAACAAAATGTTCCTGGTGACGTGTGGATGGAAGGGAGCTGAGGCAGTGTGGCTTCACAAGCCAAGTATTGCCTGGTAGGTTAAGACCTAGGAGATTATTACACCAGGCGGCACCTAGCATCATGAAAGTAAGCAAGCAAACATTGGAGTTTCCTCTATGATTGAGTAAGTATCAGCCAGACCCAGGTGTGATTGAAATGCTAAGCAAGTCACTTACGGACTAAAGTTACATCCAGTAGCAGCTGAAACTAAAATGCCACACAGTTCCAGAATGGACAAATTCTAGTCAAGATAAACTTTACTTCAGACAAAAAAAAATGCTACCCCAAGTACATATCACTAGAATGCCACCTTCTCTCATTTTCATTTAATGCCAATCAGTGCTAGTTGTGACTGAAATCATTACTAGTCCATGTTTTGTTGTAAATGCCACTAATATGGCTGCATTTCCAGTGAGCCCTAGATGTCACTGAAATGCCCAACCAGTGTTAAGTAACATAAATCTTACTTGAAACTGAAATGACACTCAAATTATCTGTGGCTTGAATGCCAGAACATCTCCTTCCACTTTTTCCAATTCAGGTTCATGGAGAGTTAGGACCTATCCCAGCACCACTGAGTACAACATAGGAATCAACTTCAGACTGGCCATCGGTTCTCTAAAAGACAATCTTATGAATAAGATAATCCTATTTAAGAGTAAAATATCATCCGGGTGTCATTTAAACATAGTCCAAGGAAAAACATAAATGCCACTTAGTTCAAGTTATGATTAAAGTGCCATTCAATCTTAGATGTGAAATGCAGTTAGATTGACTGAGCTGCCATCTACTGTTATCTTAGTTGAGACTGAGATGCCAACAAGCCAGAGGGTTTGAAATTTGAGACTTAAATTTTAACTGATTCTTTCTAAGGCTGAAATTGCATCTAGTGGCAGGATTGAAACTGAAATGGCACCGAGGCTGTTGTGAGTCCCTCCCAAGGAGCAATAAGAGCTTAAGCAGTGCTTTGTGACTCAGGAAGACACATACATGAACAGTGTCAGGATGCACTTCAAGGCTTGTGACACATGGGAATCAGAATCTCCCTTCAGAAAGTGTGTGAAACATGAATTGAGTACAGTCGCCAACCTGCCTGGTTCAGTTGCCAGTTCTTCCTGTAACTTTCAAGTTATCTTGATTGATTGAGTTTGATTGAGTTTTGTAAGTCTCTAATGGCTTTTAAATTTTGCAAAGACTCAGTTGCACACTGTTCAATGGTACCCTCTTTTCACATTTGGAGGGTGTGGGGTAAACTGTGGTTCTGCACATTTCTGCTCCATGTCAGGAGGCAAATTTCCATCATCAATGCGCACTTCATTCTTTCATTTCAAGAAACCACTTTTTCCAGTACAAGGGCATTGAGTAGGTGGTTGACAGGGTGAAGTCTATCCTAGCAGCATCTAACCCAAGCCAAGAAACAACTTCTTTGATGCCAGGTTGGCACCAGGCACTCTCACTCCCATACTTAGAGTGCTTTTAAGCATAATTTTAGCCATACCAGATGCACTTCAGAACAGGTCATCCACCTAAAGTTAATAATGTTCAGTCCCAGCCAGTACTTGAATGGGAGACCATCTAGGAAATGCTTGGGTTGCAGGTGGAAGAGGTGTTGGTGGTCTGAATATGGATCCCAATGCCCCAGTAAAGTGATCAGACACTGTGCTGTAAAAATTACACCATCCTTCAGATGAGCAATAAAACCGAGGTCCTGACTCTCTGTGGTCATAAAAGATCCCCCTCTGGTCATCCGTTGTAGAGTAGTGTGTTTCCTTATGTCCAAGCTAAATTGCCCACCACAGCGTAGTCATTCTGGCCCCCTAATCAACCCCTGTCTCTAATTGTCTGTTTCTCACCATTTCACCACCTAACAGCTAATGTGTGGTTAGCATACTGGTGCGAAAATGGCTGCATCATCCAGGTGGATGCTACACATTAGTGGTGGTTGAAGTGGCTCGTCATTCACTGAAGTGCTTTGAGTAGTGACAAAAGTGTTATACAAATGTAAAGAATTGTTATTATTATTATAAATAATATAATCATAATAAATATTATAATAAGGAAAAAAGAGTAAAAGCAGGAAACTTAAAATAACACAGGAGAACATATAAACTCTTCCCAGAATAATTAAAGTTCCACTTTTACCTGGATAACCAAGTGCTCTGAGACTGCAATAATACCCGCTGCTTTTTTTTTTATTATTTTTCCCCAGTTTGCCCTACATGACCTAACTACTGGTATTTTAAATTTCCTTAATGATAATTTCAGATTGAACTCTATTTCTTGTTAATTTAGGCTATTTTACAAATGGCTAGGGGGTGGGGTGTGGGGGAAGGAGTATAGTATGGTGATCACTGGGTTTACACTTTCGTTTGGAATGCCACCACCAGCAGCCCTGATACCTTATCAGATGGACTTTGTATCTGCTGTGAACGTGGGAGTGTGAGGCAGCATGAAAGGTTACAGCTCACTTCTCTGCCACTAGCTGTTTATAGGGTTGTTTGGATTTTATTTTATGTAATACGCAGCCTGCTGTTTAGAAAAGGCTACCTGGACCATGCTGTGTATTTAGCCTATACATGGAAGTCAACCCGTTGGGAGTCCTGTGATTGGGGCAGCCAAGCGAACAATGGTGTAGAAAAGACTGACAGTGTGGGGACATCTGCCAAGACAGCTGCAGTGGTGCAAGGCAGGCTGTGCGCCTAAGGAGGAGGGGAGCAGCTGTCCAACACCCCTGGGCGTCCATCATGCTGTCGGAGTGCTCCACTTAGCAGTGTTTCTCAGCCTCATAGCTGGGATTCCTGTGGAAGGGGGCTGAACAGCCACCAGTGTAAAAAATGAAATATGAAATGAATGAAGCTTTGTACTATAGAAATGTGTCACCAATAGCCTGTTTTGAAAGAGAGGAAGGGGGTAGGATCTATCCTGCCGATGCCAAATCTGTCCTTAAAGGGACAAGTGATTGGCATCTTAACTGGAATTCTTTGTCTCCTGTTCCTTTAAAAGCAGAAATTATTAAAAGAGGCTCTGACCTATTGATTAGGAACTGGTTCCACAATAAGTGATTAAAAGCAAAATTTTGTTGGAGGGTGTTTTGCCCCTCATTCCATAAAACAAATTTACTGGATGTAAGGCAAAGTAATGCTACTCAGCCACTCTCATTATTGAATACATGCTAAATGGTCTCAACGTCAAGTCGATTATCTTTCTGAACTCTCCTTTGCCAGATGCCTGGGGATATGCAGCACATGTAAGGCAGAAACCATCCCAGAACTAGATACCAGTTTATCAAATGGTACACTGACACACAAACCCATACTTAATCAATACACAAACACATACTTAATCTGGGTTTCATCAACCTAACAGCTAGTGCTGGCAACCCACGGAGGCTTGGACGCCAATTTATTCTTAGCTGCAGTTCTTTCTTTGTGACAGTTCAGTGTTTTCACCATATTCACATCTTCTTCATTCACCTTTCTAAATACGCACCTCAGGTAACTGTAAATTGGTTCAATGTGAGTCGGTGGGCACTGTGATGGTTTGGCACTCCATCCAGCTCCTATGACAAAATAATGAAATAAAGTGTTCATAAAACTAATAATGGAGAAAAGGGGTAAAATGTAGATTATGTTATACAGCTGTGGAAAATAACACTAACATTTAACAAAGAACACTACTTCTGACAATGAGCTTCCTGCTCCCAGAAAATATCATTCGTTACCAAAGCAGTGTTCATGGAGAGTGATTTGATTTATTCTCCATATGTATTATTGAACCTGTGTATTCCACTTCACTGTTGAGTAACCTGCAGCTATTTTAGCAACCCCAGACTAGGTGCTAATCTACTGCATGCACACTCTCACTAAGCCAATTTGGAATCACTGATTAGCACAAGTCTTAGGGGTCTTGAAAGAAAAGCAATGAGAACATGAAGAGAACATGCACATTCTACCTTTGCGGAGATTAAGCCCAGGACTCAAACCAGGAATTTGAAACTATGAGGCACTAAGGGCAACTATTATGCTACCTTCATATTACATTGGTTAAATTACTTAAGTACATCCATTAAAATAAAGCACAATTCTGGAAAATTCAATCATTCATTTAGAAGAAGTGGCGTGCTTTCTTTAGTCAAGTTAAATGATGGGGCTTCCCTCTTGTTTATTATGACAACAGGATGTGGTCTTCATCCTCAATACATTAATAAAAATCAAATTCTTCTCTAGGCACTGATTATAAACTAATGCAAAACAAATAATGTAAGAGTTCCCCTTCCATGGGTTAGAAAATGACAAAAGTCATTTCAAGTCATCTATTAATTCATTTTTGCTTACTTTTTCTAATAGAGGATCATGGGAAGCTGGAACTTGTCTTGGAAGCATTGGGCACAAGGCAGGAACCAGTGATGAATGGGACTGGGCTCCATTCCAGTATACATTCAAACTTACAACCAATGGCACAATTTGTGTGGTCGATCGGGTCATTACTATCGTGTATACTGATTGCAGTGAAATTCTTACTTGGATGTGTTAAACAATATGGAACATGTCATTAGTCTTTGGCACTATGATTTGTCAATATAACAGCCTTATCTTGTAACATCGATCTTACTCATCTGAAAATCTCAGAACACAATTTACAACCCTATCAACCATTGGGAGGCATATTACAATACACTTATCAATAAGACTGATTAAAACTATCATGACTAGTGTGAAATAAGACAACTTAGACTTGCCAGTTAATTTAACATGCCTGTCCTTTAGAGTAACCCTAAGAAAACACAAGGGAACATCCATAATCCACAGAAAGTAGATAAAAAATTGAACCCAGTTCCCTGGTTCTGTGAGGCAGTTAACCACTTACCCAACAACCCTCTAAAGGTCATTTGTGCATCCATTTTCTGAAATTGTTTTTCTAATGCAGGGTCTCAGTGCACCATTGCCAGCTTCCAGTATACTTTCCATTTCAATATCATCCTCAAGCAAGGGCAAAAGAAAATTTGGAGATAGCAGACACCTATGCTTCAACACCTTATCAGCACTCTTGTGATTTGTCTTTATTTCCAAAACGTGTACCCCAAGAGTTTCAGGATAAAAAGCTCGTTTTTTGTAAAACACATTTTTTTCTGATTCTAAAGTTTTGTTTTTGTCTTGCTTTTATACAGTGCATTGCACAGGTTTTCATTCAAAGAAGTTCTTACTTCAAAATAAGATTTTTTGGTGCTTTTCTCATCATACTTTTTACTAGGTTTTACCCATTAATGATGATAACTGCTTGTAATGTGTTGTTAATCTGATCTAACCCTAACCCTTACAGAATGTTAAATGAATCCTGTTTTCAGAAACGTTTGTGGCTCTTCTGACCTCAAACACAACCGAACCAGTAAATGACTGTGGAACCTTTGTACATGTACCCAAAATATAGTCCATGTAACACCGAGGCCTATAATGGGACACCGTTCCTGCATGGGACAACAGTCCACTGGATGGTGAAATGATTAAAAGATCCCAGAAAAGTATAGCAAATACTTCTAGTCCTATTTTTAAATCTTCACTCTACCCTTCAAGACTGCAGTTTGCTTTATCAAGTGAGATAGCACCATCTCCCCAGGCTAACCCAATTCTGCTAAATGTGTAAAGTACTGCCTTCTATTTGCCTACTCTTTTGCAAAGAGGTGCTACCTAATGTGAAACCCTATAATGTGCATGGCACTCCAGCACAATGCTTAAATTTTTAAATTTGATGTTGTATACAGATATTTGAGTATGAACAAAATAAAAAGAACAGTAGGGCAAAGCCCAGTGTCTGTCAGGGGCAGCAGCAGCAGCGCCGCACTTGAGCATTATCTGACATTCCACTGTGTTATTAATAACACCGGCGCAGTTTTTAGGTGAGGGCCTGTTTCTGTTGGGAGGCCGTCGTTTTCTATCTTCACGGCTATAGAAGGAAGCCCCCCTTCCTGGGCTGGCCTTATAAGGAGGTGGCCAGCTGAGCCACTGCAGCCCTCTGGTAAATCCCATCATTCCCTAGGATGTAGGGCAGCCTGGCAGGGTGGCTCAGTTTACATTCCTCTCATCTCCACATTACTTATGATCATTTATTTAGAAGTTCAGCTTTTGTGGTGCTTGTGCAAGATTAGCCTGTTGACTCGGAGAATATGGTATGGACACAGTGGTGGGTGGCACCCATTGGCACTCTGAACATTAGGCTGAATGGCTGAGAATAAATCCAGCGTTTGATGACAAGAGCTGTGACCACAGCTTTAAGGAATTTAATCTCTTTGTGCCTGAGACAAGGCAGGTGGAAAGGGATGTGTCTCAGTCTGATGCTTTAAATAATTTAAACTCAAAGGTCTATTTATACCTCAGGTGAGAGTGTTACTGCCATTTGGGCAACCCCAGCAGGGAGCATTCACAGCAGGGGCTGCTGCTCCTGTTGGCTTGGTTGCTGTTGCAGTGCCCTCTACTGTAACAACACTGTGTATTGTACTACAATAGCACTGGCAAATTGAGCAGGTGATGTGGACAGAATGTGACTGAAATAGACTTGGAAAAAGGATAGAATGTAGGTGCTAAGGTAAACAGAGAAACAGATGCAGGGCAGATAGAAAAACATAGGGTCTGAGAAGTTAAATTGTGTTTAAAAAGATGGGTGGTGGGGGGAATAGAGAATGTAGTACAGTCAAAAAATAAGGTTAATTTTAGGGTCAGGTTAATCAGGTGGAACTTTAAGGGATTAAGTTAGAATAAACAAATTAGAGATAGAGAAGATCATTTAGATTGGGATTTCTGGGATTGAATGGAGCTCAACAAATTGCAAAGAAAGGGCTCACACTTATTTAGACAGACAAAAGTTGGGGCAAACCGGATAGAAAATGCCTTAAAGGATTAAATGGCATTGGAGAAGGGTGGGTGAGTCATATGAAGTTTGTTAAATTAGATAGGGATTAAAGAAGAAATGCTAAGTGAGGTAAATATTAGGGCAAAATGAGCAAAAGGGGCATCAAAGAGTTAAAAGGGCATATACAAATCTGAGATTGTACAAACACTTTAGAGAGGTCCCCAAAAGTTTAAATGGAATTTATCAAATTAGAAAGGTCCAATGGGGTGATGGAAGTCACATAAATTAATAGAGTCAAACTTTCTGGTAAACTAAATAGAGGCTTTAAATTGTTAAATCACGTTTAGCAGCTTTGGGCTGAATAACTGAGATCAGGGTGACTGGAACAGTGCCGCTGGCCTCTACCTCCAGAGTCCTGGGTTTGAATTCCTGCCTTGTTTCTGTCGGTGTGAATGGTCTCCGGACATTCTGGTTTTCATGCTAAAGGTTAGGATGTGCAATTTTTTAAGAATAAGCAGCTCAAAGAATGAGGTCACATAGATTGTAAAATTCATTATATTGAATAGATGAAAGGATATTTTGTCCCTAATGTAAAACACATAAATGTTTTACACGTTCATGTTTCCTAAAAGTGAGGAAGGCTAGGTGTGTTTAGAGAGACAACATGCAGCAATTCCACCATCGCCATCATCATGTTATTTTGTTTAGGAAATATCAGAGAGAGAGAGAGAGAGAGAGAGCAGGAAGACCCAAAGGGGAGGCGAGATTCTCACTCGCCGTCAACTTGCACGGTACAGCTGTGGGCGGCTCTCATTTTCTACCGACAGTTGGCAAGAAATCTTTACAGACGTCGTTTTTTTTTTTTGTCGCTTTTTTTTCCTTAAAACTGAAGAACTAGACATGGCCCGAAATGTTAATATTTGACTGTTCAAAACGATCTTAATACAATATAAATTTAAATAAAAAATACAAAGGACCCTGCTGTTTAAGACTGCCGATTACCCTTATTGCCGTCCTCAACTATCTGCGGTGTCCGATTTCGACAATTTTGGTGGAACATTCTTAATTTATGACTACTGTACTTTAAATTAGCTATCTGGAATACTTGCTATTACGTTGTTTTACAAACAAAGTAATATCTCAATTTATTTATCAATATTTTAAAATGGAATGCGTTAAATCAAAACTATGCTTTTAAATAAATCTGGCTTTCAGTTCCCGAAAACTGTAAAATTTTAGTTCACGTTTTTTGCTTCATCACAGTACAGCCTCAGTGAATGAATTAACTGTACATTAATTACATATGGCTTATTTTGCGAAAAGAACATTTTTATTGAAGCCAATCTTAGGTTTTTTATTTATTTATTTATTGTGCTTGCTCCACCCAAATCAAATCGTTTCGATTGACCTAAGGCTGTTCCTGACCCTTCACAAGTCGGTTCTTACCGTCGTAACGTTATTCATATGTTTAGAATTCGGGCAGGTCTTTATTAAAAAGCCACTTTATTGTAATAAGCATGATAACGTAACACCAAATCTAACAAGGCATAACAGCACCACTTCAATCCCAGAAAACGCCGCTTTCTTCCTAATTGTTTTCCCTTCTCCCGCCCCCTGACGTCGTATTCATTAACACTTCCATACGAATGCCACTGTTGTCAAACAATAAAGCAAGAAGAAAACTATAAAATGATAGCAATTTACATCATCCAACGAGATAAACACTATAAAGAAACAGCAACTTTCATCACATTAGTAATGTACACTAACTTAAAACTTTAAATTTAACCAACACGTTTCAGGTTTGTACAGCTGCCCTCAGTCACGCGCTTCTCAATATTTTTAGACAAACGTCCAAGCCCCGCCCTTCTGGGCTCTCCCGCTCATCCCACAATCCTTTGCGGGCGCACTTGTCCTGGAGAAAGTCGCTTTAGCGTTTAGTTCCTTATATTTACAGCAGGTAAAACTGTAAGTACTGCTGACATTTTCAACATATTGAACACGCAAACAGTATATCATGCAGGCAGTGCCAACAGATCTTCTTTCGGCCGCTCACATTTAGGGGTCGCCACAGCGGATTTATACCTGCGTTTTACATAATTTTCTGGCAGCCCGACTGACTTCATGTCCTCCCTCACCACATCCATAAACCTCCTCTTCGGCCTTCCTCTTTTCTTCATGCCTGGCGGTTCCGTCCTCAATATTCTTTTCCCGATCTACCCCTCTTCACCTCTCTGCACGTGCCCAAACCATCATAGCCCAGCCTCTCTCACATTGTCACCATACAGTCCTACTTGTGTTCTTCCTCTACTACTGTATACCGTTTTTCTAATCCTGTCTCCCCTCCGAGCGAAAACTGTAGCATCTTAAATTCTGCCACATCCAGCTGTGCCTCCTGGCTTTTCGTTTCCAAACCATACAGCATAGCTGGTATCACTGTAATTTTATAGACATTCCCAGTTATTATTCTATACACATAACAAGTGATATATTTGAATAAAACACAAGGAATAATGGTCTTTTAAATCATTTATTCAGCAAAAAAGACCAATAGTTGTAGCATTGTACTGAGGAAAAAGTAAGCACACCCTTGTTCTCAGAAGATGGTAATTTCCCCTTTGGCAGAACAGAGTTCTTGTAGAGGTTTGACATTGACTTGGTGTAAATTTTGGAAACTCCTCCATGCAAAATTCCTTTAGATATTTAGAAGTTTTGATTTTTTTTTTTTTTTTTTTTTTGTACAGTTGGTTTTAATTTCCCTCGCAGCATTTTAATGGGATTTAAGGCTTTGACTAAGCCAGTCCATAACTCTCCATTTCTTAGTGGATTTGTTAGTGTGCTTCAGATTATTATTGTATTAATTTCTAGTTCAAATTCAACATTTAGACAAATGGCCTGAGATTCTCCTCAAGCAGATGTTGATGTGATGCAGTTGACTTGATGGCTGCAAACTGCCCAAGCTCTGAGGCAGCAAAGCAAACCCAAATCCTAACATTTCCACCACCGTGCTTCATTGTTGGTATGAGTTTCTTTCCCTGAAATGCTGCCTCTGATTTGCACTTAACGTGTGTACAGTTACTGTGGCCACAAAACTTTGTTTGATTCATCTGTCCAGTACACATTGTTTCAGAAGGCCTGGTCTTTGTCACTGTTTCCTGGCACAGTGTAATTGTTTTCTTAGACAGCAAAGGCTCTTCTCTGGCATGCCTCACATGCAGGTGAAATTTGTGTAATCTCTGTCTGATTGTAGTAGATGGATACCCTTTGATGCCAGCTGTTGTAGGAGTTACCTGCAGATCCCTGCGATTAACCTCTGGGGTTCTTGGACACTTCTTTTAGTATCAGATAGTCATTTGAAATCTACAGTATGCCACTTGTAGATGGTTTTCTTTACAGATGAATGATTTCAAAAACGTTATGATCTTTATAAATCCCTTGCCAGACTCATAGGCATCCCCGGCCTTCTTTTTGAAGGCCTTAGCGAGCTCTTTTGATCTTGGCATGATGACACTACGTACACCAACAGCAAAGATAACACCAGACCCTAGAGAGCTTTAGTTTAAATATGATGGGGTCCACCTGCATACTCCCTAATTGGTTCTAATCCCTGGCAATTTACCCAAAACACCTGATTCTAATCTTATGGGTTTGAAGTGGTGATAAATGTAAGGGTGTACTTATTTTCTCCATGTGTAAAATCTGCATTTTTGTTAATTTAGATTATTAGAATGAATACCCCATGTCAATTATAGATGCATTTGTTCAAATGTATCGTCTTTAACTATAGGCACTGTTGGCGTGAAAATCTGCTGGTTTTCTGTTCAAACATGTTGAAAAAGTGAACAGTTTCAATAGGGTGTTCTTACTTTTTCACATGACTGTATATCAGAGTTGAAATCATTGATATTGTGTCTTTTTGAATCTTAAATTGACGTTTTAACAGCTTATATTGAATACACCCTTTGAAATCTGCATGATGGACACATACCTTGTCTAATTCTGGGAAAATTTGTTTTTTACAGTTCCCCTTTTAGCTAAAGGCTTCTGTCTACATACAACTGAGGCAGGCAGATATATGTGTATTTATTTCCTTGAAAAAGTATTATGGTTTTCTGTGACTTTTTAACCTAAACATCTATGACTGTGCAGCTCTAACACTCAGTGACCCACTCCTCAGCCCTATTATGAATAAGGATGCTGGAATCCTTTTGTAAATTAATTAGTTGTCAGCCCAGTAATTAAGAAGCACACAAGTGTAATTCTTAATGCACAAAGAATGCTGTACACAAAAGATCAAAAATAAAATAAATCTGCCACTCCACTCCCACACATAATTTTAAGACCATCCATCCATTATCCAACCCGCTATATCCTAACTACAGGGTCACGGGGGTCTGCTGGAGCCAATCCCAGCCAACACAGGGCACAAGGCAGGAAACAAACCCTGGGCAGGGTGCCAGCCCACCATAGGTCACACACACACACACCAAGCACACACTAGGGACAATTTCGGATCACCAATGCACCTAACCTGCATGTCTTTGGACTGTGGGAGGAAACCAGAGCACCCGGAGGAAAGCCATGCAGACACGGAAGAACATGCAAACTCCATGCAGGGAGGACCCGGGAAGCAAACCCAGGTGTCCTAACTGCGAGGCAGCAGTGCTACCCACTGTGCCACTCTAATTTTAAGACCATTGATGACTAAATCAGTAATTGCACAGGATTTTGTGACACTTCATGCCAGCACGTATCAATGAACTGCAATTCCTGGGAAGTGGGTGGCACTACTATGTAGTAACTGAGTATTTACTATATAGTGAACGTCCAAGCCTTCACACTAACACCATGGTTCCCCAACTGACCACATATGGCAACTGGGCAGCACAGTGGCCATTCGAAAATAACAATAGCAGCTGGTGGTTAACCAGAACATGAGAGCACAGGATGTAAATTACAGACTATTAAGGTACTCCTGAGAGCCTCAAAAGTAAAGAACATCTGCTTTTCATATAACAGAAGCTTTGTTGAATCGATAGACTGAGTGAAAATGAGGAAGGTAAGAAGCATTAAAGCCAATGTGGAGATTTACGTCTTTTCAATTTATCGGCTTAAAAGAAAGATTCCAACTTTGTGTTTTTAGTATAACTGGCCTCCCCCAGAAACTCCCGAGTTAGTGTTACTGTTTCACAACACACAGACACTAGTTCCCTTCTTGTGCCCTTTTAGGTGGAGTTTCCATGTATTACCAATGTCTGCATGTAGGCTTGAACCAAAAAAAAAACCCTTGTAATGGAAAAAACAGGTTTGAGAAACAGCTGAATGGACAGATGGATTGATGGCTTGTGCCTCTGATTGACAGCATTAAGACAGTGTCTCTGCTCTGCAACATATAAAACCAAATGATCCAGCAGAATTCTTTTCACTTAATGGTGAATCACATACTTGAAGATATCAGTGACAATTAAGAGGAAGTTCATTCAGGACTGAAGCCAGGAAGCACTTCTTTAGTCAAAGAGTTGTGGGAATCTGGAATAGACTACTTGTGGTTGAAGGAGAGATTTTGACAACCTTTAAGAAGTATGTAAATGAGATATTGGGACAGCGTAGCTATTAGCTAAATAAATAATAAATAATAATGAAGGACTGAATGGTCTCTCATTTGTCAAATTTCTTAAGTTATTATGGATGAATCAGAATGGATGAATAGTAACTTTCTCAAGTTAAATAAAGAGAAAACTGAAATCTTAGTGATTGGCAATAATGGATACAATGAGGCTATTAGAAATAAACTGGATACATTAGGATTAAAAGTCAAGACGGAGGTAAAAAGCTTAGGGGTAATTGTTGACTGTAATCTGAATTTTAAATCGCATATTAATCAGATCACTAGGACAGCATTTTTTCACTTAAGAAACATAAGTAAAGTTAGACCTCTTATATCACTGAAAGATGCTGAGAAATTAGTTCACGCGTTTGTTTTCAGTCGACTAGATTACTGTAACGCACTCCTCTCAGGACTACCCAAGAAAGACATAAATCGTTTGCAACTAGTGCAGAATGCAGCTGCTAGAATCCTAACTAGGAAAAGAAAATCCGAACACATTTCTCCAGTTCTGATGTCACTACACTGGTTACCTGTGTCATTCAGGATTGACTTTAAAATTCTGCTTATGGTTTATAAAGCCTTAAATAATCTCGCCCCTTCTTATATATCGGAATGTCTGACACGTTATATTCCAAATCGTAACCTCAGATCCTCAAATGAGTGTCTCCTTAGAATTCCAAGAACAAAACTTAAAAGAAGTGGTGAGGCGGCCTTCTGCTGCTATGCACCTAAAATCTGGAATAGCCTGCCAATAGGAATTCGCCAGGCTAATACAGTAGAGCACTTTAAAACACTGCTGAAAACACATTACTTTAACATGGCCTTTCTATAACTTCAATTTAACTTAATCCTGATACTCTATATGTTCAATTTCCTCATAATAACTATTCAGGGTAGCTCTAAAATCTGTACTGACCCCTACTCTCTTTTCTGTTTCTTTTTCCGGTTTCTTTGTGGTGGTGGCCTGCGCCACCTCCACCTACTCAAAGCTTCATGATGCTCCAACAATGATGGATGGATTAAAAGGCAGAATTCTACGTGACCATCATCATCAAGCCCTTCTGTCAGAACCCTAAATCCAAAGAGGACTGTTTCATTTATGTTAGGTAGAATACCCAGAGGGGACTGGGCGGTCTCATGGTCTGGAATCCCTACAGATTTTATTTTTTTTTCTCCAGCCGTCTGGAGTTTTTATTTTGTTTTTTCTGTCCCCCCTGGCCATTGGACCTTACTCTTATTCGATGTTAATTAATGCTGATTTATTTTGTTTTCATATTGTGTTTATTTTTCTGTTCTTTATTATGTAAAGCACTTTGAGCTACTGTTTGTATGAATATGTGCTATATAAATAAATGTTGTTGTTGTTGTTGTTATTATATTATTAGGTGTGTTCTTTGTGGAGCTGGCTTGTTCTCCTTGTGTTAATGTGGATTCCCTCCTACAGGCCAACAAGAGGCTTTTGGGCTGATTTTTAATTGTATACTAGCCTTTCATGAGTGTGTTTTGTGGCCACCAAGGGGTGCTTCACCTCCCCAAACACCCGATACAAAGGTGTGGACACAAATGTAAAAGTACTAAGAGTCTTTATTTGTGGGCAGACTCTTTAAACCAAGTGTTTACAGCGACAAGTACCAGACAGTAGTAAGCACACCTCTTGTCTTCTTCTTCCCTCTCTCAGTCAATGCCTCCTCCATTCCTCTCACAAGCTTTGTCCTCCTTCCTCCTGACTCTGTCTCCTTGAAGTGAGGCAGGCGGCTCCTTTTATCTAATCCCTGGGATTGCTTCCGGTGATATGACGCAGCAGCTCTGGAACACTTCCAGGTGAGGTTGGAGTCCTACAGATTAGGGACTCCCAAATCCTCCAGCACTCCCTGATGGTCTCCACACGACCCAACAAGACAGTCGAATAGGAATACAATACCTGACATACCTTGTGGGCACACCTGTGAGAATCCAAGTCTGGGCTTGCTGCCATCTAGCTTCCTGGAGGAGACAAAGCCCTTTGTACAGTAGGCTGTATCCCCCTGTCCTTCCACCTCAAGGGTGTCCCAGCCGGGCCAGACTCCCAGCTGTCCCTCACAGTTTGTGTGTCTGTTCACATGTCCTGTTATGCACTGGCATCCCAACTACGGGTGATTCCTGAATAGGCTCTCTGTCCATTGCAGGGACATTTTGGCTAAGTGAAATTTATTTAGTATATTTAACTTTTAGATGTTAAATTTTGTGGGACCTGCATTTTTAAATGAAACAGAAACACACACACACACAAAAAGGCACTTTCTTGATGTTTAGTACCTACAGTATAAGCAGGCTAGAGTTTGCGTCAAGTAATTTTAGAGTGTGATTGCCATACAAAAATTATGGACAAATTGACAATAGTTATTTTCTGGCTGTACTGTACCTGAGTATTGCATTGAGCAGAACAGACTACTGTCAGGACATTACAGTCATTAACTTATTACTCCGAATCAATTAAAACTATGAAAAGTAAGGACTGGAACTAAAAAAAAGACAAATTGCACCATGAATTCAGTTTTTAAGCAACTACTACTACTAAGTTTAGAGTGGAGGTTAAAATTCTAATTTTGGCATATAAACCTTAGCCTCCTCTAACATTAAAGAACGTATCAGTGCCCACACCCCAGTGTATGCTTCGCAATCGCAAACCTTCTTAATATTTTCAGATTAAAAGATAATCCAGCAGGAGGCACGTGTTTTTAGTTTTAGGGGCTTTCATCAAATAAGCCCTCTAAGTCAGATCATTTAACACAATCCTCAAGGCATTCTTTAAGTGTAGAGTGCACTTGTCAGAGCTGCTGCTGAGGCTGCTCATATTGCGTTTTATTGTTTTATTTCTCAGTGTTCAGCAGTGAATTTTATTGCCATTTTGAGCCTTTTCAAATGATTTATTCCTCCTGATCTTAAAGCAGGACCTTGGACTAGAGGCGTCGGTGTCAGTGACAGAGCCAGTGTCAGATCTCAGCTGTATTCTATCAGAATGAGTTTGCCTTTGCTAGTGCCTGGTAATCTGGAGCTAGAATGTTGTTTTTATTTTCTCCATTGCCATTTACAAATTTATTTACATTCAAATACTATCTTTATATATAATCTTCATTTGGATCTTGATCTTTGTTTGTCCGCGAATTAATTAGAAGAAGAAGCACTAGATGGCAGTAGAGAGACAGCTAAAACATAGGCATTGCATTAAGAATCTCCTCCAGGCTTATACTACTGAAGACTGTAATACGCCAGTCACACCTCAAAACACAGACATTCAAACTAAACAAATTGTTGTGCTTTAAATTAACTAAAGAGATCTTCATTTAGATCTTGATCTTTGTTTGTCCGTGAATTCCACGCATGCGTAGACCACCTTCCAGTTTAGTACGTTGTTGTTACTCACGGATGTCAACAATGTGCCAGAATAACGAAAGGGGTGGTTGACAGCGTTACGCTGGTTAGCTCCTGAGGCCTGGTTAGAGAATGAGATTGCCGAAGATAAAAGGTACGTGCCTACGTAACATATGAATGAAAGAAAGACAGTGGGTAAAATGAATGACAACGTGACAGCACGTTCCAGAAATTATTATTGTTACGTTGTAGCTGGCGAGTGCTGTGCGTCTCACAGTTATACCGTGCCTTGCTCACATGTCAGTCAAGTGATCCCTATTTATGCTTTAAAGAGCCTGGATACCTGTGTCCCCCTTTTATAACCATTGCTCCGTGTATATTGCCTTACTCTTTGGATTGCCACAAAGCAACCTGCGAGATTGGAGAAAGGTTGAGAAGACATCGTGAGAGGAAACGATAGCGTCGTGAAAACGAGATGGACTGTGAACGGACAGAAGCAGAAATGCTTCTACACCACCACATAATTACTATTCGGACAGTGATTCCGAGTAGGCCATTCCTATCGAATCAATGTCCAAGGGTTTTCTTTTGTAATTCTGTTTCCCTTATAAAAAATCATAATGCTGTGCGACGAAGGGCCCAGTTCATGACTGGCAGCCGCGTTTAAACAGGGAGCCCTTCACAGACAACTTTAACACGCGCAACGTAGTTGGGCGCACATGGCTAGTAGTCATATAAACATGTAACCATTGTAACTTGAATTAAAAACTCCTCTGAATCTACTGGTGAGAGTGCCAGTTGTCATGTGGAGTTAGAATGTGCATCAAGGTTCCGGAGTTCAACAGTCTTCGGCAAGTGTTATATATGTGCTGAGTTAAAGGCAGCTGGGTGCAGTAATATTCTGTGCTGCCTATACGTCCCCTGAGATGTTTTACAAAACTTGCGCTGAGCAGGTGCCATACTAGGATGTTATGCATCCAGTGAGGACAGACTCCACTGTGCACCTGCACAACTTAGTAAGGACAGATTGACAACTCTGACCTTTCCTCAGATGTCTAATAAAGTAGGGGTCTTGGTGATTCTTCTTGACAATAGCTAAAATATCACAAAATGTGCTGTGTTTACTTCGATTTAGCAGTGATAGTCACTCCATGAAATTTTAAACTGCACCACCTCTCCATAGCATCAGCAGATGGCAGTATGGCCTGCATCCTGTCTCCTGCAATCTATGACCAGGTACTTGAGTTTGCTAGCATTAAGGCTGAGACTGTTGTTCTGACAACATTGTGTTGGGAGGTAAGTCTCATTTCTGTAAAGCGTCTCATTATTGTTGGTGATCAGGCCTATGAAAATGGTTTCATTAGAACATTTAATGATAGAATTGCCATTGTGTCTTTGGCCATAGTCATAAATGAACAACATGGGCCTTTGGTACACTTCCTTTTGGGGTGCCGGTGTTAAAAATCAAACATCAACAAATCCAATTAATGAAAAACAAACAACAACAGTTGTCACAAAGCATCTGGCAGCATCTATTTGTATCTATTTATTGAACACAATTACAATACAATTGTAGCAGTGCAGCCAGACAGAGTGAGCAAGCCAGGAACTAAACCTGATCTATGTGCTGTGCACCCATGCTAACTCACACTGAGCCTATTTAAGGCTGTTAGTCATTGCTTGATATCACGGTAAGACATGTTCAGCTTAACAATGACCATCTTAACTATGTACATAAATAATATGGCATAAGCGAAGCCCATAGATGTTGAAAGGCAGAGGAGTTTCAGAACTGTGGGACACCACGGCTAACAGGGCCAAAGAAGAGTGACAATTCTTTAACAAACTGCTGATTGTTAGGTCAAATAGACAGAAGTCACTCAGGCACAATAACACCAGTGTGTAAAAAAGACAGCAAGCATGCAAGAAGTACAGTATGTCAAATGCAACGCTGCGGTCTAAACAACTTGTAGTCCCCGACAGAATGGTCATTAGCAAACTGCCTTTTTTAGCTTAAGAAGTTTAATAGTCTAGCTTTGGCTGCTTTTCTTTGGTTTATTTTGAAACCTTCTGATGGTAAGCAGACAGCTCAATACTTCTGTAATCAAGAGATATAAGATGTGATGGCAGAGCTCTGGATGACTCTGACATGGATCCTGAAATGATCTGCAAGTTGTCTAGTTGTTTCACTCGTGTAAACTGCTGAACTCCTCATGCAAGTTGATACCTTATATGGCCTTCTGGGAGGTCTTCAGTGTTGAGAGGGACAAGATAGGATTGTATTGTCAGAAACATAAACATATGTGATGAAGAAACCATTACTGTTGAAAGTTGTTGTGAATGGTCACCCTGGGTAATGAGGACAAACACTTTGCAAGTATTATACTATTGTGAGAAAGCAGAGACCTAAAAAATAAATTTATAGGAAGCTTATATCTCAGCACTTTATGAAAATACTAATCAATGGGATGGCAGGAAGTTTGGCTCAAATCCTGACTTGGAGTGTCCTCCAAGTGAGTGTCCACATGGATTATTTTTCTGGTTTTCTCCTACATCTCTAGGCAGCTTTAATTTGGCCTCATTATGAGTGTGTATGTGTGTGTGTGTGACTCTTCCTTGTACCTAATGTTACTGGGGTGGCTTCTGGCTCTACCATGTCCCAGAAGTGGATTGACCAGATCTGAAAAACACATATGGATGGATAGATCAGAATAGTTAGCATTTGTCGCCATTTTGACTGTCAGCACAGATTGTAAAGCACCTAAGTCAGTGATGACAACTCAAAGCAAGTCTCATTACAATCATGTGTGTCGTAGTGGATGAGGCTTTGCACCTTAAGCCACAAGGTCCCCAGTTCAAGCACTACTAATGAATGTGGAACCTAAAAAGACTCAATAAATTTGCCTGTGCACCAACTATAATATTTACAAATCATACACTAAAGGTCAGCATTTATGGAGAAACATTAGTTAGTGCTCATTACAGAAAGGCATTACAGAAAATAAAGTGTGTTTTGTAATGCTTTTTAAATACAGTTATATGTAGTCCACTAATAGGATCTTGATTTGCAAGAATTACATCTGGGCCACACGGAGGTGCAGTGGTTTGCACTGCTGCTTCATGGCATGAAAGTACTGGGTGCACATGGTGGCCTGGCGACCCTCAGTGGAGTGCGTATGTCCTCACTGTCTCTGCTTGAGCTTCTTCTAGGTTTGCCTTCACATTCCAAAGGCGTGTACAGTACATGGATGCCTCTTTAAGAATCAGCATGCTCTGTTTTTTCCTCCTTTTGCCTGATATTCCTGGCCCTCCATATCCCTGAATTGGAATAGCTTAAGTTCAGGAATTTTTTTAATTTAGATGGATGATTAGATGTTTCATCTAGGGCAGTATAAACAGTGGCATGGTGGAAGTGCTGCTGTCTTCCAATAAGGAGGTCAGGGTTCCTGTTCCAGGTCCTTCCTGTGTGGAGTTTGCATGTTCTTCCTGTGTATTTGTGGGTTTCCTCTCATAGTCTTAAGACATGCGGGTTAGGTTGGTTGGCAGCACTAAATTAGCCTACAGTGTGTGTGTGTGTGTGTGTGTGTGAGTGAGTCTGTTCACTCTGTTATGTACTGGCGTCCTCTCCAGGGATTGCTCCTGCCTCATGCCCTGTGCTTTCTGGAATGAGCTCCAGGCCCCTGCAACACTTCTTAGTATTAAGTGGGCTTCAAAAATGGTATGGTATAGTATCTAGACTCATGATGCTTGTGCCCCAACAATCCTTAGAACTTTCCCAAGAGTCTATACAGGTATTTGTTATATTGTAGGGCTATCCTATGTTAATTAGTTTAAGATGATATATATATTAATTTTGTCAAATTTCTGATGTCAAGGGAAACAGACTTAAAGGCAAACCAGTCCATTAGAAGGCCCACTCTCACTCTCACACTGGGTCAATTTCAGCGCAACTGTCAGTATAAGTTGGAAAATGTGTAAATGGATTGGTAATTTTTCAGTCCAGTACTGTACTATATTTTTATTTTTGCCCACAAGAGGGCAGCAGGTGCCAATGATCTTCCTCTGTAGTGGATTTTTTTACCTTTTTGAATTAGTAAAGAAACAGAAAGCGGTTGCCAAACCAGAAAAGTACACTACCGCAATTCTTGAGGCCTACTTACCACATTTAAAAGGTAAAGTGCCCGGCCTAGATTTAATCCACCTTAGTGTGAATAAAAAGAAAATATGTTTGAGTTCAAAAAAGAGAGAGAGAATGAGTAAAACTATCCTGTAAAAGTTTTAGCAGTATTTATTCTCCAGATATTAATAGATTATAACAGAAGATTAAACAAACATATAAATTGAAACATAATGTTTCAGAAAACGACAGATAGTCAATTTAAATTCACCTAAAAATGTTCATTCGTTACGTGAATGTCATCAGGGTACAACTTTCAAATACTTAATTGGAGTAACTGGTGCCATGTATCTCCAGCTACTGTATCTCTGTAATGAAATGGTCTCTTCACAAGCTCAGTCGGTAAGAGCATCTACTGTGTTGACAGCCTTTCCTCTTTTGATTCTTTAGTGCTGCTGTGACAGTACTGCTTAAAGCAGTTAGGAAAGTACCCACAGATCACGAGTGTGTGTGTGATTGTGAGTGTGTGTTTTGCGCAAGATTCAGAGAGTGAGTGGAGAAATCTGAATGCACTGTGGTAATGAGCAATGAGATTAATGGCAAGCCGAATTAACATTTAGCGATATCTCAAAATGAATTTCAGATACTGTATCTTAAAATGTAATTTACTTTTCAAGATATCTGAAACTTGCTTTGAGATATCTTAAAATAATTTCCTTTACATTTTAAGATATCTGCCGTACATTTTGAGATATCTCAAATGGTTTTCAAGACATCTCAAATACATTTTCAAATATCTCAAAATAACCGTGCCTGCACTTCAAGATATCTTCAAATGAATTTTTAGATATCTTAAATTGACCTGTCATGCATTTTAAGATATCTCAAAATCATTTCCTGTAAAAATGTCTATTCTTTCAATAAGACTACCTGATTATTAAAAGATATCTTGAAATGTATTTGAGATATCTTTAAATGAGCGGGAAGTGATTTTGAGATATCTGTAAATGTATTTCAAATATCTTAAATTGTATTGTTGATATCTGAAAATGCTTTTAAAATATCTTGAAATTGTTAAGTGTGTTTTAAAGATATCTTAAAATGTATTTCACATATCTTGAAATACAGTTTGAGATATCTAGAAATATATTGTAAGATATCTGAAATGGAGCAGAGACCCATTTTAAAATACAATGAAATGAATTTTACATAATTAAAAATGTTTTTAAGCTATCTGAAACAACAGTGAATTTTAAGTTATCTTAAATCAGGCGTCCCCAACTCCGGTCCTGGAGGGTCCCAGTGGCTGCAGGTTTTCATTCTAACCTTTTTCTTAAATAATGACCTGTTTTTGTTGCTTATTAACTCCTTTTGAATTAAATTTAATTTGTTTGTTTTTTAAGATTTGTTCCGCTGAATTTCTTTATTGTTCCTCTGAATTGTTTCATTTCTTTCCTTAAATTGCAACTAAAGGGAAATGAAATGTGAAGTGAGTGAGCCAACAAAAGACCAACTAAATCAGGGCCTCAAACTTCAACCAATTTCACTCCAACCTTAATTAGGCTTCCTTAGGCTCTAATTTTTGTTGTTGATTAAACCCTTTCTTTAATTCCATGGCTTGTTGCTGCTCTCATTGTTCAATAGCATATATATATATGTTGATTTTCTCTTTTTTAAGAGCACTGTCAAAATGTTTTGGGGAACTCAGCAGATCAGCTTTACTCAGGCCTTCACCTTTCTTTATTTTCGGATATTGTATGATCAACAGTGTTGGTCATGTTTTGCTGGTCACATTTTGGTTCACTTTGTATCTCATTATTGTTTGGCTGCTAATTAAGGAAAAAAGAAACAACAGGGGTCTGAGTCTTCAAGAGCACATCAATTAATATTAATTCAAAAGAAGTTAATTAGGAGCAAAAACAGGTCAGTAATTAAGAAAAAGGATAGAATGAAAATCTGCAGCCACAGGGGCCCTTCAGGACCAGAGTTGTGGACCCCTGTCTTAAATGCTTTTTATCCATCCATCCATTATCCAACCCGCTATTTCCTAACTACAGGGTCACAGGGGTCTGCTGGAGCCAATCCCAGCCAGCACAGGGCGTAAGGTGGGAAACAAGCCCCGGGCAGGTCGCCAGCCCACCACAGTGTGCACACACCCACACATCAAACACAATTTAGAATCACCAATGCACCTAACCTGCATGTTTTTGGACTGTGGGAGGAAACCCACACAGACACGGGGAGAACATGCAAACTCCACTCAGGGAGGACCCAGGAAGCAAACCCGGGTCTCCTAACAGCGAGGCAACAGTGCTACCCACTGCACCACCGTGCTGCCCATAAATGCTTTTTAAGATATCTTAATTATATTTTCTGCGGTGGGCTGGCGCCCTG
The DNA here is from genome assembly GCA_026402145.1 of Polypterus bichir lapradei. NCBI lineage: Eukaryota > Metazoa > Chordata > Cladistia > Polypteriformes > Polypteridae > Polypterus > Polypterus bichir. Next base: position 62,489,382 of record JANRMT010062796.1, read on the forward strand.
CCCGGGGTTTGTTCCTGCCTTGCACCCTGTGTTGGCTGGAATTGGCTCCAGCAGACCCCCGTGACCCTGTGTCAGGATATAGTGGGTTGGACAATGACTGACTGACTGACTGACTAATTATATTTTGAGATATCCTAAAATAACTTCTCACTCCTTTTAAGATATCTCAAATACATTTTTTAAAATAGACAGTAAGTCTCATTGAAAGAATAGGAAATTTTACAGGAAGCGATATCGAGATATCTCAAAATGCACAGGAACTTATTTCGAGATATCTTGAATTGCATTTCAGATATCTCAAAATGTACAGCATATCATTTCAAGATATCTTGAAATCTATTTGAGATATCATGCAATGCTTTTTTAGATATCTTAAAGTAGATGTATTTTTAGATATCTGTAATTCAGTTTGAGATATCTAAAATGCATTTCCAGATATTTTTAAATTCATTTTCAGATATATCTAAATGATAATTCGACTTGCCATAGATATTACCAGGAACATTAAGTCTGCATGCACAAAATATCACAAAAGCACTGCTCTGAGACGTCCAGACAGTTACAGTATGTTGCTGATGACAGGGGCTGACACAGGTGGATGTGACATGGACAGAGCAACACACAAGCTATGAAGAGCTGAATACAAGCGAGCTACCAAAAAACGCACATCATAATGCACAGCCTAACTGACCTTGTCATCGATTGCTTATGGCAGTTGGGGACCCGATCTAAACTAGTGAAGCAAAGATTTAATGCCACAGAGTATGTGAACATCACAGCCAGTCATGACAGCATTGCGCCAATCTGCCGGTGGACTTTTCAGAGGCATAATGCTCCGTGCCACAAGGCTTTGAAAATATTTAATTAGTTCAGGATAACGATTATGAATCTGGTTACATTAGTTAATAATCAAATGAAGTAGTTCTGGAAAGAGATGCTGCTCAAAACTGGGCCAAATAACCATGGAACACTTTGAGCTGAAACAGTCAAAGCATCATTGTGCTGCTCTTCAGTTGCTTTTTTAGTCCATACTGCAAAGAATTAAGGCTGGTCTGAGTACAAATGAGGGGCAGAGGTGCTGTTACAAAGGTATATGTAATAAAGTGGCCAATCATATTTAACAAAATACAAGATTGATCGATTTGTACTCATATTTTCTTCTTTAACAGCTCGTTTCAAAGTGATATCTGCTCTTAACCATACTTATGCGTGTATCTTATGAGACATTGTTTTGCTGTTACAGTTCTTCATAAAAACAAAGGCTATCCCGGCCTGAATGAATCCTGCATGCACATCATCAAATACAATCACAACAACCCCAGGCAAATTAAATGTAACATGATGTCTTTGGCTCGTGGGAGGAGAATGGAGAAATCCCATCTGGACACCAGAAGAGCATGAAGTTGATGAGGTAACATTGTGTATCACCCTCACTAATTCCATGTATAATTTATAAAACTTCAGTCGTGACTTCCAAGTTGACTCAGCTCAATGTTTTATCACAATTATGCTCCTTCACCATGGCAATTTAAGTGGGTTGCAATGCCTGGTGCTCATACTCACAAAATATATTATCTACTGAAATTAGAGTCAATGCTAGTCAAATAATTGATCTGACTAAATAAAAACTGTGTATGTTTTTCTATAAAGTATAAGTGTTTTATATAAACTATATCTATTTTAAGATGATGTCTACAATCACATGCATGCAGTAATTGAATTACAACAAGTAATAAAGTGGGTAATTGCTGCAATCAGTTCTTTCAGTGATATAACCACTGATGAACAGTAAACAAGAAATGTGATGGCAGGATAGATAGGAAGGAAGTGAAAGCATTACAATTACAGATCATTCTAATCAACTGTCTGTAGCATCATGCATCACCACATCAGAGCTCCATGACCTTCTCCCCACACCTGTTTTGATATCATTAAACCAACTGGTTATGGCGCAACTGTAATATGTATGAGGACGATCACAGACACATAAGGAATAGGAGCCACATCACATCAGATTTCAAATATTTTATAAATTCAGTGGGATTCTGCTGATAACTAATAACCTTCAAGTCTCTTGGTTTTCTGTAGTACTGTGTGAATGCCAGGTGGCACTGTTGCCCCTTTTAACCCAACAGACAGACGCACAGGACATAGGTTAAAAGCACCAAGAAGTATTTTAATACTTTGTCTTTTTGAAAACAGTGCTCAAAGCACCACAGCCACAATAAATAGGCCAATAAACACAATAATCAACACAATTCTTTCTATATATCTCCTTCACTACCTCCCGACTCTGGCTCGCTTCCTGGGTTCACAGCAGTCCTTTATATAGTCCTTGACCCGGAAGTGCTTCTGTCCTGTCCACGTGACTTGCTAGCACTTCCAGGTCAGATGGAGAACTTGCTTTTTTCTTCTGTCCTTGTGACTTGGGAGTACTTCCGGGCTATGGATGAGGCATGACTCCTCCGGTCCTCTTGCAACATCTCCGGGCGGTGTGGAAACTGAATGTTCTCTTCGTTCCCTTGTACTAATTCATGTCTGAGAAGTAGGCTTTACAAAACCATGTAAAATCATGCTTTGTTTTAGCAAACAGAAAAATATTTGTGCAAAGAACTCAAGGTCTATGCATTCCACACGTGAGTCTGCCTTATCACGTTTTCCCTTAGCTTACATCTGAACGACATAACAAAAGGAGCCAAGAAATCAAGTTTTACAAGGGACATTAAAGGGCCTCAAGGATTGTGTATAATAAATGTGTTGACTGTTGCATTTTATAATGATATTAAATCACGCATGCTAGGGGTATAAAACTGGACCCCACCCAACAGACGGGGTTCAGAGGAGCCCTGACACTGTCATGTATTGATTGTCTGCTTTTCTGAAACTTTTCTCACTGTGACACTGAAAAATAAAGCTGCTTTATAATTCCACCTGCTGTCTGGTCTGAAAACTTCGTCCACAGCGGCACCTATGGTACCTAGCAGGGCTGCACTGTCAGACTCCATGTCCCATAGTGCCCTGCAGTCCAGGAAAGCTGCCATTGCAGTGTCCACAAGTAGCTTCGTTTCCCCATCCTTTTATTCTTTGGGAATCCCGGCCTGGCCATCCATCACAACTGTCATGTCCATCTGAAAGTACTGAGACCAAATGAGCACACAGGATTTTAGATCAAGTCTTAATCCTAACCTCCCTTCATTTGTATTCAGTCTTTTGCATGGTGTGGACACTATATAGCTCAACCTTGTATAAGTCCTTTAAAATCAATACTCTACAGTTTTTTGCCCAATAGAACATCCACATTTTTTTTCATTTAAGCAGACTTGGTACAAATTCCTGACTCTTAACTGTGCCTAGAAATGTTGCACTCTTTATTTACTGGACTGATATCAACCCCATCTTTGGTGAGGTATTGTCTTGTATTCATTACCATTAGGATTGGCTCTGACTCTCCACACCCATAAACTGACTGGAATAAGTTCAGCAAACAGATACAGTCATATATTAAACTTTATACTCATTTACCAGACTAGCAACACATCCGTAGTAGACTCCCACCATATGTCAGTGCTTTGAGGACATGCTGCAGCTCCTGTGATACTATATTGGAAAAAGTGAGTTTATAAACTGGATAAACATTAAAATTGTTTAGTGACAGCTTGGGTTCAAGAATGAATTCAGTTATAAAAAGGATATGTGATCATCACAGTGAACACCCCCCTACACTCACTTTTTTAGTATTTGTGAATGGTCAAATGTTTTAAGTCTGAAATCAAAAGGAGCTGATATTATATGTGGACATATGTGAGCTTCCGTGTATTAAAATTGGGAATTACAAGTTGTAAAATAATCACAAAGACAAAAAAAAAAGTTTGGGAGGTCCACCCCATATACTTGAAGTTAGTGGTTGAAAAGTGATGGGTCTTTACAGACATGAGCTCCAAGCAGAACTGAGGCTTCTTACAAAATGTCAGCTCTATACTGCGATAGACAGGAAATGATGTAAAAAATGGGGGGAGTCCTGGGAACCAGAAATGACATCAGGAGAAGGTGGGATCTGGAGTCACGGAAGAGGAAGTGGCAAGGGAAGGTTTCTGAGAACCTGAAAAGGAAGTGGAAAGTGGAGACCTTTGAGAATTGGAAGTGGACTTAAGATGGTGGTTCTTCAGTAGGTCTGCTGGGGAAAAGGAGAAAGAGCTAGAGGGCAGTACCAACCCCCGGTCCAGCTGGGAAATACAAGTATTTGAACCCTCAAACTGTCTCCCATGCTCTCATGGGTCTTTACAGACATTAGCTCCAGACAGAACTGAGGCTTGTTACAAAATGGCAGCTACTATATATACTGCTACAGACAGGAAATTATGTAATAAATGGGGGGAGCCCTGGGAACCAGAAGCGAGGTCACAAGGAGGTGGGATCTGGATCCACGGAAGAGGAAATGACAAGGGAAGGCTTCTGACATCTTGAAGAGGGAGTAGTAAGTGGGGCCTTCTGAGGACCAGAAGAGGACTTAAGATGCTGGTTCTTTGGTGGGTCTGCAGGGGAAAAGGAGAAAGAGTTAGAGGGCAGCACCAAACCCCTGGTCTGGCGGGGAAATACAAGCATTCAAGCCCGTAAACTGTGTCCAATGTGCACGTGTGTGACAAAGTTTATAGCATTTATGTTTTATAGTGTATGTTTCTTATTTCAGAACCAAATCAATGGACACATAACTCTACAATATCAAGCATAATACTACATTGAATTTTTAATGACAGAGAATGACGCACCTTCAGAGACTCAATCCCATACAGTATAGGCAGCACATATCAAGACCAGCTCCCTTTAAATGGCATAGAGGTGGACTCCAGAAATACATTTTAGTGAATTATCATGGAGGATCAAAGAGTGGCAGTGTGTGACATGGCAGGCACTGTATGTTTTAGTTATGGAGGGGGTTCTGAATCCATTCTTCATAAACAATTAAGCATGAGAAAAATCAATGCATATGGGCTACTCAGATTGTTGACTCTTGAAAATGAATCATTGTGTCCAATGTGCCAAGGAAATCCTTGAGGTAATGAGTTTGGACTGGCAGAAATTTAAGTAGAGTTTCATAAGGTGGCATTCATCACAATGATCCAGAATCCAAACAGTAGTTCAAACAATGGAAGCATGGTGTTTGTCCAACATCAGCAGCCATACCACATACAATCCAGAGCAGGTCATCTACCTGAAGCTTATCATGTTCGGGGCTGGTCAATACTTGGATGGGAGACCAAGCAGGAAAAGCTTGGGTTGCTGCTTGAAGAGGTGTTGGTGAGGCCAGCAGGCGGTGCTTACCCCATGGTCTGTGTGTGGATCCCAATGCCCCAGTGTATTGACTCGTACACTGTGCTGTAAATATTGTGCCATCCTTTAGGTTATACATAAAACAGAGGTCCTGACTCTGTATGGTCATAAAACATTAAACAAAGAGTACGGTGTATCCCAATGTCCAGGCTAAATTGCCCACCACAGCCTAGTCATTCTGACCTCCTAATCATCCCCTGTCTCTAATTGGCTAACTATCTCTCATCTCTTCACCATCTAACAGCTAATGTGTGGTGAGTGTAGAAGCACAAAAATGGCTGCCATCGCATCATCCAGGTTGATATTATACATTAGTGGTAGTTAAAGTGGCTCCCCACTCACTATGAAAAGTGCTTTGAGCAGTGAGAACAGTACTATATAAATGTAAAGAATTACTATTATAAAAGAAATTCAATGTCCAAGCCAACACCCAGAAGATCTTATGTTTTTTAAGATGTTAAGGTTGTAAACCATATTGATTGCATGTCTCAAAAAGCCCACATAACTTGTGAGTATTAAAATGTTTTTTGGTGTTTGTGAAAGTCAATCAGAGAAAAATGGTGAGGAAAGCTGTCAACCTTCTGCCTCCCAATAATGTCCAGGATCACACTGTAAGATCGAAAGAGAAGCCACACCACCATATTCTCCAGACCTGGCTCTGAAAATGGAACCTGCTATGGTAATGATAAATGGGAGAGGTGCTATTTAAATAATATGTATTATTATTATTATTATTATTAGTAGTAGTAGTAGTAGTAGTATCAAGTCAGCTACACAAGAGCAGTGGTACAAGCAAGAGAAAATGTCTTATTGGAGTGGCTTGGGGGAGCTTTGTGAATTTTATAACATGTATTAGTATTTACAGGGATTACGTTGAAGAGCGGGCTTTCTCCTGTTTCTCAGATGCGGTGTTGGCATCTTTTCTTGAGTTGTTCTTAGCCATTCTTCTGCGATATCCAGTAAATATCCACTTTCCCTGTTTGGCGATCAATCAGCACTTAAGTGTGATTTGTGATTCCCGGGCACCGCACTTACAAGGTCATTTGTGGGTAATTCACCCAAAACTGAACTTGTCCAGTTGCTTTATCCCTTCACTCATCATCTTAAAAGCCGCCCCCACTGTAATTTAGGGCCATCACGGTTCCTGCTGAGTCATGCGGGTGCTGTCAGAGTTCAGCACTGTGCCTGCAGGCAAGCGTTATGGCAGAGCAGCTGGTTTTAGTTTATTGCATTTTTATTGTTTGTAATTGTATGTGAAAGTAGCAGTGGCATTTGTTTCCTGGCCTGCTTCACGCTCCCACCTACGCGTCAACACTCTTGAATGATCTGCCGGAAAGGATTTATTTGTGCCTACTTTTGACTAATTTCATCAGGCTGAGAAGCAACAAGTCTAAAGTTTCAGTTCATTTTGGGATGTTTTTCTATATCTGGCCTAAAAAATAAATCAGGACAATCCACTGTTCTGTAAATAAATGGACTGAAACTCTCTCGGCATATGAAAACTGAAGACAAGTAGGAGAATTCAGGCTTTCAGGGTGTGCTTCACTTTAATGGCACAGTCTAAGAAAATCAATCACTCTTTCCTTTACTTAAGCCATTTCACTGAGAACACAAGTGCACAATTCTTTACAAGACGTGCAAGAATACAATTCAAAACAATAAAATAAAATACAACCTCTCCAATTAATAAGAAATCACATAGAAATAAACACTGAGAAGAGACTAAGATGAAAATAACCTGAATGTACGTCGGTGTAGTTCAACAACAGGAGTTGATTTGCAGCACCATCCGCTAAAGAATGAAATAACAACACATTGAATTAATGTAGGTGGGTTTCTGAGTAGAGTTTGAGGTTTAGCGTCAATAGAGCACCATGAACAGATGTACTGGTAACTTAACTGAGGGGCTAATTGCTCCAATATGCGTGTGGGCGTGTGGTTCAGTGGTTAGCACTGCTGCCTCACGGATTCCGTGTCCTAAGTTCATATCCTGTGCCCAGTTGTTTCCCATATGGAGTTTTTTCCTAAGCCCATGTGTGTTTTCCTTCAGGTAGTTCAATCTTCCTCCCATAGCCCCAAAGACATTCAGGTTAAGTCATTCGAAATTGGCACTGTGCAAGTCTGGCTGTGTGCCTGAGTGAAACAGGATAAACAGGTGCTGGCCCCCTAACGTATGCCCAGTGCCGTCAGGGTAGATTTTACCCTTGGATTTAGTGCATTTGAGAACTTTGGGTCTTGTTTAGCTGGTTCTTTGTCCTATTTGCTGCCAGGATGCTCTTCAGCTTTTTTCCGTAATTTATAACCAATATTCAAAATGGATGATGCTGAAGGAAAACTACAACCCTATTCTCTTTGACTTTATTAATCAGATTCTTACTGCATGAAAGTTGGGAAAAGGTAAGCAAGGTGTGGTGTACAGCCTGGACACAGACAGGTAGACATGATCTTTCTCCACACACACGTTTATTTACAGCTATTATATACAAGTCTTAAGTGCACATTCCCAGTGCCTCAGCACCAATCACCCCTTTAAGTCCTGGCCAACACAATGCCTTGCTCAGTCTTCAAACTGCCTCCACTCCTCTCCTCCTAGCTCCGTCCTCTTCCACCCGACTCCAGCCATCAAAGGGAGGGAGGTGGCCTCTTTTATACACCCCCGGATGGGCTCCAGGTGCTTCCTGAGGAGCCTCCGCCGACACACCCCCGTGTGGCAGAAGTACCAGCTGTGTAGCCAGAAGCCCTCCGGGTGTCCCTGATCCTGAGGTGCTGAGGTCCAGGGCTCCCAAGGCATTGGGGCATCCCCTGGCGATGACCACGGACCCCTACAGGGTTGGGCTTCCAAGCCCTCTACCCGTGGCCCCCAACACAACCAGGGCGGTCGCCCCCTCGTGGTCTGGAGGAGGCACAAGCCCTCCTCTGGTCCTCCTGGGCGTTCCGGCTGGGTACCACCCCCAGCCGCGTGCCACAAAGGACTTTACATGAGATTTTGGTGTGGGAGACGCCATCAAGAATAGCCTGTCAGGAGAGCAAGGCTTCCAAAAATATCCAGCGGCTCTAAGCTTCCCTGATGCGTATGAACCTCCATCCACAATGCCGTATTTCTTAATGGTAGAGGCTTCTTATCATAAAAAATCTAGCCTTAGTTAACTTGAAACAGAGACAAGAAGGCAAATGAAGTAAAGTAAAGTGAGAGAAGTGAAGTATTTTCACCAGGATTTCTTGCCTGTATTCACAAGTGAGGATTATGTGGATTATGAGACTGATCAACAGGAGAGTGAAGTGACAAAAGATACTTCAGGAAAAGAAGGGACACTAATGCCAGAGAAACTAAGTCCTATGACAAAAGCTGACAGTTTACTGGTCACACCACCTATAGTCATAAGACTGCGACCTGAATTAAAGTTCCTCTGCAAAGCTGCAGGCTTCTTTCTTTGTGACAATCTGAACTAACTTGTCAGAATGAGAGAAACCAGGAGGTCAAACAAACTTTTCATTTATTTTCTAGAGTGGGTTGAGTGGTAGCTTTGAGGCAGCGATCAGAAGGTTGCTGGTTCAAAACCTGTAAACCAGAAGTGATTCCACTCCGTTGGGCCCTTGAGCAACTGCTCCATCCTGGGTATGACGTTAACCTGCCTCCAGTCCTGAAAGCAGGTCCTCCAACTTACAGGGAGAACACAGGGGTTGGTGGCAGGATTGGCACTCCAGCCACTGTAAAAATCCTCACACTGTTCCCCCTCCATTTCAACTAGTGTGGTGCTGAGGTGCATGGCTTCACTTGGGTCCTAATTTGGGATCCTGAGGTGGTTCATTGTGTGGCTGCTCCCAACCTCTCTGCAGTGAACATCAAACTAAGGCAGAGTTGGTTGTTTCAATGTATTCTTAACAGTTGCGTCAACTGACTTGCTATGACCTGCAATGTTTGACATATAGAAGCTGCATGAGCCATCTTTTGGATTAATTCATTCTTTTATGGCACTCGTCAATGAGGGCACTAAAATACACATCGCAAGCAATCAATCCATTACAATGTGAATGGTTTATGGTGTTGTGTGAACGGAAGTTTCTTTATAATCTGAGAATAACGGTAAGTTTATTGTCACCTCCATTCAGGGTAGAGTAAATGTTTGACTTTTTCCGCTGCACCTACAGCACTCCTACATCCTACAAAAACAAATATTACAGTGAAAAGATTAACATAACATTCTCACACCGTCAAAGTCCAGCTCAGCGTCACAGCTAGTGCTAGCGCAAGGCAGGAAACATCACAAGGGCCGCTCACACACTCAGACAGCACCGATCTGGAATTACAAGCTAACTTAACCAGCACCACTTGGTGATGCGAGAGAGAAACACAGGAGTAGGGAAAACATGCAGTCTCCGCATGGACAATAACTGGCATCTCTCCAGCATGCAGCCAGGCATAAGACATGAAAGTGGAGTAGAAAAGAGTTACCGATGGGGAAATCTTGCAGCCCCTAGTCCTGGCCCACAAAGACCAGGATTACATTTAAAAAACGATAAGATAATTTATTTAAAAAAACAGAAATGTAGACAGTGCCTCTAATTTAAACAGATAAGAATGAGTGGAGACTGTTCATTTGACATTATATTCAGGACTTAGTAAACTTTTTAAAGTTAAAGCATTTCAAAATTTTTGTTTATTTACTTCATCAAAAAGACAGGTTATATCGTTTTTGTTTATTTATTATTTTTGTAAAGATGTGCCATATTCAAAAATAAAAGTGATAGCAGAACATGATTACTTTTATTTGTAGCATACATGTTTTTAATAACATTTTACAATAAAAGAGTTAAAAACCAAGCCCAACTAGACTTGGGTGGCTTAAGTAGCCTTCATAAGCAATAGATAGATAGATAGATAGATAGATAGATAGATAGATAGATAGATACTTTATTAATCCCCAAGGGGAAATTCACATACTCCAGCAGCAGCATACTGATAAAAAACAATATTAAATTAAAGAGTGATAAAAATGCTGGTAAAAGAGATAATAACTTTGTATAATGTTAACGTTTACGCCCCCGGGTGGAATTGAAGAGTTGGGGAAAGAACGATCTCAGTCTGTTAGCGGAGCAGGACAGTGACAGCAGTCAGTTGCTGAAGCTGCTCCTCTGTCTGGAGATGATCCTGTTCGGTGGATGCAGTGGATTCTCCATGATTGACAGGAGCCTGCTCAGCGCCCGTCGCTCTGCCTCAGATGTCAAACTGTCCAGCTCCGTGCCTACAATAGAGCCTGCCTTCCTCACCAGTTTGTCCAGGCATGAGGCGTCCTTCTTCTTTATGCTGCCTCATAGGCACACCACCGTGTAAAAGAGGGCGCTCACTACAACCGTCTGATAGAACATCTGCAGCATCTTATTGCAGATGTTGAATAACGCCAGTCTTCTAAGGAAGTATAGTTGGCTCTGTCCTCTCTTGCACAGAGCATCAGTATTGGCAGTCCAGTCCAATTTATCATCCACCTGCACTCCCAGGTATTTATAGGTCTGCACCCTCTGCACACAGTCGCCTCTGATAATCACAGGGTCCAGGAGGGGCCTGGGTCTCCTAAAATCCACCACCACAAAGTCCTTGATTAGGTTCCTATATTTCTCCTCCTGCCCACTCCTGATGCAGCCCACGATAGCAGTGTCTTTAGCGAACTTTTGCATGTGACAGGACTCTGAATTGTATTGGAAGTCCGATGTATATAGGCTGAACAAGACCGGAGAAAGTACAGTCCCCTGCAGCGCTCCTGTGTTGCTGACCACAATGTCAGTCCTGCAGTTCCCAAGACGCACATACTGAGGTCTGCCTGTAAGATAGTCTACGATCCATGCTACCAGGTATGAATCTACTCTTATCTCTGTCAGCTTGTCCCTAAGGAGCAGAGGTTGGATGGTGTTGAAGGTGCTAGAGAAGTCCAGAAACATAATTCTTACAGCACCACTGCCTCTGTCCAAGTGGGAGAGGGATCGGTGCAGCATATAGATGATGGCATCCTCCGCTCCCACCTTCTCCTGGTATGCGAACTGCAGAGGGTCGAGGGCATGGCGGACCTGTGGCCTCAAGTAGTGAAGCAGCAGCCGCTCCATGGTCTTCATCACATGTGACATCAGGGCGAAAGGCCGGAAGTCATTCAGCTCATTAGAACATGATACCTTTGGGACTGAGGTGATGCAAGATGTTTTCCAAAACCTCGGGACTCTCCCCTGTTCCAGGCTCAGGCTGAAGATGCTCTGTAGAGGACTCCCCAGCTCCAGTGCACAGGCCTTCAGCAGTCGTGGCGATACTACATCTGGACCCACTGCTTTGCTGGCATGAAGTCTCCTCAGATCTCTGCTCACCTGGGCTGCTGTAATTGTGGGTAGGGAGGGTCTCTCCTATGCTGGTATCAGCAGAAGGATGGGTGGAGGGTGCAGTACTCCAAGGTGAGAGTGGGTTAGGGTGGTCAAACCTGTTAAAGAAGTTGTTCATCTGGTTTGCTCTCTCCACCTCTCTCTATGGTGGCTCCCGGCTTCGAGCTGCAGCAAGTGATGATCTTCATCCCATCCCACACTTCCTTCATGCTGTTATTGTGATATAATCATTGTCTTATTTTGTCCATTTAAACCAGAGGTTTCAGGTTATCCTCTCCCTTAAAGGGCTTTTTTGAATGGATTTAAATTTTAAATGTCTGTGCAAGCCTTGGAGTCAGCCATTTTAGTTTGACCAATGAAGCTCTGCTCAGGTTTTTTGCTTACTTTGAGACCTGTTTATCCGTTTGCCACATTTGTTTTACACTATCACAGCAGCAAGCTTCTTTCTTCTTCCATTCACTTCTAGATCAATTCAATTATTTTTTTTATTGTTCTTCTTTTGCATTTTTTACAGTAACAAATATCATGTAATTTACTTAGGTCAACTTCAAGCTACCGGAGAAGCAAGCTGGTGTGGCAGAGGTTTGCACAATTCGCTGAAGTATCTCGGGTTTCCTCCTGTGTGCACAACTCTGCTGCAGTTTCAATAACTTATACTGAGGGCCTGTTTAGCTGTCAGCAGCAAGTTGAAATAACCCTTGTCAAGGTAAATTTAAAAGAGTAAATCAATCAGTAATTAACATTACAAAGAATGCTTCTTTTATATAAATTCACCAATGCTTTTTAAAACAAAGTCTTTCAAATTTCAAAAATGTGCACAGCATGCAAGATATCTCATCAAAAACATAACTTTCCTGACATACTGTATTTCTTTGAATAATTAGTGTACCAAATTTCAATAACAGCAACAACAACAATAATAATAATAATGATAATAATAATAACTTTATTTATATAGCATTTTATCATACATATACATGCAACACAAGGTGCTTTCCACACATTAATCAACAAAAACATAAATATACCACATTTACTTGGATTATTATTAATTAAGACTATGATCATTTCTAATAAATATATAAATAAATAAATCTATATATATAAAATTCTTTTCACGTTTGAACCGGAAATTACGTATGACCAGAGAATATATTATAATACAGGAACTAATCACTTCGTTTGTGGACACCATTTTTATATCATCTTACAAATTGTTATTATTTGTGTGAGAGTTATTTTACTGATATTGAAAAGAAGTAAACACAAACACACAGATTTATCCCATAGAAGTGCGCCCCGCGTCACCCTCTCCCAGCCCTCCTCTCTGGACTCCAGCGCTGAGCCATTCGCCACCAGGCGCATTCTGACAGAGAAGTTTTATTTATTTGTCCACGTGACTGTCGCAGAAACTGCCACATTATAACTTTTTTTAATTGGCACTACTTGATGGTAGAAGAGATAAGGAAAACAGCTTTGTGTCTTTCTACTTTCTAACTGCGCCGAGCTGTAAACAATGTGAAGGTGACACTGCCTTCAGCGGCGAGGGGTCGTGAGAACAAAGTGGATGCTGGGAGACGCAGAATGTTGGGCTGCTACGCCGGGAGCTTCGCAGTTTTTGTTCTCGCACTGTTTGTGACACTTTGAGTCCCCCTCGGCTCCTGGGAGAGTGGAAATCTTTGTGAATGAGTGTGATTGGCGCCATCGAAGCAAAACTCTCTTTGTAAATTGCGCTGCACGACTACTTACTGTCCGTTAAGGTGAGTTCAGGTTACTAAAACCCCGCAACATTCAAGGTTGCTTTTGTGATGAATTCTTTTAAGACGATGGAGGGTTTACATCTAAGAAGATGTACCGACCTCTTTATGTTAAGTTTTGGACTTGGGAATTGTTTGGACCTTCTGCCTGTTAAGCACGGAAGGGCAGCATCCACATTTCTCAGAATCATTTTTCTCTTAAATCACATCCACGTAGTGCAAGGTTGTCAGGCAGAAATTTGCAGGATCGCATAGAAAATGTAATTTCTATACCACAGCGGTCGTGTAGCGCCTTTCACAAGGGATGTGCTACCGAGAGATGATCCAAATACATTTAAGCTGCTTTTAGTGCTACTTACCTGTTGTGTTATAGTGCCTTTAAAATGTACTTTACCCAAAAGCACTCCAGTACTGCTCAATGTATCTTTACTTCTTACATGCTAATGTTTTACTGTTTAATAATTTATATACTACATTTTATTTTTTCCCTTGCACTCAGTGAGCGAAGCCACTGGGTAATCAGCTAGTAAGTAAATAAATAAATAAATAAATAAATAAATAAATAAAGAAAAAAAGAAAGAAAGTATACTAAATACAAAATCAACCAGGTATTTTTAAGCAAAATTTAACCACTAAAGTGCAAAACAAACCTTCATTCTTATCAGAAAAAGGTTTTCTAATTAAAATATTTCTACATTAAGGCTGACAATAGAAAAAGCAGATCTAATTAATCTATACTAATAAAAGGCAAAGCGCTCACTCACTCACTCACTCACTGACTGACTGACTGACTGACTCATCACTAATTCTCCAACTTCCCGTGTAGGTAGAAGGCTGAAATTTGGCAGGCTTATTCCTTACAGCTTCCTTACAAAAGTTGGGCAGGTTTCATTTCGAAATTCTACGCGTAATGGTCATAACTGGAAGGTATTTTTCTCCATTTACTGTAATGGAGTTGAGCTTGACCGCCGTGGGGGTGGAGTTTCGTGTGACATCATCACGCCGCCCACGTAATCACGTGAACTGACTGTCAACGCACTATGTAGAAAACCAGGAAGAGCTCCAAAATACGCTGAACAAAACATGCATTATATAATTGAGAAGGCAGCGAAACATTAAGAAGCGAGCGAGTGACATACTACCATATTCATCAGTACAGCTACTTCGGAAACAAAGCGAGGTATAAACCTAAACTTTAAATTAACTTAATTGACAGGCTGCCGCTGGTGCTTTTCGTGCCCACGGGTAATGCGGGATACAAGTTTAATGAGAGGACGCAGGATATAAACGAGAGTTTTGATCACTTTGTAACTAAGTTAAAATTGCAGGTGAAGGGGTGTGCTTATGCAAATTCCGAGAGACTGTGTTTGTGGGGGATTGACAGTTAAGGCGGGTGGGGGAGTCACGTCATCATCTCCCCTCCCATTTACCTCATTTCGCTCTGAGCTGAGCTCCGCGGCTAACGCCGTCTTCCGAAGCAACTTCGTCACACTGCCACCAAATACAGAGAAATCCACAAGTTAATACACACTCTGACTCTAGACTTTCTCCACACTGAATCCTCCAGGCACTACTTACAAAAGGTTACATTGACAATCGTGTTACGTTATTTTTAAAATGTTTAATTTTCTTAGCACAAGCACAGCTGAGAAGCTTCGATGCATGTGCTCCATAACGCGTTAAAAAATAATGCATTTAATCACACTTTGCATTACAATCAAAGGGGAACTTTTGTCAATGCATGATTTCCTGGTACACCGATAACATTGATCAGCGCATCCCAATTCATTTTAACCTCGCACCACCTTGGTTTGAGAAGAAGTATGAAAAAATATGAGGTTAACACACAAAAACAGATCACCAATTCAAGCTTTATGAATAATCGATTCGCCATCAATAATTGTTTTGGTAAAGCCATACTCAGTGTAATCCTCCTTCCATTTTATAATTTTTCCGCCACTAGCCATGATTAAATGAACGGTAAAAAAGTAAGAGCGAAGCGAGGGTGACTTATTTAGGCAGGCAT
>JANRMT010062796.1:62509852-62520889 GCA_026402145.1 Polypterus bichir lapradei
ATTTTTTGTGGGCGGAGTAAGGAAGGGAGGAATCAAAAATGACACCAAGATTCTTTGCAGTAGAGGCAGGTCTGATGAGATCACCGCCAAGATGGACTGGGAAGGAGCTCATTTTATTAAGTTGCATTTTAGTCCCAATTTGCAGGAGTTCAGTTTTGTTGCAATTTAATTTTAAGGAGAACTGCTCCATCCAGGTTTTAATTTCACTAATGCAGGTTATGAGCTGAGAAAGCTCTGATGAAGTTCCACTTTTAACATTGAAGTAGAGTTGAGTATCATCTGCATAAAAATGATAGCCCAGTCCATAGCTATGAATAATATGGCCAAGGGGAAGCATATAAATACAGAAGAGAAGAGGGCCGAGGACAGAGCCCTGTGGAACTCCTTGTGTGACTGGCGCCAAGCTGGATCTGCTGTTGCCAAGACTAACAAACTCTTGCCTATCAGTCAGATAGGACTTGAACCACTGGAGGGCAGTGCCAGAGATACCCAGCATGTTCTCCATTCTGGACAGTAGAATGTCATGTCTGACCTGAGTGTCAAATGCTGCACTGAGGTCTAATAGAATTAATATGCTGGTTTGTCCAGAGTCTGCTGCCATAAGCAAATCATTGGTTACCCATAGCAGAGCAGTTTCACAGCTGTGCTGCACCCTGAAACCAGACTGAAAGGGTTCCATCAAATTATTAGAAGTTAAGTAGTTGGTGAGTTGGGAGGCTACAACACGCTCAAGAGCTTTTGAGAGGAAAGGTAAGTGGGGTAAATAAAATTTTAAAGTACCTACTGAATTGGCTGATCTAATGGTCAGTGTTGAGCTGTTCCAAATGTAAATTTTCTTTCAGAGAAAATCCTTCATCAACTTTCATGTTTAACAGAGATTTTTGCAAGAGCCAATAGACCTTGACTAAATGTTCTTAGTGGTCTCACTTTTTGAGGTATTTGCAATTCAGAGACATTTGCAGGAACTAAATCATGCAAAGCCATAACAGTATTCAATAAGATTTTAAAATGTATCTATTAATCTATTCATTAAAAATTATAAATATTATAAACTAACTAGGTTTTAGTTTGTTCAAGCTTGCTTTTGTGGGTTATCAAGTTTTATTGCGTATGTCTGTGCATTTCATTCCTGGTTTTTATTAATAGCTTGTGTTTGTGTGAGTGTCTATGATGACAGTTTGTAAAGCACTCCATGAAATTTGTTCAAGAAAGTGCTATACAAATAAAATGCGCTTACTTAGATACAAATGTAACTATTGCATTAGCTATATTTTTTAATATAAATTTTCATTAGAATTGTTTTTTATTTCACATATCCAGTTCAAAGTTGGCAGAAGCTGATGCCAATCCTGACAGCATTGCAGGGCACACTCACTAATGCCTGGGCCTCTTTAGAGTCGTCAGTGAACCTTAGAAGCACATCTTTGGGATGTGGGAGGAATACGAAACCACATATGGATGAAGGGAATATTCAAACTCCAAACAGGCAGCGCACCCCAGACTCTAGAACTAGGGTGAGGCAGCAGTGCTAACCACAATTCTAATCTGCCAGCCTCATCTAGAGTTTGTATGTAAATTAACAAGATTTACATAACATAGGACAGATAAAATGTATTTTTTGTTGTCTGTCTAGGCTTGGTCTTTTGCATGTTTTCATTCTATGTGTGTACATGTATATTTATATAAATTATATATTTCAAAAAGTGTTCTTGCAAAAATTTTGCAAATCAGTAGGCCTATGTTTAAACAGAGAAAAGGAGCAGACTGCAAAATTAAGACTGTTAAATTTCTATGACGATTATCATTGGACATAGGTTTTTGTAGGATCTGGAGATGAGTACTTGACTAAACTGGACCAAAAACAATAGATCTGCTGCCTGTAATGATTGGTCAGTTTGTTCAGAATTATCATTGTACATAGGTTTCCACAAATGAATACTTACACACACACATACTGATACTTTTAAACTTTTCTTGTTGTTTGAAATGTCTCATGGTAAGAATCCGAGCTTAACTTCATTCTGAATGTTTCACCCCATCAGCAAACCTTCATTTACATGAAAGTAGAAGACAGTCTGAATGCAAACAGTCCCACCTGAATTACACAGGCAGAGCCTCAGCCTTGAAGTGAACTTTGGTCCCTCATGCCATCCTGAATAGAAGTTCATCCTCACAATACTTGATTTTCCTTTGTTTTGTACCTCAGTTTTTAATTCAGCAAATACAAGCAGTGCGATGCTTTTAAAACAAAACAAAAAAAAATTAATTTCCCTTATGATGTCTCTCCCCCAATCCCAAGCCCTGTGAGGTCAAGTGAAGAAAAAAATAAAGACAAAGCAAGTGACAGGACAGCATAGAGTGATGAGGAAATCTACAAAGGTTGAAATTCAAAAATTCCCACATCACTACTCAGAGACCACCCAGCTCCCCGTGGCCAGGCTTCTGCATTAACTAACAGGCCCAGGAAAGCTACAGGGGCCTCAGATTTTAATCAAGATATATGAAAAACTATTTGCTCTTTTATTTTTTCAAAGAAATATTCCTGCAGCTAAACAGACCGATCCAGTCCCCTTTAACTTTTTTACCATTATACCTGAGATAACTCGTCCACCACCAGTTGTGCACTCACCGTCAACCCGGAGTTTCCAGTGACAGCATTGGTGAAAACTGGGTGACCTGAATAAGGGCTGTCAGAGTGTAAAGTGAATTTGTTAGAGTCAGTTCTTCAGTAATAGCCAGTGATAGCATTACAGATTCTATTTATAGTAGTAATGAAGCATACAAAGGTGATGATTTTACATAAACGATAAACTAGGAAGCTAATTCTGAATGTATGTGGTGTAACAAGAGCTTTCGGAAACTTTGAGAGCAGCCATTCACTGATCTCAGGGCGCAACAACAACAACAACATTTATTTCTATAGCACATTTTCATACAAATAATGTAGCTCAAAGTGCTTTACATGATGAAGAAAGATAAAAAGACAAAGTAAGAATTAAAATCAGAGAACACTAATTAACATAGAATAAAAGTAAGGTCAGATCGCCAGGGAGGACAGAAAAAACAAAAAAAACTCCAGACGGCTGGAGGAAAATAAAATCTGCAGGGGTTCCAGGCCATGAGACTGCCTAGCCCCCTCTGGGCATTGTACCTGGCATAAATGATCAGTCCTCATGGCATTCAGGGTTCTCATGGAAGAATTTGATGATGACGGTCACGTGGACTTCTGGCCTTTAATCCATCAATGTAGGGACATCATGGTGCTTTGATCAGGTGGTGGTGGCACAGGTCGCCACCACAGAAAACCGGAAAAAGAACAGAAGAGAGAGTAGGGGTTAGTACGGATTTTGGAGCCACCATGAATAGTTATGATAATTAATTGAATATACAGAGCATCAGGATTAAATTAAAATTAAGTTATGAGAAAGCCATGTTGAAGTAATGTGTTTTTAGCAGTTTTTTAAAGTACTCCACCGTATCAGCCTGGCGAATTCCTATTGGCAGGCTATTCCAGATTTTAGGTGCATAACAGCAGAAGGCCGCCTCACCACTTCTTTTAAGTTTAGCTTTTGGAATTCTAAGTAGACGCCCATTTGAAGATCTAAGGTTACGATTTGGAACATAAGATGTCAAACACTCTAATATATAAGATGCAGCGAGATTATTTAAGGCTTTGTAAACCATAAGCAGAATTTTAAAGTCAATTCTGAATGACACAGGTAACCAGTGTAGTGACATCAAAACTGGAGAAATGTGTTCGGATTTTGTTTTCCTAGTTAGGATTCTAGCAGCTGCATTCTGCACTAGTTGCAGACGATTTATGTCTTTTTTGGGTGGTCCTGAGAGGAGTGCGTTACAGCAATTTAGTCGACTGAAAACAAAACCGTGAACTAATTTCTCAGCATTTTTCAATGATATAAGAGGTCTAACTTTTGCTATATTTCTTAAGTGAAAAAAACCTGTCCTAGTGATCTGATTAATATGCGATTTAAAATTCAGGTCACGGTCAACAGTTACCTTTAAATTCTTTACCTCCGTCTTGACTTTTAATCCTAATGCATCAAGTTTATTTTTAATAACCTCATTATATCCATTATTTCCAATCACTAAAATTTCAGTTTTTCTTTATTTAGCTTGAGAAAATTAGTGAAAGAACAGAGTCGGTGTCATCAGGTGATGTTGATAAATACAGCTGTGTGTCATCAGCATAGCTGTGGTAACTCACGTTATGCTCTGAGATAATCTGACCTAATGGAAGCATGTAGATCGAAAAGAGCAGCAAGACAGATTTATCCGGGGCAGATGATCCCTTACAATTTCAGGCTATTAATGACAGCATATTAGCTGTGATTATTACAACAGTGATAAATCCCTTTTGAAAATAAAACTGATCACTACACTTTATTCATACCTATCAGTTACTCAGTTGGGTGCATCACTGAAGAACAACAGCTCAAGTTTATTGGTAGCTGGAAAAAAGTGTCCAGAGTCTGGAAACTGGTGAAAAACTAAACCTGCTCAGGCGCTTTTGTTTTATTTTTTACTTTTCTTTTTTTTATCTATTTTTATTTTTGCTTTCATTTTTTCATAATTTTACCGTAACAGCTGAAAATATCCAATATTGGGAAAACAACTATGTGCCAGAGTCATGTTCTCAAAAATGTTTTCCTCCTTTTGTGGTGTGAAATTTTGTATATAAGTTGATGAATATTTTGTATGTTTTTATTTGTATGTTAGATAAAGCAAATGTAATATTAGGGTTTCAGGGTGTTATATCATTGATAAGAACAGCAATGCTTTGATGTTTAACTAATCCCCCCCACACCCTCCCTTTTAGGACTGAGTCAGGATTTGGAATTTATTTGCAGGGTCCAGTAAGGTGCCTAAAACCAGCATGGCAAGTGATTCTCCGCAAGACAGGAAGGCCACCTAGCAAGAAAGCTTCAGATTATCAAATGGTCTTGGGTGTTGAGCAGGTGTGAAAAGGCAGTGTGTGGGATGGATCATCAGGCCAGCTTGGCAAGAGTGGCTGTGTTTAGGCTGACAGCCTAAAAGCTACAAACAAAGCAAGTAACATCTTCCACATGGAGGCCAAACTACCCAGCTGGCAAGAATCAGCCCAACAAATTGTTTTGGGGGCAGGTGTGAAAGGTATTGTGTGCCCCCATTGGTCTGAAGTATGGCAGTTTGGGATTGGTTTTGAATCAGAGGCCATTCTGCACCCTATTGGTGTAAGAGTTTGGACAGAGACTGTATACATTTTCTTGCTTTAACCCTCCCTCTCTCTATCTCTCTCACACCATTACCATGAAAAGGACAACACACTGAAGAGCAAAGCTCAGCTGCCATCTTGAGACAGGCATGCGGCCTGACCTGAAAAAATCTGACTAGTAATGATGTCTTAACTAGAGACTTTTCAGTAACTAACAAGTCTGTATGCCACCTGGAACTACACATCAGCATTTGTCGAGTTGTATGGTTGCCAGTATTCATATGTACTTTGCTTATTGTTATTATTTTATGAATATTATCAATAATACATTATTTAAAGTTGTAACCTAACTCCTTCTCATTTTACTTTGTGTGATTGGTTGATGTTATAGATATAAAAGTGAAGGTGGGGAGAAGTTATAAAGTACATAAGCCTTGTGGTAAGTCTATGAGCTTTGTGGCATTCTAATAAAATCTATGCAATAAAGAATACAAAAGTAGAGTAATATAGAACTATCAAGACAAAAACACCTCCCTAACTCATTTTCTGTCTTTCTCGATAAACACGGAGGGCTGAAAGATCAGACTGTCTTTGTTTTTAACATCTGACATGGCCCACTGTGCTCTGATTTTAAGCTTTGGCACTATGTGTTTTGTCCTTCTCTTTCCATTACTCAGAATCTCAGATTCCATGTTTTTCCTGCTGTCCGCTCACTTATTGCCTTCTTTCACATTACTTGTTGTTCTTGTGCAGTGCTTGTTTATGGTTAAGCGACTCCTAAGCTTTAACACTACATACTCATTTTTCCCCTAAGTACAATTAGGTGGGGTCTGAACAATGATTCAAGCCCAGCGTCCCTCCCTCCCTCTTAAGTCCGCTCCTGCATTCCCATCTAGTTGAGCGGTGGATAGCCACTTCTGAGTGAAACAGAGAACACAAGTAAGTCCAGTTTGTATAAGGAGGACTGACAGAAATCAGAAGAGATGTTTAACAGATTCCCATTCATCTGTTTAATGAATCTGGTCTTTCCAACTTTTTGTCAGAGTGAGTGAGACCATGAATAGAAGTTTATTGTTTAAATGCTTGAGTTAAATTGCAGCATCTGAAGCTAACTAAAAACAGATTGTGATGGCTTCCTTTCTTTTCACGTGTCACGTTTTTATGGGGGCCGCAAGATGGCGCAGTGGTGACTCTACTGTCTCACAGTAAGGAGTCCTGGGTTTGCTTCCTGGGTCCTCCCTGCGTGGAGTTTGCATGTTCTCCCCATGTCTGTGTGATTTTCCTCCAGGAGCTCCAGCTTCCTCCCATAGTCCAAAGACATGCAAGTTTGGGTGGATTGGCCCTAGTGTGTGGTTGGGGAATGGGTGTGTGTTTGCCCTGTGATAGACTGGCACCCTGTCCAGGGTTTGTTCCTACTTTGTGCCCTATGCTACCTAGAATAGGCTCCAGCAGACCCCTGTGACCCTAAGCGGGTTAGAGAATGAGTAACTGACTGAATGCAGAGAGCATTCATAGAATGATCACAAACCCAACGTTGCCATGTTATGCTATACATATTAATTAGTCAACATGGACTGGCTTCTTGACCAGAGTTGGTTCTGCTTTGAAGTCCTATGGGATCCCCAATCAGACTAAATAAGTTTAAAAATGTCCATGTGGCTGGATTACTCAACGCTTTAAACACAGAGAGAAAGATAAAAGCAGTAATGAGATGATGACTCACTCTATCTTTTGGTGTCTTATGAAAATTGTGTTGAGTTTGATGCTTCATTACCTGATTAAAATGTCTATTAGAAATTACTCAGAAAACTACTTGGGAATTACACTTGTACATTTTTAAGCATGGTGAACCAATGCTCAGTGAAGAGTGCAATATAATAATAAACTGAAGTGAGTTGGAGAACTTTACAGCAACATGGAGTTCTTTTTAGGACCTGGGGCTCACAAAACTATCTTTTTAGCCAATTAGCAGATGTCATGTCATTGCTAACCCACTTAATCCAGACCAGGACTGTGGGGGGCTGGAGCCTGTCCCAGTGAGCATGGGGCACAAGGCAGGAACAAACCCTGGACAGTCTATCACAGCGCCAACACACACACGGCCAAATTAGTAGTGCCAGTTCACCTAACCTGCATGTCTTTGGACGGTTGGAGGAACCTCGAGCACATGATGGAAACCCATGTAGACACGGAGAGAAAATGCAAACTCCACGCAGGGAGGACTTGGGATGTGAACCCAGGTTTCCTCACTACTACGCCACCCTGCCGCCCCAATTAACAGATGTTTAGACATGAATTTAAGTTTCTGTCTTTTCTTTGTTATCTTCTGTAATGGTTTTAACATTAAACACTTTAGGGCTGAATTACCTCGCTTAAGCTTTGATGTTATTATCCCATAAAGATAATTCAAAACATAACCGTTTCAAACACATGCAGTTCAATTCATGGTCATGGGTGGCCAGATCTTCTCATGGCAGCAAGAACCAAGTCTGCACAGGATGCCAGTCCATCATATGGAGCTAGTTTTGAATCATCATTTACCTCACCACACATATTTTGGGAATTTTGGAGGAAAAGTGGAATAAAAATCGACACAGGAAAAACAAGTTGCTCAATTAAATTAAATTAATTTTTATATATTGATTAGCTCATAACATTGCACACATTTAACATAATAAAGTACTCTGCAGTAAACGAGTGTCTTTCTTTGAGTTTTGTCCATGGTGGGTTCCTGCCCTGTGCCCAGTGCTTTTGGGTAGACTTCACCCCCCGTGATTTGTAAAGTTAAGTGAACAAATTGGCATATACAGTATCTGGAGGCCTGGACCTTTACATCAGGGGTTCTTAAACGTTTTAATCTGAGGACCCAAATAAGAAAATTGGTTCCACATTTTGAACAAAGAAGAGGATTATTACTATAATGAGATTAGAGCCAAAAATAGACAAATAACAATGGCCATATAGTTAAAAAAATGGTAAATGTCTTTCTTTCCTTTTAAGCATATTTCTTACATGATTATTACTAAAACAGAGAAGTGGAAAGTGAACATATGGTTAATTTTTTAATTTTTTTGCTTTTCAAAACAGGGAATTAATTACTGCAAATGTAAATGCATAGTTTAAGCTTTTGTAAAGCTACAAGAAACCCCTTTTTTGGGTGCAGCACAGGGATATAATGATTTTTGAAAGGATAGTATAAATGATCACCTTTAGATTCTTGATTTAGGGCACATAATTAGAAATAAAATAGTCAATAAATGGTTAATCAATACATTTTATTTACCTGGTCTTGCACAACACTAAAAAATAACATTTTTCAAATGAAATCCACCATTAGCAATAAATGTTTCTAAATGAGTTGGCAAATGATTCAACATGTCACGTCTTTCATTTAACAATTCAATAAACTCAATAAATAAGTAAAAAAGTAGCTAAATTATTCCTACAAAATGTTTGCACTATTTGTATTTTATTCAGTAACAAGATGAATAATTTGGTGAGCTGTCCAGTTGGAAATGATAGTACTGACTGACATTGGCCTGAATGTCTATGGCTTCCCTCAGCCTTTTGAGATTTTCTGATGTCCTTACAGTTCTCAGTGGTCCAACAAACCTGTCCTTCACACGACCAGTAGATTGAAGTTTATCGAGTCACTTTAGTACAGTGTGACAAGGAGTTCTTTCTAGTAGAAGCACATTGAACTTAATGCAAAACTTTCCTTGTACCTCTGTTTCAGATTTAATAATAATAATAATAATTCTTTACATTTATATAGCATTTTTCTCACTACTCAGAGTGGCTCTTTTGATTCAGTGCTGTAACAGCAAACATTCAATGATACACTTGTCCATGGCCACTACAACTAATTTTAGTATGAAAAACATATACTCCAGCAGTATTTAATCAGCCTTCATAACACCCTAATATTCGTCACATTCTTGGGTTGTATCTACTTTGGTTATTGTTTTGCTGTCTCAGTAATAATTCGTTCTTTTTGTGTATTGACTAGAAAAAAATATATATTTTATTTATATTTTTGAATCATTTCTCAGGACAATGCGCTGGTAATTAATACTCATTATAACAAATAAGCCCAACTTTGTCTCCACCCTCTTACTCAGAATATTGTTGACTGGGCTTGGCCTCTGCCTCTCGCTCCTCCTTTAGCCTGCCTTCTGTCACTGTCTGTCGCTATTTAACATTAATCACGCTTCAGTCACATGACTGAAGATTGACAGATTCATTACACATAAAAGAGAGAGTCTACCTGTAGGTATCATACTTGCTGACCTTATGAAAGCCCCAACAACAACAACAACATTTATTTATATAGCACGATTTCATACAAATGATATAGCTCAAAGTGCGTTATAAGATGAAGAAAGAAAAAATAAAAATATAAAAATAAGATTAGGCGATACTAAGTAACAAAGAATATGGCCAGGAGGACGGAAAAAGCAAACAAAAAAAAAAAAACATAACTAAACTAAAAACTCAGGTTAAGTGCTTACAATTTTTGGTTGTCTTGCTGTTTAGAGTTTCAGCTTTTATGAATGTTTCCTTGTTTTTGAACCCTGATTTCTTATTTGGTTCTTTTTTTCAGTTTCCTTGATGTTTTGTACCTTCTTGTGGATTTTCAATGTTTCCTTTAGGATTGCAGACATTAATAAAATACATCTTGTTTTTTATCAGTTATATATGGCCTCTGTCCTCCCTGCCCTACTGGTATTTGACTTCCCAGCCTAAGTTCATGGCACCAGCAGTGCTCTACAGGACATTATGCCGTGCTGCAATCCTCTTGCTCAACATTTCCTCTTGAGAAGCCAGCAACAAGAGACTGTTACATGTGCTGCTGCCTCTGTGTCTACAACATGCTGGCACCCACCCACTAAAAACAGCAAAATTAATAAACAATTAATCACCAGGCAGGGACAAGCATAGGAAGAATAGAAAGAAACAAATCAGATTTATGAGTGGGTTACAAACATTGATGGATGGATGGATAATAGATTTTTTGAATTTCAAGCAGGGTTCCTCACCTGACTCAAGTAAATATTCTTGTTTTATGTATTTTTCTTCACTTTTGGGTCATTGTTTTTTAATAACGATTCTTAATCTATTCTGTGTTTTGAGTACTATGTGTTGGTTATGTTCCATGTGTTTTCAAGAAGAGGGGCCACCTGCCAATCATCGATAGGAACTGCCCTCTGTCCCATAAATCAAGAGGCTCTACCATATTATCTAACTGCCTTACCTTAACCTCTCTTGTTTCTATTTGTCTGTTTTATTTCATTCTGTCTGTTATTAGATGCAACTGAGAAGGCACATTTCATATTTTCTTGTGTAAACATGACTAAATAAAGAAACCTTAAACCTTAGTTCTTGGCTTTTCATTTCGATTGTGCAAGGAGAGTTGGTGAGAGTACTTGTGCTTGTATTTTTGTGATTAATTGAATTTCTAGATTTTTGCTGTTTTTTAACAGTTCTTTGATATGCTGTGTCGGGACTTGAATGTTTTGGGTTACCATGTGCCTCGAGCAATTCCATTTTGTTTTTGGGCTCCACGGAGCTTCATAGAGATTGCAATATTTATTGTGAAGAGTAAATCTTGTACTTTATAAAGAGTCAGTGCTTGAATTTATTACTAGCCAGGGTTTGATGGTCATATTCCTCTCTAGTGGGCATTTCTGGTAGTTCTTTTGGAACTTGGGATTTAGGTGCTTCAGGACTCCCAGACCACTATAATATAATATAATATAATATAATATAATATAATATAATATAATATAATATAATATAATATAATATAATATAATATAATATAA
>JANRMT010062796.1:62520899-62540206 GCA_026402145.1 Polypterus bichir lapradei
AATATAATATAATATAATATAATATAATATAATATAATATAATATAACTAGGTGGCACGGTGGCGCAGTGGTAGCGCTGCTGCCTCGCAGTTAGGAGGCCCGGGTTCGCTTCCTGGGTCCTCCCTGCGTAGAGTTTGCATGTTCTCCCCGTGTCTGTGTGGGTTTCCTTCGGGAACTCTGGTTTCCTCCCACGGTCCAAAGACATGCAAGTTAGGTGGATTGATGATTCTAAATTGGCCCTAGTGTGTGCTGGGTGTGTTTGTGTGTGTCCTGTGGTGGGTTGGCACCCTGCCTGGGATTGGTTCCTGCTTTGTGCCCTGTGTTGGCTGGGATTGGCTCCAGCAGACCCCCGTGACCCTGTGTTCAGATTTAGCAGGTTGGAAAATGGATGGATGGATAATATAACTAGGGGGCTCCCTTCTGCTCACCAGCCACTTTGTGTCTCTACCGCTATGTGAGGCGGGGGGCTGAATGCACCCCAAGGAGATGCGGTCGCTCCTCCGAAACCCCCTCTTAAACGGTGATACCACGGGAAAAAAATATTTATTTTTTACCTCCTCTTTGCTTGATCAGCTGGTGGATTTCTGCTGCTGCCATGCCTCGTGACCTGCATCTCGTGTGGCGCTGCAAATATTTAAAAGCCTGTACAGCAGATGTCCTACTTTTTGTCTTTTATATCCAGCCCCAGGCGTAGTAAAATCTCTTGGCACAAAGTTCTGTTTCGTGAGATGTGAATTCTTGATATTTTTTAGTTTACAATTTAAAAAATGGAATAAGAATCTGAAAATCTAACAACATCACTTTAAAGTTTGATAAATTCTGAAAAGAATGATACCAAACATACTGTATATATGTAGATTTTAAAATAAGCCCAATTTAAAGAGTGACAAAAAATGTCACTGTTGCACTTTTAGGCTTAGGATTTTATATATAGAGAGTAGATATAATATAATATAATATAATATAATATAATATAATATAATATAATATAATATAATATAATATAATATAATATAATATAATGAATGACTAATAAGTTGGCTCCCACCTTACAGCTTCATGAGACTGGATTCAAACCCCATTGTAATACCTTTAATTCCAACCCCCAGGTACTTTGGATTTCCTCTTACATCCCACAGATGTGCAATGTGAGAGTCTAAAGTAGACCAGCGTGATTGAGTGTTGCTGAGATGGATTGGCTTTAGTAATTAGATTAATGTCTATTAATTAAATATGAAAACCCTGCACCAGAATGGGTTTGAAGTCCATTCTGATCATATCTATGTGGAGTTTGCTCTTCCTGTACTAATGTGGACGCTCTGAAATGTTTCAAAAATTTCAAAGACATGTATTTGGTTAACTATCTACTCAAACTGACCCTGCATGAGAGAGAATGTGCCTTGGGATGGACTGCCACTGAATGCAAGTTTGTTTCTTGAATGTTCACAGGTTAGGCCATCGACCACCTGAATTGACATTCTTGTTAAGGCCACTAATTGTGTTATTATAATTTAATGGCAATTAAAAATGATTTAAGAAAAAGGCTAACAAATCCATTCAGTTTTGAAGAATTCTGACAGGGGGGTCCCTTTTCAGGTTTCAATCCCTCCATCTTAAATGGTCAGTCTGGTCAAGGTGTAACTGCTTTTGTTTTCCATTTTTACTGTTTTTTTCCTGCTTTGACTGTAGCATTTATGGGCTACACTACTTTTATATTTCCTTCTGTAGTTCAGATATGCCCCCCTCCCCTTGCCCCCATTGGGGAGTCATTGGCAGGACCATCTGAAATTCAAAAGAAAGGTCATCTCTAACAACGCAATGTGTATTCATGGATGAAATGCATGAACCTGACTGCCACGTCCGTGACCCGTGCGCTTCATATCTCCAACTGTTGTCTCCATTTACCGGCATGTGGGGCCCTGGCAGGATTCTGTCTAGCAATCTGGCTAGTCTTTCTTTGACATTTCCTGAACTGTTCCCCTGCCTCCCCCCTCTCTTATTGTCATTCTCCATTTCTTTACTGTTTACACACATTTTTCTCTTCATTGTCCCTTTGTTAGCATACGCTTGCTCTTTTAGCACGACTTACTTTCCTGCTTTTTTCACCCCACAGAGGGACTATCAAGGGTGGTTTATCAAAATATTTTGGTAGAAGCCTTGATTCATTTACGAGAGCATAGAATAGCTCTTATTAAGATTAAACGTGAATAACAGCAACCTCATAGTCTTTCACCTTTAGCCTTTAGCATATTTGCTACCAGGAATTTGTTCATTTTTATTCCCTCGGAGCCTGTGGACCCAACACATGAACAGATCATACATCAGCAGATGACAAACTAGGACCTCCTACAAACTTTAAGAGTCATAGAAATGACAGAGTAAACTTACTTAACATAAAGAAAGAAGATAAATAATCCACTTCAACCCAAAATTCTAATATGAAGAAGCAACAGATTAATTAAGTACCCATCATACCACCCAATATTCCAGACCCAAGTACAAATAACAGTCTGTAGACAGAAGTGCCCATAATAAAAGTCAGGTGATTGGATTTCCTCTGCTTTTATTTGGATTAGAAGTGCACTGGACTACAAAAACTAAACACAAGATTCCATAAATCTTCAAGCACAAAGAAACAAATATGGCCTGTAGACATCTTTCAGACAAATGCATTGATGTTTTCCAATGCAAAGCTTTCCTTTTCGTTTCTTTTAAAGTGCACATTTTCCCAATTTTACTTCTTTCCATTATTTTTTTCCATTCAGCAACACTGGTCTGATAAAAAATAATTTGCCAGAGTTCATCCTCTAGTGTTTTCTAGAAAAAAGGTGTCAAACTGCATACAACAGAGTGGAACCTGAGGGTCTACAGCAGTAATGATGAAGCTGGTGTTCCTTAAATTGTTAAAAATGTAGGCTTATATCAGTGCACTTATAGCCAAGAGATATCACCTGACATTTGAACTCATATGCATCAATATGCCTGCTACATTTAAGAATCTGCTTTCTCTAATAGGTCTACTGTTACCCAAAATCATACTCTGTGATTTCTGTTAGCGGTGACCAGTGTAATATGAAAGAATTGACTCCAACAAAATCAAAAAGAGTTGGGGAATTGCCTTGTATAATGTCCAGTGGACTTGATGAAAAATAATTTAGAATTGGATCAAAAAAGCAAAGCATTTGACAAAATACAGAACTGAAATGGGGATATTTATACAAAATGGCGACAGCGTGTGATATGGCAGGAAATTATGTCAAAATCGTAGGACGGAAGAGACGTCATCGTGGTAGAACCGGAAGAGATGTCATTATGAAGGAGCCAGGAGTGATGTCATCCGTGTGGAACCGGAAGTGACAACATCACAATGAGTCGGAAAGTGATTTCATCAGTGTGGGACCGGAAAGTATCGTCATCTTCTGGACTCGGAAGAAGAAATGAGGTTGAATGGCCATTTTGAGAACCCAGAAATGGTGGAGGTAAGTGAATGGGATCGTTATTTTTCTTGTTTGGGTCTGATGAAAGAGAGAGAGAGGCATTAGTACCTGAAATCAACCCTTCATCTCGCAATAGATCACTCACTTTAGGGCTTGTTGACTGCCTCCTAAGCGCACGTGTGTGACACCAGCATTGGGTTCATATCAGTAGAGGGGTCCCTGACCAAGTGGAAGAACATTTAAGGGTGATTGGTTTAAAAAAGTTTGGGAACCCCTATTCTAGAAAATTGTTTAGCTAAAGATTTTTTACTCCATCCACTTGTCTTGAGACACCTGAGACTTCACAACCATTCCTTTTTGGATGATCTTCTTTCTAAGTATGTTTCTTCATCAGATCCAGTCTTTTGCCATCATCCTATTCAGAATGTCTAGCTCACTGCCAGGAATCCTTTTTTTTGCATATAAAACTGCTTGATCTTAGCCAGGATGTCTTCAAGTATTACAGTTCCTTGATGTAAGATGAAGACAACATGACAAGAAAGGCAAAGAATCCATCAAACAAAGGGTATGCTTTCATCAGAAAAGCTTCTGGAGTGCCTTCTCCCAGTTCACTCACACAATTTAGCCCTTCTCTTTCTACCTTACCTAATAGAAGAGCATCACTTTTCTCATAATTCCATATCACAAATAATTACATGTGTATATATTTATTTAGCTGACATATTTTATGCTTCTATTTTTTTTTCTGCAATGTGAGCTCTGACAGGTTAGGTGACATGTTGGAGTCCAACAGTGAGACAGTGGTGGATTAGGGAGATAAGTTTACAGACTAACACATTTTTCATAAATTTCATAAACTGTTAATGGTCTTCCAATGGTGCCATTTCTTCAGTTCGATCTTTGAGATATAAGGTGTCATGGACTGTAGTCTCATTTGTGTTGCTTGACAGGCAATATCTCACCAACATGTGACTTCTGATTTCTGAAGCTTTGCTGTATAAAAGAACTGCAGCTGCTGGGGAGCAATACTTGAACTTGACATGCGGTCAACTGATTTTGCAGGGTTCCTAATTCACTACATTTTGGTGTTTAAATCACTCAGATAATTTAATATATAGTAGTGGCCAAAAGTTTTGAGAATGACACAAAAATTAATTTTCACAGAGTTTGATGCCTCAGTTTTTATGATGGCAACTAGGCTGACCCGCCTTTTAAGGCGACCGACTTTTAAGTTGACCACTTCTTAAGGCAATTCAATTTGTAGATCAATTTGATATTTTATACAAACTCATTAATTTGGTTATATTGCATTTGAGCGGTATTACTTTAATACTCGTAGTTTCTGTTATTTTTGTGATGAAATTTAAACTTTTTTTCTATATTGAGGTCGCCCTTTTGAACCCCCCTGATATTTACTACACTGATATTTGTACTCCATCAACATTAATTATTTCCTGAGACATAATTTTGTCTATTTTTCCAGCGCATCGTGCACAAAAGCAAAGGAACGGTGGGAGCACCAGAACTCTGCTCACATCATGTCGCTTCGTACCGCAAGCTGCAAGTAGTAAGTCTGTGATAAGCGGAATACCGCTACGCTTTCCACTCACGTGACGGAAGGACAATCCCAACCGCTTTTCTATAGTAAGAAAGAAGAAGAAGATATCGCACAGTCTGGAGTAGAAAATCATCTTTTACCTGGAAAAACGAAACTACAAATCCCATCGTGCATTGCAAAATGGACGGGGCGTGTGTGAAACTCCGCGCCTGCGTAGCACTTACGGGACGGAAGGACAATCCCGACGGCTTTTATATAGAAGGATTTGCATATACTGCAGAATGTTATGAAGAGTGATCAGATGAATTGCAATTAATTGCAAAGTCCCTCTTTGCCATGAAAATGAATGTAACCCCAAATAAAACCATTTCCACTGCATTTCAGCCCTGCCACAAAAGGATCTGCTGACATCACTTCAGTGATCCTCTCGTTAACACAGGTGAGAGTGTTGATGAGGACAAGGCTGGAGATCACTCTGCCGTGCTGACTGAGTTAGAATAAAGAGGTTCAATTGTTGTGAAGAAGGCTTCAGGGTGCCCAAGAAAGTCCAGCAAGCACCAGGACTGTCTCCTAAAGTTGATTCAGCTGTGGGATCGGGGCACCACCAGTGCAGAGCTTGCTCTGGTATGGCAGCAGGCAGCTGTGAGTGCATCTGCACAGACAGTGAGGGAGGTGAAGACTTTTGAATGATGGCCTGTTGTTAAGAAGGGCAGCAAAGAAGCCACTTCTCTCCAAGAAAAATATTAGGGACAGACTGATATTCTGCAAAAGGTGCATGGATTGGAGTGCTGAGGACTGGGGTAAAGTCATTTTCTCTAATGAATCCCCTTTCCGATTGTTTGGGGCATCCTGGAAAAAGATTGTCCAGAAAAGAAAAGGTGAGCGCTTCCATCAGTGCTGTGTCATATCAACAGTAAAGCATCCTAAGACCATTCATGTGTGGGGTTGCTTCTCAGCCAAGGGAGTGCAGGGCTCACTCACAATTTTGCCTAAGAACACAGGCATGAATAAAGAATGGTACCAAAACATCCTCCGAGAGCAAATTCTCCCAACCATCCAAGCACAGTTTGGTGATGAGTAATGCCCTTTCCAGCATGAAGGAGCACCGTGCCATAAGACAAAAGTAATAACTAAGTGGCTCGGGGATCAAAACATCAAAATTTTGGGTCCATTGCTAGGAACATCCCAGATCTTAATTACCTTGAGAACTTGTGATCAATCCTCAAGAGGCAAGTGAACAAACAAAAACCCAAAAATTTTGACAAACTCCAAGCATTTATTATGCAAGAATGGGCTGCCATCAGTCAGGATTTGGTCCGGAACTTGATTGACAGCATGCCAGGTTGAATTGCAGAGGTCTTGAAAAAGAAGGGCCAACACTGCAAATATTGACTCTTTGCACAAACTTAATGTAACTGTCAATAAAAGCCTTTGAAAATTATGAAATGCTTGTAATTATACTTCAGTATACCATAGAAGCATCTGACAAAAAAATCTAAAAACACTGAAGCAGCAAACTTTGTGAAAACCAATACTTGTGTCATTCTCAAAAACTTTTGGCCACGACTGTATTTACTTATTTTTTTTCCTTGTATGGCAATCAGGCCCACTGTTAGGGCCACAGAGAACAAATCTAAATCAACCACCATCAGTGCGCCATCTAACATCCTTATGGACTGAGTGCCATGCTCCTGTCTGCCTGTAGCGAGTCCACCATCTCTCTTTTATTCACTTTAATGTCAGCCTGAGGAGGACATTCCTGACAAACCCAACCACTTAATTCCATGCTGCCAGTCATGTCAACCATGTCTGCTGCATCACTGGTGTCACTCTGGCTGTCATTACAATAGTGTCAAGGCTGGGGGTTATGATTATGGACCAATGGATATATTTCAAATAACAAAATGTAGTGTTGTATCTTAACACTTTAACCTAAATAAGATGATATAATATTTTTTAAACTGATTTTTGGATATAGAGGAGTGATGCCTATCCCCTTTGCAATGGTTTTGAGGCTGGACCGAGCCCTAGACAGGGAGCCAGTCCATTGCTGGACTGTAACATGCACTTATGCTGACAGTTGGCTAAATTTGGCCCAGCATCTCTTTGACTCTGAACACATGAAGAAGTACTGATGTAGTGCTCAATCTTCTCCTTTCTTTCTTGACCTTAGTTTGATTTTAGCTAGCTCACAAACTTGATTGTATACTGAAACTCAACAGAGCAATTACTATTTTGTCTCATTTTTCTGTCAGAGCTGGCACTTCTCCATAGTGCTTTAGAGGTCAGAGGTCAGAAATTATGTAAAAATATGGATAACATAAGAGTCAGTCAAACTCACTCCAAAACCATGTCTGGAAGGATGCTCCACATTTGTGGGTGGAGAGAATTGGTGGATAAAGTTAATGAATCTATTTTTTTTATACCCACTTAATCCAAATTTAGGATCACAGTGGGACAAAATCCCATCCTGGTAAGACTGGGCAGAAGACAGGAACTAATCCTGAAGGGGTTACCTTGATACCACAAGGAACAATCACACATACACTCCATTCCTCACTCGTAGAGGTCCATCTTGGAGCCATCAGTTATCCTGAGTTACATATGTTTTAAGATTGTGAAAGAAATCCAGAGCTTCCAGAAAAAGAAAGAAAACAAATCAAACTGCAAACTCTACACAGACAGTGACCAGCTGGGGAACTGAGGAGGTGGTGAGGCGGTGGTGCCAACAGCCGTGCTGACAAAAGGGATATTGAGAGACAATAAGTGAATATACAATACTTTGGATCTTTATCATTACGTACATGGGTGAGATTTTGATTTGATGTACTTTGTTAATTCCCCAAAGGGAAATTGTCTTTTTGCAGGTCCTTTGGGCTCCAGTGTGCAGGGTCAGCCATTGTACAGCACCCTTGGCCCAACAAAGAAGGATCCCTTTTGGCAGTAACGGGATTTGAACCAGCAACCTTCTAGATACTACTGCAGATCCTTAGCCACAGAGCCACCACAATACATTTACCATCAGCATATTTTACAGCTGTTTAAAGTTTTTTTGAGAGATGGAGCACAGTCAGATAGGTCAGGGTCATACATTAAGGTAGAGACAAGTCCTGAGCCTGAAACTTTTCAATCTAAGGGCCAGTGGCGTAACCAGTACACCACACTGGATGCTTATCTTGTACTTCTCTTAATGTCCTGTATTTAAAGGAAATTCTCCCGGAAGCTCATTTAATACAATGAAACCAGTATTCTGTATCTGTAACTGCCAGAGCCAACTATGACTAGAACTCTTTTGCGCAATGTGTTCCTGTCACTTCAGCCGTAATCCAATTCCCACCTCCATTTTTTTAGTCTGGACTGTGTCCATATTTGCTAACTCAGTAGGTTCCAAATTAACATTCAGAGATATCCCAGAATAACTTCCTGTATACATTAAGATACAGTATGTGCTGTTCATTTTGAGATACTGTATTTCAACAATATTGCGTTGGTTTGGACATGTGAAGAGGAGAGATGCTGAGTAAATTGGAAGAAGGATATTAAGGATAGAGCTGCCAGGTAAGAGAAAAAGAAGAAGGCCTAAGAGAAGTTTTGTGGATGTGGTGAGAGAGGACATGCAGGTGATGGGTGTGACAGAACAAGATGCAGAGGACAGAAAGATATGGGAGAAGATGATCCGCTGTGGCAACTTCTAACAGGAGGAGCCTAAAGAAGAAGAAGTATTTCAAACTATCTCAAATACATTTTGGGATATCTCAGATATCTGAAATTGGACAAGAAGCTATCTTGAGATAACACAGACTGCGATCTTTAAATAACTCTTTTTAAATATATTTTAGATATCTTACAATCCATTTTAATGATATCTCAGGTGAAGGAAAAACCTCTAAAAATAATGGGAAATGAAACTGAGATTTTTAAAATATGCTTTAGATATCGCTTCCCCTCAGTGCTGCCCTGGAGAAGCAGGTTTGGAAGATGGATGGAAGGATGAACTTTAGGTATCTCAAAGATGAGTCTATGTAAATATAGTGGAAATGAATTTTAAGGTATTTTTATTACAAATCAAGATATCTTAGAAGAGCAATCGGACCATTTGGAGATATCTCAGCTGCATTTCCAGATATCTTAATTTGATAGGAGGTTCAACTGAAGAAGCAAGAAGTTGCAAAATGTGCACAAACTTATTAAAAGATGTTTACAAAGGATCTCAGATATGCCAAAAATGCACTGAAAATTTGTTAGAGATGTCTCATAATGCATTTAAGATACTTAGCATTTCACACCAGGAGATGCCATAAGATAAAGAAAGAAAGAGTATTTAAGATATCTTGTGCCAGATTGGCAATACTACATTGACCCCTAATGTGTGTGTGCGTGTTTGTGTGTGTGTGTGTTTGTTCAACCTGCGATGGGCTGGCACTCCATCTGGAGGTTGTTCTTGCCTTGCACCCAATGTTTGCTGGCAGCCACCCCCACATCTCTGCTCCAAATAGGCAGATTTAGGAAAAGGATGGATGTTGGATGGGAGTATAATCAGATATCTACAGTATCACTCATTTTAAGAGATCTTAATATTCATTATGTGATATCTCTGAATGATTATCCACCGGAGGGAGGGGTATGGTGGCACAGGAAATAGGCTCCCTGAGTGGAGTTTACATGTCCTCACTTTGTCTGTGTGGTTTTCCTCCAAATGTTCCAGTTTCCTTACAAAAATCTGCAGGTTAGGTAAATTGGGAATGTTAAATTGGCCCATGTGTTCAACCTGCAATGGCCTACGTATAGATGGTCTAGATGTCTAGATGTGGTTGAGGGGGTTAGGAAAATGGATGGATGCCAGCTAATCATGCCACATCTGATGAGGAGACTGAAGGAAACCTCGTAATCACAATCACAGGAAAGCCTGGTTAAGCTCCAGCTTGTGTACTGAAACACGGACTGCATTTTACATCAGTGAAGTGCTTTGTGATGGTGCTCATAATCCAAATGATTCTGTGCAGATTTCAATCCCTTTCCTCGATGAGAAGGCTTGTGCTGTACTGCTGACATATTGCAGGTGTCTGTGGTAGCACACTTTGTATTTAGAAATCAGGTAAGGGACATTAGCAGATTATGAAATGGACTCATGCAGCAGTAATGCCACAGCAGTCTCACAGCAAGGGCAGTTTTAAACAAGTTTCAAACAAACTTCTCTTTCTGCAACTGAACAGTAGATAAAAATAACCACAGATGTGTGGTCAATGCTTGGCAACATTCATGGGGTTGCAATTCCCACAGGTGATGGCATCTCAAAAGGTAAATGCTTGGGAATGGTGATTCATTTCTGTCATTCGCTCGTTTTGTTCAGCTCTTGGCAGCCCTTGACACACCTCAGGCAAGGGTGGGTCAGATGATGTTAACTCTTAAAATATATACTGTATGTTATATCTTACTGAATGAAGTCTACGGGGGTGAGGCGGCTGCGAGTGGATTTTGTTCTGGCCTATCTAATGCTTGGCAGTTTCAAGTGCTAGAAAAATCAATCTGGTATACATTTAGTGAGGGGTGAGGCTTCATAACATGACAAGTAGGTTATTGCCAAAATCTGCTACTCTAAATTTGATGTAGTGCTCTGGTGCCCTGCACAAGGATTGCTCCTGCCTTGCTTCCTGGGATGAGCTCCAGTTTCCCAGAAACCATGCCATGGATTCAGAAGATGGATGGATGGATGAATGGGTGATGTTATGTTATTACTCACTTAACATTTTATGCTCCAAGAAAACTTTACATTTTATGACATTCCTTAAAGTATTCTTCATTCTGGTCCTGTTGAGCTATCTGAAATGCATTGTGAGATATCTCAAATTAAGTTTCTGTGCTCTTTGAGGTATATGAAATACTTTTGAAAATGTTTTGTAATAAGTTAATACACATTTTGCAATTGCCTGATCTTCAATAGGAAGTTATGAGTGATGTCTGATTGTCCATCCAACCATCCATCCTTTTTCTAAACCTGCTTAAACCAGAGCATGAATTTGGGGGGGATCAGGTGCATGGAAGGAACAACCACCTGACAAGGGTGTCAGCCCATCACAGACTGAAATCAAACACACACTCACAAACACACACACACACATCTGTTCTGAGATATCATAAATGTACTTTACAGAATCTTAACATGACATTCTGCTCACATTGAGCCGTGTGAAATACAAGGTAGCTAAAATGCATTGTGAGATATCTCAAACTAATTTTCAGTGCATTTTGAGATATTTAGAATACTTTAAAAAATACCTTATAGTTTGTGCATATGTTGCAATTTTCTGTATCTTCAACGGGACTCCCTGTTACCTTAGGATATCTGGAAATGCATTTGAGATATCTCAGAGTGGTCTGGTTGCTCTTTCAAGATATCTTCAGATGTAATCAAGATACGTTAAAATGCATTTCCAATATTTTTACACTGACGATTGACATTCGGAGAAGTGTAACAAGACCACTAGGGGGCGTACCAGCCACCCAACCCGACACAGACAGACACCAGAGGCACACGTAATAAAACACAAGTTTTTATTTCTCTTTTCTACACTTGTGGGCAACACCTTCCCCTTTCCCACAGGCACAACACAGTCCCAATAAGCACTATTCACACACAATACTTTTTCTTCTTCTTCTTCTTTTTTCCTCCACTCCTCTTCAGCAAGCTTTGTCTCCCTCCATCTGACTCTGGCTCCCAGAGTGGTGGCTGTTGGCACCTTTTATAGCCCACCCGGAAGTGCTCCAGGTGTTTGATGACCCATTTCCAGCTGCATTTCTGGGTGTGGTGGAAGAATCACCCACATGGGCTCAGGAACCATGGCAGCACCCCCTGGTGGCACCCCAGTATCCCAACAGGGTTGTAGAGAACTCCATCTTCCATGGAGCCCTGTGGGAATCCAAAGCACTACTACCAACCAGGGGGGCTGCCATCTAGTGTCACGGTGGAGGTACTGTTCAGTACATGCCTGTTCCCCCGGACAATATTCAGAAGAGGCATCCCGGCTGGGCAAGGGCCCTGGCCATCCTCCATTAAAGTATGCACGCTGTTCTTCACCCAGAACTTTAACTTTATTAGCATAAAGCCCATCATTATTAGTGTGGTCCTCACAATGAACTCTAGAGAATGTTTTCAGTTTTGTTGTCATTAATTTGTATTTTTCTTTCCTTAAATTTCTCCATTGTTGATGTCCATATGTGTGTACTCTTAGCTTGTTACTAAA
The DNA here is from genome assembly GCA_026402145.1 of Polypterus bichir lapradei. NCBI lineage: Eukaryota > Metazoa > Chordata > Cladistia > Polypteriformes > Polypteridae > Polypterus > Polypterus bichir. The sequence goes on from JANRMT010062796.1 coordinate 62,533,136, forward strand.
GTATTTTTTTGACCCTCAGACTCTTTTATGTTACTTGGGATGTAATTAGGTAAACATATGATATGACGAAAGGGGATTTCGAACTAAAGGCATTTTAATTATTGACAACTTTTTTTTCAAAACCTGTTATGGTATTTGTTTTCTTCATCCCTTAGGTACTATTTTTCACAAACATTTGTATGCCATGACTTATGTAACTGGGCAGTAATTGGCACAGCTATTTTAGCTGCTGAAGCCCAAGTGAGACCCTCCAGCTCGAGATACTGGGAGGGCAGAACCTCACTGTGCAACAGGCTAGTTCCACTCACATTATGCTACACAAGCAGTTTTCTAGATCGTTTGTAATCCATAGCAGGTCGTGCTATAGTGCTGTCACTAGGACTACTGATTTGTTCCCTTTAGATTTTCCTGTTTTATACTTCTATGCCTACTTTGCCTATATGTTCAAGTCACCTTTAATTAAAGGCAGACTGCTTGTTCTAAATGTTTGTATAAAGCAGTACCTGCCAGATAGACAGATAGAAAACTGAGTGATAAGAATTCATCATGTATTGTTCTTTTTTAATAGTTTCAGAAATCAGGCAGGATGAAGCTTCTTTCTCTTTGTTTCAAAGTTGAAAAGTGTATGCTGGTCAGTTTATCGATTAGGCATAAATCGTGTCTTGTTTTTTGCTTGTATTTCATTTCTTAGATATTGTAAGAATTCAACATAGGCACATAAACAATCCCTGCAAAAACAATTATAACGTCATTGCACTGTCTTTGTGAGGTAAAGAAAAATATATGCATCCATCCAAAATGTGCATCAACCCAATGTTGAAGTAGGGATGGAAAATAAGATAAAGAGCAAACTTGCTGAAAGGGAAACAGGCACTAAAACAAAATGTAAAATGACAACCCTGCATCTGAAGAAAATAAAGAAACGAGGTTGCTTAACATAAAGTGAGCTGCTGTGAAGCTGAGTATGGTCCTAGGATTTGGAGGACCACTGTAAAGAGCTTGTGTAAAATGTCAGATGTTAAGATCAAACATCATAATATGTAAAATATAAAACAATATTGTAGCAGCCAGAAGGCTTTGGTACTTACTGTATCAACCGCTTGATACCTACAGGTTTACAGCAGGGAGACAGCACTTACAGGTAATGCAAGCTGCTTGAGGTGGTTAAGCATAATAACATTTTGGAGACATTCCAATCTGGTATAGTATAGAAATGGCACCTCTTAGGGTTACAGATAGATCTGCTAATGAATGAAGATGTGGACAATGCTTCTGTTCTAGTTGTTCTGGATTTAAGTGCTGCTTTTGACATTAATGATAATGCTACCATGATCAACCAATTAAAACAGTAGGTTGGAAATATTAGGAACGGCACTGGATTGGTTTTCATGTCATTTGTCCAATAGCCAATGGAAAGGAGGTTTCCTCGTCTTCTATGCTTACTTGTGGAGGTCCTCAAGGCTCCCTTTTATGTCAATTTTATTTTTATATATATACCAGTAACGGCGCACTGCACGATAACATGCAGTGAATACACTTGACTTGAGCATTCCTAGTTTTCATCCTCTTTCTCTGTATGTTTAGCATTCGTTTGCTCAGAGGTTGATGTGCTTGCTGCTTCCTGGGCAGCTCTTCTTTTCTCCACCCTAGCGGCCCGCTGCTTCTCTTCTTTCGTCGGCATCTTTTCGCGTCAAAACTGTTTAAGTTAGTTTTTGTGTTGCAATTACTTAGTACGTTTTCTTTAATTTTTCACTTAAGCTTGCACTTAAGTCTTCAATCTGCCTCAAGAATGATTAGCGGAGGTGGTAGGAAATGAGAACTGTGCTCATACGCATGCGCCGCACGGCTGCCCTGCTGCGCGCTGCCGAGAGTTGATTCTACAATGAAATAAAATAACAATAAAAAGACTAAAAAAAAATCATCACCCCGAAAGCGGATAGTAGACGGCACGTAATATATGTGTACCAAATTTCAAGTCAATAGGTAAAACGGTTTGTGAGCTACAGGTGATTTAAAATCCTGGACAGACAAACGAACAGCCACGGTAGTGTATTATATAAGAAGATGCTTCCACTTGGATTTAGAAACATAATATTAATTTTTATTGTTATATTATTGATTTACAACTTACTTGTTTTTGAACCCAAATGACGATTCCAATCGTCTATATAGATCATGTAAGAAATTGGAAGTCTTCGGCTAAATTCTGATAAAACCGAGATTTTATTAAATGGCCAACAACGAAATACAACCCCTTGTTTGTTTGACACCAAGTATTAAATCAGCGTCCCGGAATTTAATGATGCTTTTTGACTTCAGATTGAGTTTTGAAGTTCAAATAAATTAACTGATACAGCCATACTTAATCTATTAAGAATCATTGCTAAGATCATCATATTTACCATTTGAAGTGAAAAGGGTCACACATGCCCTTATTGCATCCCGACATGATTATTGCAGTGCTTTATTCGTTGTGCTGAACTGTTGTTCTCTTTCCCAGCTTCATGTGGTGTAGAGTACAGCAGCTAGACTACTTACCAGATCAAAACTACATGATCACATCACTCCAATTTTGACTTTTCACCACTGGCTTTCAGTTAAGTTTAGAATAAATTTTAAAATCATATTGAATACTGTTATGGTTTTGCATGATTTAGCTTCTTCAAATGTCTCTGAATTGTGGATACTTCAAAAAGTGAGACCACTAAGTTCATTTAGTCAAGGTCTATTGGTTGATAAACTTTGAAACAGCTCAACACTGGCCATTAGACTGGCCGATTCAGTAGGTACTTTAAAATTTTATTTACAGGCATACTTTTATCATTTGGGCTTTTTAAATGTACTTGATTCTTAATTGTAAAGCTCTTTTATGTTTTATTTACTTTGCCAAAGTATAATTAAAAAAAGCCTCAGATCTTAAGTTTTATTTGTTTCTGGTATGTATGTTCAATGCAAAGGACCTTGGGTCATCCAGTGCTATAGAAAGAAAGAAAGAAAGAAAGAAAGAAAGAAAGAAAGAAAGAAAGAAAGAAAGAAAGAAAGAAAGAAAGAAAGCTATTGTTAAATTGATAGATAGATAGATAGATAGATAGATAGATAGATAGATAGATAGATAGATAGATAGATAGATAGATAGATAGATAGATAGATAGATAGATACATCCCTTCTCTTCCATGGCTTTCTAGGAAGTGCAGTCCAGGGGATGAGCAAGGTGTCAGTCCATGACAGATAGGTGGTGCGATGTTTCCTGAAGGTGATGGAGAGGATAGCAGCCTGCATTAGGAGAACCTTTCTGTTGATGACAGGGACTGAATGAAGGAGCCTAAGTATTGCGTATGGCCGAGTGAACAAGGAGGCAGGAGTTGGGAGCCCTGATAATTCATGTGATGTTCTCTAACAGCAGAGAATTTCAGCAATCTGTCTGTTCTACTTTCTGATTTTAAACAATAAATACATCCAACTGTCTGAAGGCCCAAACCTGCACATCCTGTGTGGTGTGGGCAACTGTCTCTTCAGTTCCTGTGCTTGTTACAATATAATTGCAGGAATGGAAGTCAGACAGAATGCATTCAAGTCACAGTTTGTGTTGTTTGTAAAATTTTGCTGGCCTAGGAGTCCACCTAGTTTGCGTAAATGGTAGAGCCGGCTCTGAATTAGGCCCATGCAGATATGTGCATAAGGAGCCGATTATATCGAGTAATGCCATGTCTAGGTTTGTCTCCTGCTTTGTGTCCAACAACAACAGCAATATTTCTTGTGTAGCCCAAAATCATAGAAGGAATAATAATGCTTCAATGGGCTTTAACAGGCCCTGTTTTTTGACAGCCCCCTGGCCTTAATTCTCTAAGAAGTCAAGAAACACTTAAAAAAAAAAAAACTTTGTAGAAGAAAAAAAAAAATGGAAGAACTTTTAAGAATAGGCAGTTTAGAGAGAGAGACCCCCTTCCAGGAGGGTTGGGTGTGCAATTGATGTCAAAATTGAGGTAAATACAACACACAAAACAGAACATAAGTAACCCTCATCATGAAGCTAGATAGCCAATCTATCATTGCCACCTCAAAAATACAATAAAACAATACAAACCACTTTGTCCAGTGCTGGTGGGATACGGTCCGGTCCACAGCAATTATGTAGGCTTGAGAGTGTTAGTATATGTGTTATTGTATCTGAGTTAGGCCTTTAGCAGCATTTATAGTTATAACAGAAAGAACCAGAAGAAGGCCCTCAGCTGTGTTTCATGGTGTTAGCAGTAAAGCAGCTTTAGTAGCTGTAATGGGACTTCAATGATGTTACATTTAAACAGTTTAAGAACTGGCCAGAAATAAGCAGATTAAAAGTGCCTTTGAAAAGAATATAAACCAGTGTGCTAATATTTTGCAGAAATGCAGTAGACAAGCAGGGCCATGTCAAGCTCATCGAGGCTGGTAATTGTCAGATGGGCTGCAATGAAAGCCCCCCAAGACCACATTTGTCTCCTGGTGTTTTACTTGCTTGCATAATCCAAATCAGAGCTTAGTCAACATGACAGCAGCAGAGTGAAGGTGCCGCCAGCTCCACCTTGAGACTACAACAGTAAAAGAGCAAGACACTGGCTGGACCAGTCAGCACCATAAAAGGAGAGCATTAAGTGAAATCCCTGAAGCTATTTTGTTCTGCTTCCTTGTACCATTAATATACTTGCTTGTTTTATACTGCAAAAAGATATTTTATTTATTTTATTTCAACCTGTCATCCACCTTCAGAATGCAACGATAAGACATCTATTTTTTCCATTTTCACTGCAGATTAATGTCATTGTCACACTTATTTATTGCGATATCTTTAAATGTGCTGTCAAACGAAAGTCTCATCTCACTTGGCTGAAGGTAAGATTAATGCCTTTCAAATGCAGCATCCGCTCTTTAAAAAAAATGGCAGGATGTTGTATTGTTTTGCTGGATCACATGAAAGGGGGTTTCCTAATGTTGTGAAACTGTTGGCTTTCTTGTTTTCAAGTTTTTCATTCATATACCTTTCACATTGTGATCATGGCTGTGTCTCGGATGTGGTGTTGACTCATCTCCTTGCCCAAGATGTAGGTGGAAATACATCTTGATAAAACCACTAAAAAGCGTTATATTCACAATTTGGATAGAAATTAGTCAGCAAGAAACCTGTAGTAAACACACTGACCTTTTCAGTCAAATTTTATCATGTACTGCGGAAACTAACAAAACCAAGCACGACATGAATTGATTTTAATTTCTTCATACCTGGATTTCAGTAACTGAGTCTGAAATGTAATGAATACTACAGTTCCCTACAAATGGCAGTATTACAGTAAAATACATCACCTCGAAATACTGCAGTTTACTGCTCTCAGAGATACTTTTGGACATGGTGCACTGAAACAGCAGACCTCATCTTGTGAGGAGTTCCTGTAATGCTGCTCCAGTAAATATAATCATGTCATCTTCACACTTCCCGATTTCTCTTTTGAGATCAGAAGCCTAATTGATGTTGTTCTTGGTGGTGTGAAGCATGCTGGAAAGGTTTCACAATATAAAAAGCACTTCAGGACATACCACAATTTCAAACAGGTTAGAAGCCACCATCTTTGCCCACATGCTTTTTTCAAGGTACTACCTTTCCCTATCAACTTCAATAGATGAGTACATTGAATTAAATGGCTCTGTGGGAACAGGTGCATGTGTCCTGTGATCAATACATGTCCCATATGGGCAAGATACTGCCTCATATCTGATAGGGACGTGTGACGTTATTTTGTGTGATGAGTTGTCTCTGGTGGGTCCCAAGAGTGTACAGGCTCAAAACAGGTATGGGTGCGTGCATGACGGCACCACTCCTGGGATGATTAAGGTGCTTGGCTGATCGCTTCCTCACGTGCAAATATGAGCGGATCAGTCAGGTGCCTCATTCACACCTCGGAGTGGGTGGAGGATCGCATTTGCACCCAATCAGGCCATATAAAGGAAACTGCACAGCAGAGAGGACAGAAACGAGAGAAGGAGAACAAGAAAAGAGACAAGAACAGAAAGATCAAAAAGGAGAGAATGCAAGGTAAAGTGAAAGAAAGAAAGAAAGAAAGAAAGAAAGAAAGAAAGAAAGAAAGAAAGAAAGAAAGAAAGAAAGAAAGAAAGAAAGAAAGAAAGAAAGAAAGAGTGAGAGGCAGGAATGGGAGAGCCAATAGTATTGGGAATGGAGGCAGGTGGTTGGAAGCAAGTCTCAGGGAGAGGAGCCTGGGGCTGAAGAAGGGACGCTAATATTGAGCGATGCTGAAGTGTAGGAGCAGCCCATTTTGCGGTGTCTCTCTCAGACGCTGAGGGACTGGTGGTGGGTGACATGTGTGCGGCTCGGCGTGATGCCTCATGGAAGATAAAGGACTTGCAATGGGGACCCAAGCCAGGTATTTATGGTTGACTGCATCTGTCGGCGGGTGGCTCTTCTGGTTGTAAGGTCCGGAAAGGATAGATAGATAGATAGATAGATAGATAGATAGATAGATAGATAGATAGATAGATAGATAGATAGATAGATAGATAGATAGATAGATAGATTAGCTGACACATCTGAATCAGCAAACTCTGTACTATAACAGAGTTCATATCTGGAGAGATGTCAGGTAATTTAAGTTTAATGCAAATTTACAAAAAATGTTTAAAGCTAGAAAGTAAACCCATCACTATTGACAAGCAGATACTATGCACAAGTTTAAAAACAGAAAATGAAATATTGGGCTATATAGCACTCCTTCTTATGTGCTAGATCTGAGATATTCATTAATCTGAGGCCACATTTGATGTTTTGTGTGCAGATTTGATCTCCATATTACACAAAAGACATCGTAGTGCTAGAGAAAGTCCTGAGAAGTGATGCTTGGCTTATTCCAGGACTCCAGTGAATGACTACATTGACATGACACCTCATGGAAGCCAAAGGACTTCCAATGGGGACCCATAAAGGGTATTTATGGTTGGCTGCACCTGCTGGCGGGTGGCTTTCTGGCTGCAAGGTCCGAATAGGATAGATAGATAGATAGATAGATAGATAGATAGATAGATAGATAGAT
>JANRMT010062796.1:62540216-62560625 GCA_026402145.1 Polypterus bichir lapradei
GATAGATAGATAGATAGATAGATAGATAGATAGATAGATAGATAGATAGATAGATGCCCACTCTGGAATGTCAAGTTGATGTGGTGGTGGGGCTTCTACACCTTCGGGATTCTCAGAGCTAGGTTGTCTATAGCAATTGTGTTCCTAGTATGGTCTCCCTTGGAAAACTGGTTTGGGTTGCAACTTCAAAGAGTTCTTCACATTGACCCTCATTAAAATACAAATTTAAAAGCAGGGCTCCCTACTCAGGAAAAAGTTACCAGGACCCACTGGTGGATGCAGCTGTAGAGGTGGCATTCGCTGGCAAAAACCTGGTGGTCAGCAACCTACATAACTTGACTGGACTCAGCTTGAAATGTTGATGTGGGGTCATCTTCTGAGCACAATACCTGCAAGACACAGGGTAGGGGTCAGGTGCGATGCCTTTTCAGTGGCAGGCATAGGCGGGAAAGACCCTAGAAATGGATGAAACAAATGTTCGTGATTGGGTGTTGTCCCTCTTCTACTCTGGAGTTCTGATATGTGAAAGACCTTATGTAGGTCTACTCATAAGCTGTGAGGGCTCTGCAATTGGAGTTTTTTCTGGAGGATGAGAGGGTTGCCTCAATGCGGCTATGAGTCTCAGAGAGGAAAACTCTGAGTGTTGTATGGTGGCATCTATTTTCTGAAAATGTTATATAGGTTAATACTGTAATAACGCAAGTTGTCACTGAGGAGGCAGAGCTTACAAAAAAAAAAAGAAAGATTGCAGCCTGACAGAAAATATTTATGAGATGCATGTTTGTCTGATTCTGAGTATCTGTTTGTTACTTAGTTCAGATTGCCTAACATAGATAGATTATTAACTCTTTCAGGGCTGATGTTGACTTTTGTCAAAATTTAGGAGTAGAGGATGGTAATCAGCTGTAATCTGCAACAAAACTCACCTTTACATTTTAGTTCGACTCTCTTTACTAGAATGAAAGTGGCATAGCTTTGTTGATTTAACCTCAATTCCCTATGCGTGGATGAGCAGCGAAGAGCAAACATCCTCTAAAATGGCACCGACATCTGGCAAAACACCAAAGCATATGTGCAAAGCAAAATACTCCAAACTTACTCTCCTCTGCATCTCTGGTGATGCCCTCAAATTGCACGGTGCCATTGGTCTCCCTTCCTAGCATTACTTTTTCTCAGTTAACTATGGGAAGTGGGACGCTTGTGTGATATTACCCATACACCCATGAGAGTAATGGTTAAAAAGAACATTAGGAAGGCTAAAAGACAGCTAAAGACAGCAAAAGACCCAAAGAGATTCTTTCAATATTTTAGCAGTAAAGGAACAGCCAAGGAGGAAGAGAAGAGTATTAGGGATGGTAAAAGTGAGCTAGAATATATAGAGTGAAACAAAAACGCTTTCAACTTGCATTTTACTGACATTTACAAGTGTGAATAAGTCAATAACATCCCAAAAGTAACAGGAACTACCAAAGAAGTACTTAGTGACTTGTAAACTGTAGAGGGAGGAGTGCTGCTTAGATTAAATAGGCTAAAATCTAACAAATCACCAGGTCCAGATAACATTTATCCTTGAGTGCTTAAAGAAGTTAGTGAGTATACTGTATGTACAAACCCTTGACATATATTTTTCTAAACTGTCTGCACCCTGGGGAAAACCCTAAAGACTTGGGGCTACCAAATAATATCTCATCATATAAAAAGGGTGATCAGGCAGATCCCAGTAACTAACTAGGCCAGTAAGCTTAACATGTATCACAGGTAAATTAATGGAAAGAATTGTTAAAGAAAAGATAAAGCAACACATGGTAACAGCATAGTGAGCATGGGTTCAGACGGGGAAGGTCGGGTTTCACTCATATGCTGGAATTCTATGTGGGAGCAGCAAAAGCATATGATGAGAGAGGCGCATGAGAAATTATTAATCTTGATTTTTCAAAAGGCTTTTGATAAAGTACTACTAGAAAGGTTAGATATCAGATTGAAAGATGTGAGAGGCACGGTCTGTACAAAAAGACTCAAAGACATGAAGCAAAGGGTTATGATGAGGGAAGCTTTTTCAGAATTTGGTGATGACAGAACAACAACATTTATTTCTGTAGCACACTTTCATACAAATGATGTAGCTCAAAGTGCTTTACATGATAAGAAAGAGAAAAAAAGACAAAATAAATAAGAAAATAGAATTAGGGAACACTAATTAACATAGAATAAAAGTATGGTGCAGATTGCCACCACAGAAAAACGGTAAAAGAACAGCCGAGAAAGTAGGGTTTAGTACGTATTTCGGAGCCGCCATGAATGATAATGATAATTAAATGCATATACAGAGTATCAGGATTAAGCTAAAATGAAGCTATGAGAAAGCTATGTTAAAATAATGAGTTTTTAGCAGTTTTTTAAAGTGCTCCACTGTATTATCCTAGTGAATGTCTATCATTAAGAAGATGCATAAGAGCAGAAGACTGCCTCACCACTTCTTTTTGGTTTAACTCTTGGAATTCTAAGCAGACACTCATTTGAAAATCTAAGGTTACAATTTGGAGTGGAAGGTGAGAGGCATTCTGAAATATAAGATGGAGCGAGATTATTTAAGGCTTTGTAAACCATTAGCCATATTTTAAAGTCAATTCTAAATGACATGGGTAACCAGTGTAGTGACATCAAAACTGGAGAGATGTGCTTGGATTTTCTTTTCCGAGTTAAGATTCTAGCAGCTGCATTCTGCACTTGTTGTCTTGGGTAGTCCTGAGAGGAGTGCGTCGCAGTAATCTAGCCGACTGAAAACAAAAGCGTAAACTAATTTCTCAGCATCTTGTAGTTGTGTCCTCTAGTGATGTGAACAGTTCTGGGCCCTCTGCTCTTTTTAATATACATAAACAATCTGGACAAGCAATAATCAATAAGCTGATCAGGTTTCCAAATGATACCAAGGTGGAAAAACTGAAAATGTAGAATCAGCTAAATTGTTACAGAAGAAGCTGGACAGGATAAAGGCTTGGGCAGAATTGTGGATGATGAAATTGAATGTAAGTAAATGTAAACTATTACATATAGGAAGTAAAAGTGTTAGATTTGAATACACAGTGGGAGGTCTGAAATTTGAAAGTGCTGCTTACAAGAAGGACCTAGGAGTTGTAATGTATTTTTCACTATCAACTTCCAGAGAAAGTTAGGTTATATAGCATGATATGTGAAGTACAAGTCAGAGAATCTGAAAAATGAAAGTACATCTTATGAAAAGGATTTAGGAGTCATAGTGGACTCGACACTGTTACCTGGCAGGCAGTGTTCAGAAGTCATTAAGAAGGCTCAAAGAATGTCAGGTTATATAGCACCCTGGTGTGTGGAGTACAAGTCCAAGGAGGCTATGCTCAAGCTTTATAATGCACTAGTAAGTTCTCCCCTAAAGTACCGTGGTCAGTTCTGGTCTCCATTTTACAAAAAAGACATAGCAGCAGTAGAGAAAGTTCCAAGAAGAGCAACCAGCCTGATCCCAGGACTAAGTGGTAGGAGCTCTAAGGAGAAATTGGAGGAGTTGAACCTTTTACATTTAAGAAAAAGGAAATTAAGAGGGGACATGAAGAAGTTTTTAAACTTATGAAAGGAATGAGTACAGTGGATCCTAGTTGTTACTGTAAAAAAAAACACTGGTACATGGTTGGAAATTAGTTACGGGCAAATTTTTCAAAAATGATTGAAACTGTTTTTTCATGCAAAGGACCATAGACACATGGAACAAGCTACCAAGCACTGTGGTGGAGAGCAGCAGCACTTTAGGGTCCTTCAGATCTCGACTTTACTTTGGACAATTGAGGTGAACAGGGTGGCCGAGCTCAAATGAGCTAAATGGCCTGTTCATGTCACAATTTATCTAATGTTCTAACGTTCACCCTGACTGGCATGTCATTCTTTTATTACAGTGTTCAGTATTGTAAGTAAAAAGTATGGGTGCTATCCCATATTTCTTTCAGGTTGCAAATGTGAAAAGATCAAGAGATGTACAGTAGTGAAGTGTTCTTTATTCCTAACAAGTTACATTACTAAAATGTTGTAAATATGGCACTGAATGGAGAAAGACAAATTTCAAACATGGTAAGTTACTTGTTTGGATAAAAATAAAGGAGATGAGAGAGGAGAGGTTAGGAGCACACGCTGCTACAGCTCATTGCCGCACCCACCACATGACAAACCAACTCAGAAAACCCAGATTAGGACCCGAGTGCAGCCATGTAACGGGTGACACCTCAGCACTACATTAGTTTAGATGCAATGGAACAGTGTGAAGTATTTTATGGTGGCTGGAGTGCCAATTCTGCTACCAGCCCCCAGGTTTTTCCCTGCATGTTGGAGGGCCTACTTGCAGGGCTGGAGGCAGATTAACGTCATACCCAGGACAAAGCAATTGCAGGTTAAGGACCTTGCTCAGGGGCCCAACGGAGTAGAGTCACTTCGGGCATTAATGGGGGAAAAAAATAAAGCTAAATTAAAACATACAGAGCACCAAATAAATAAAAGAATCCATTTAAAAATGGCCAAACCACCACATAAAGATTGGAAAGCATATTCACATAGAATGAAATCACAGTGGCCTCCCAGTTCCAATACCATAAGCTGGTTGTTAAATGTTCATTCAGAGTTTGCATGTTCTCCCCATTTTTCCTCAAGTACCCCACACATGCGTATCAGAGGGTCACCCTCTGAGTATGATACCACCCCGGACCAAGAGGGGGCGCTGCCCATAACTGTCTTGTCCTCTTCTTCCTCCACAGTTCAGAGAAACCGCCCAATGAAGATAGCTGACAGCTCCTTCTGTTCCCTGGGCTATAAAAGTGTGACTGGCCGGGAGCAGGAGTCACTTCTTACCCAAGCTTGGGCCAAGTGACCAGAGAGAAGGAGGTCCACTCTCAGCTAACAACTAACAAAGCCACTGTAATTGATTTAGCCGTGTTATTTTGATGGTAATATTTTCTGTTTCCTTTATAAGCCATTGTGCATTATTTTTATTTAAAGCCTTAAGTAAATGGGGACAGCCAGGTTGGTGCCCCATAATGTACCTGTGTATCAGCCTGTCATTCACTCAGATGACCACAAGGTCACCTACTGTGTTTCTCTTCTCGGTACTCAAATGTGGCGATTGGTGCCACGGCCCACCTGCCAAGTTGTTTTGCCTGCCTAAGGTAAAGTCATCTCTGATGGAGGATCACAGGAATCATGGGAAAGAGGGGTCCTTTCATTGGATTGGCTGGCCCCGCACTGTTTTTAGCCGTGGAATGGCCAAATGGGGGAGGCAGCTTGATGGATGAGGTCTCCAGGACTCTAAAAATATCCAAATCTTATTATATGATATCATCTACTGTTAAATTCTGCTCTGTACTTCTAAATTTTTTATTTTTATGCTGTACTGAGGATTTGTTCTGTTCTGTGCATTGTATTATATTGACCCCCTTCTTTTGACACCCACTGCACGCCCAACCTACCTGGAAAGGGGTCTCTCTTTGAACGGCCTTACCCAAGGTTTCTTCCATTTTCCCAACAAGGTTTTTTTGGGAGTTTTTTCCCCGTCTTCTTAGAGAGTCAAGGCTGGGGTGCTGTCAAGAGGCAGGGCCTGTTAAAGCCCATTGCGGCACTTGCTGTGTGATTTTGAGCTATACAAAAATAAACTGTATTGTATTTTTTACTGTATTTTAGGCTATTTGGAAACTATATAATGCCCTTATGATAAACTGGCTACCCTGTCCAGGGTTGGTTTCTGCCTTCCTACTGCTGATGTTATTTCAGAGAGACAGCAGCAGCACTAACCACTGCACCACCCGAAAGCTGAGTATTAATTACCTTGACTGCCAACACTAAATCAGCGTGTTATGAGTGAGCATGGATGTGACCTGTTTGGACTGGCATCCCATTCAGTGATTGTTCCTGCCATGCACCGCACGCTGCTAGCCAAGATTCTGTCACTCAGAATCCCAGAACTGGCATTCCTGAAAATGGATACGTGAATGTTGGCATTATTACCGAGGAGGCTGCTGCTCTTTGTTTAACTCACCACATTATTATTATCCTGCATGTCCTCTGTTCTACGAGCGGTTCAGGTGAATGTCTCGATGCTATTGAGGATTAAGGAAATGTGTTTGTTTTTGTTGTTTTCGAGGTTCACATGACTTTCTCTTTTTTTGCCGACCAATGACCTCAGAGCAATTGTTAACTTTCCCTAAAGCAGCTGCCTTCCTGTTTATGCTGTAATGCTGGTAGGACCACCTGCTGTGAGTCATGGTGACACCCATCTTGACATCACAACTGTCTGTATCACAGGGCTCCAGAAGTGTGTTTTCTTGGTAATCAACTGCCAAAAGAAAAAGCAGATGGCTGAAAAGTGTTTCTAAAAAAAAAAGGCGACAGCAGTGTTGGCTGATAAGTGGCATGCTCTTTTCCATTCAGACGTGACATCTTCTGGACCGTTTCCTTAAATTCATATTTCAGGTTTTCCGAATTGAACAATGGATACCTACATTACTGTCACACAGGAGCAAAAAATAATTCTGGTTATAACAGAAAGGTCAATCCGCTTAGCACTCCAATGATAAGAAAGGGAAATTTAGCCTTCAGGGAAAAGGATGGTGGGGCATGGGATATTGTGCAGGACTGTTACGTGCCTACTTTTCTGTCTAAGAAAACTTTGATAGTGTGGAGTTTACATGCAAGATGTAAGTTCATTAGTAGTTTGAAATTTACAGTAAATGTGGGGGGTGTAAGTGGGCTCTCTGATCTACCGTAGATTCAGAAAGTATTCAGACCCCTTCACTTTCTGCACACTTTATTGTGTTAAATGGATACTTTTGCTATTTCTTAACTAGGAAAACAAAATCCGAGCACATCTCTCCAATTTTGATGTCACCACATTGGTTAACTGTGTTATTTAGAATTGACTTTAAAATCCTGCTTATGGTTTACAAAGCCTTAAATAATCTCGCTCCATCTTATATTTTAGAATGTCTGACACCTTACACTCCAAATCGTAACCTTAGATTTTCAAATGGGCATCTACTTAGAAGTCCAAGAGCTAAACTTAAAAGAAGTGGTGAGGCGGCCTTCTGTTGTTATGCACCTAAAATCTGGAATAGCCTGCCAATAGGAATTCGCCAGGCTAATACAGTAGAGCACTTTATGAAACTGCTAAAAACACATTGCTTTAACATGGCCTTCTCATAACTTCATCTTAGTTTAATCCTGATGCTCTGTATATTCAATTAATTATCATTACTATTCATGGTGGCTCCAAAATCCGTACTAACCCCTACTCTCTCTTCTGTTCTTTTTCCGGTTTTCTAGGGTGGCGACCTGCGCCACCACCATCTGATCAAAGCACCATGATGTCCCTGCATTGATAGATTAAAGGCCAGAAGTCCACGTAAACGTCGTCATCAAGTCCTTCCATGAGAACCCTGAATATCATGAGGACTGATTGAGGTAATTTCTGTTAGGTAGAATGCCTAGAGGGGGCCTGGTGGTCTCGTGGCCTCTGAACCCCTGCAGATTTTATTTTTTTTCTCCAGCTGTCTGGAGAAAAAGCCATTGGACCTTACTTTTATTCTATGTTAATTAGTGTTCCCTTATTTTAATTCTTATTCATTTTGTCTTTTTTCTCTTTCTTCATCATGTAAAGCATTTTGAGCTACATCATTTGTATAAAAATGTGCTATATAAATAAATGTTGTTGTTGTTGTTATTTACACCCATCAATCTACACTCATTACTTTATAATAACAAAGCGAAAACACGTTTTCAGAAAGTTTTGAACATTTATTAAAAACATAAAACTGAAATCTCTCATTCATACAGGTAATTCAGAACTTAATTCAATACTGTAGAAGCCCCTCTGGCAACAATTACAGCTCTTGGTCTTCTTGAGTAAGTCAGTACAGACTTTGCACCCCTGGATTTGGGCATTTTACTCCATTCTTCCTTGCAGATGCCATCAAGCTTGTTAGAATGGATGAGAAGTGTCTGTAAACTGTTATCTTCAGGTCTTTCCATAGGTGGTCTATGTTGGTTTAAGTAAAACTTTGGGAATTTCAGCACCCAAAATGCAGAAGTAAAGAAGATGCTTTATTAAAGACACCAGGAATTCTGCTGTGATAGGGTTCAGTTTATCTGAAGTTGAGAAAGGCTTGCAGCGGGCTAAAACAAACAGGGCAGTGGGGCCAGAAGGCATATCAGGTCGGCTCTTAAAGTCCTGCGTTCAGCAGCTCTCTCCAGTTTTTCATTTGCCTTTAAACTGGTCTGTGACCTGTGCCATTGTACCTAAGCTGTGGAAACAATCTGTCATTATCCCAGTTTCTAAGGTTTCCAGGCCAAGCTGTCTGAATCACTACAGACCAGTGGCTCTCACCTCTATTCCAGTGAAATGCTTCGAACATTTGGTTAAAAACGTTTTAATGGCAAAGTCTTTTCAAGATAACCACCAATTTGCTCACCGTGCAACCAGAAGTTTGTTATCTCACATCAGATCTATACTTTTGGTACATACAGTATGTCAGAGCACTATTTCTGGATTTTTCTTCAGCTTTCAATACCATCCAGCCTCACATACTGATTGGAAAACTGATTAGTATTAACACATTATGGATTCAGGACTTTCTTTTAAATCGTTCACAGACAGTCAAGGTACAGGACGCTTTTTCAAAAGTCATTCATTCAAACACAGGAAGTCCGCCGGGGTGTGTCTTATCACCATTACTATTTACTCTGTACACAAGTGACTCAAGTGACCTGAGACAGAACAATGGCAACTGCTCCATTATCAAATAATGGGATGACACCATGCTCATAGGACGCATATCAGGGGAAGATGAAAGCCACTGTCTAAATCAACTGGACTGGATGGTAAACTGGCGTAATAAAAACGTTCTTACTCTGACAGTGAAAAAGACCAAAGAAATGATATTTTATTTTAAGAGACAGAAATCTGTATGTTCACCCATTGTTGTTTTGGGGAAGGAGGTAGAAATAGTAAATGAATATAAAAACTTAGGAACTAACTTAGATAACAATCTTAACTGGAATGCAAATACAAAAAAAAATATTCTCTAAATGCAATCAGCGTTTATTTCTCCTCTGTAAACTCAAACTATTTGAAGTAGATAAGGACCTCATGTTTTCCTTTTATCACAGTATGATTCAGTCTATCACTTTAAATTGCACTGCCCGGTTTAGTGGCCTAGCAAACCAAAATTTTAAAAAAGCTCCAGCAGATTAATAAGCATGCAGCTAAAGTTTTTGGGACTGATGTTGATCTGGCAAGTGTGTGTCAGAAGACAATGCTAAAGAAACTAGAAATAATTTCAACTGATGACAGACATCCATAACATGTAGAACTTAATTTCAGTAAATCAGGAAGAATAGTCGCTATGAAAACCCGCACAAACCACTCCAGAAATTCCTTTCTTCCTAGTGCCATATGACTTTTTAATAAGGAATATTGGAGAAAATGATTACGGTTTGATATTTATCCTGTAACAATTTTTGTGTAAATATGCATTATCAAACAGCCTTACCTTAACCTGTCTTGTCTCTGTTTGTTTTGTTTCATTTCTTTCTGTCTTGTTATTAGCCAGTTTCATGTTTTCTTGTGTAAACATGTCTAAATAAAGCAACCTTGAACCTTGAACCTTGAGTCTCCCTGTACCTACCGCTGAGAAGCACCCACATAGCGTGATGCTGCCATCATCATGCTTCACTGAAGGAATGGTACTAGGCAGGTAATGAACAGTGCCTGGTCTTCTGTAGACATTGTGCTTGGTGTTCTGTTTTCCTGTATAGCACATCACCTCACCTTCAGTCAATCATCTACTGTATTGGCAAGCAGAACTATTTGTGTGGCCCATCAGTCGCTTCCGCTACATGCTTTTTTTTGGATAAAGTCCATTCTAAGCACAAAATTTTGGAGTGCCAACTGGGCAACCCAGTTTTACCAGAGAATCAAAAATAAAAAAATAAATAAATAAGTAAAACAGAGTGCTTAGGTCAATGCAGCTCTTCATTTTCAGCGGGAGCTCTGTTGAAATTCAGGTTCGGAATGAACACCTCCTTCTTCGGGACCAATTGTTTTTATGGCAACTTGGGTATTGAGGGTGGGGCTAGGAGCCATCCTGGGAGGTTCTTTAGGAATTGATGTGGAAACAGAAGAAATGGTTAGCGCCAGTGTCCGTTCTCATCCCAAAGTAGTAATGCTTTTACCTTCTTGGATATAAGAAGGGGGTTCCCCAGGAACGCATATGTGACAATATATAGATATAAACATGTACAGAATGAATTTATTTATAGGCATGACTGAAAAAGGATTGTGGATTGGGGAGTGAGGGACCCCCAAGAGGAGGTGGCACTGGTTGCAGCCTTATTATTTGCAGCAACGTCTCCACTGCAAGTCACATGGTGCACAACCTTTTGATGTCATCACACTACCCTCTACCCTTCAGTTCTTTTGAATCTCTTGTGTCAATTAACTGGACCTATTCCTACTATTATTGCAACTGTTTATTGGCCCCCTAAATCAAATAATGACTTTCTGAATGACTTTGCTGTTTTTCTTACACACTTATCTATTGCTTCATCAAACATAATACTTCTGGGGGATTTCAATATGTCCCTATTACTAGAGACTTTACATCCTGCCTTGAGAGTTTTGGATTCCAGCAGCATACTGATGTTCCCACTCATTCCAAAGGACATATCTTGGACTTGATTTGTTGTTCTGGAGTTACCCCGCTTGATTGTCCTGCAGATGAACTCCCCATAACTGATCATTTTCTTATTTCATTCAATGTTAAACTTGCACTTTCCAATACTGTTTTCCCAACTCATGTCTTTCCCTAATATTAAGAATATTAACTTAGGCTCTCTTTCCTCTAGTATTGACTCCCTTATGGACATTCATAATTTATCCACTCCTGAAGAACTGGTCTCACACTATCACACTGGACTTAATGGTATTCTTAACTCTCTCGCTCCATTAAAAACTAGATCTGTTTCTTTGTCCTTCTCTGCTCCCTGGTTCATGCCTGAACTTCAGCTTTTGAAAGCCAAAGGCCGGCAACTTGAACGGATGTATAAAAAAACTGGACTCTTTGTTCACAAAACCATATACTAAATATTACAAGGACTGTATTGCCCAAACTAAATCTAACTATTATACTCACATTATTTCTTCTAATGAAGGCAACACCAAGTCATTGTTTTCACTACTTATCACACAACCCCTGGATTCTTTACCTTCTCACCTTTATTCAGCTGATTTTTCCAATTCCCTTATGTCATTTTTTAATGAAAAAATTTAGAAGATACACCAGACTCTCGGTATGGATTCCTCCAGTACTTCATTTGAATTTCACCCACCAACTCACTCATTTTCCTCTTTTCAGCTTCCTACTTTCTCAGAAATCTCAGATCTCGTCTGTAAGTCTAAGCCATCCACCTGTCAACTGGACCCCCTCCCTACAGTTCTGGTCAAAGCCTGCCTCCCCTCTCTGGTCCCTCTTATCTCTGCTATAATCCACTCTTCTCTCACTACTGGTACTGTTCCTTCATCTTTTAAAACTGCTACAATAACCCCAATACTGAAAAAACCTGGTGCCGATCCGACTAATTTCAGTAATTTTCGTCCTATTTCTATTCTCCCCTTCATTTCCAATATTCTTGAAAAAATAGCGGCTATTCAACTTCACTCTCATTTATCTCAAAATAATCTGTATGAACAGTTCCAGTCTGGTTTTCACCCCCTCCATAGTACAGAAATGGCACTTATCAGAGTTACTAACGACCTCCTTATGGCAGCTGATTCTGGTTTAATTACTATTCTCATCCTTCTTGATCTGAGTGCGGCCTTTGATAATATTTGTCACACTACTCTTCTCAATAGATTATCTTCGATTGGCATTACCCACACTCCACTAGAGTGGTTCAGATCCTACCTCTCAGGCTGCACTCAGTTTGTCTAGCTTAAAACTTTCACATCCCAACCCACCGCTGTTACTTCAGGTGTGTCCCAGCCAGGGCTCTGTCCTGGGGCCCTCCTTTTCATTATTTACCTCCTTCCCCTCGGCAATATCTTTCATAAATATAACTTTAGCTTCCACTGTTATGCTGATGGCACCCATTTCTATCTCACTAGCAAACCTACTGTTTCCTTTCCACCCTCCTCGCTTATTGATTGCATAGCAGAAATCAAATCCTGGTTTTCTTCAAATTTTCTTAAATTAAATAGTGACAAAACTGAGGTTCTCCTCATTGGTACAAAATCAACATTATCCAAAACTGATCATTTTTCCTTTGTTATTGATAATTCCTCAGTCTCCCCTTCCCCACAGGTTAAGAGTCTGAGTGTCATCCTTGACAGTACTTTATCTTTTCAGTCCCACATCAATAACATCTCCCAGTCTGCATATTTCCACTTGCGTAACATTAATCGTATTCGCCCCTCCCTCACTTCCCATACCACTGCTATCCTCATTCATAGCCTTGTCACTTCTCGTCTGGATTATTGTAATTCCCTTTTTCTGGTCTTTCTCACAAATCTCTTTATAAGCTTCAACTAGTCCAGAATTCAGCTGTTGACATCATTACTAGAACCCCCTCCATTCACCATATCACTCTCGTTTTGCAGCAGCTTTACTGGCTTCCAGTTAAGTTCCACATTCAATTCAAAATTCTTCTGTTAACTTTAAAGGCTATCCACAACCTTTCCCCTCCATATCTGTCTGACCTCCTCCATGTTGCTATTCCCTCCCGCACCCTCAGATCCTCTTCCTCCATCCACTTGACTGTCCCCTTCGTCTGTCTTACCACTATGGGGAGCAGAGATTTCAGTTGTTCTGCTCCCTAGCTCTGGAACTCATTACCATCTGAGCTTAGAAATATTGAATCATTTTCACTTTTCAAATCCAAACTTAAAACTCATCTGTTTAAGACTGCTTTTTCTCTTTGACTACAATTGCTCTGTCTGATTTTAATTTTTGTATTTTAGTTTTGTTTATAATGTGTGTTTTATCTATTGTTTGGTGTCCTTGAATGTTTAAAAAGGTGCCTACAAATAAATAAAATGTATTATTATTATTATAACCCCTATAAAAGATGTATTCACTCATGTGTGAACTTTGCACAAGCAAAATGAGAGCCTCACTTTAGTGTTTTGTGTTGATATAGGAAAGGATCTTTGACTTTGATTTTTGTTCTTGGTTAGGCATTCAGATCTTCAAATCTTAGTCTCTAATTGGTTGTATACATCTATTTTCAACCACCTTTTAAACTAGATTTGCTTTCTTGTCACATTAATTGAACCCTAGGTAGTTTGAACTTTGTGAGATGCAAAGGAGAAAGATATCAAATATACTAAGAGTTGGAGTACCAGTCAGTAACACAGCTGGATTGGTCTAAATAAAATATAAAAATAAATAGCACTCGCAGGTGCAAAAAGTGTCACTAAGCAAAAAACCAGGAAAGAGTCACTGGAGAGAGCACTGTGTCCTCTGCATCGCATCGTTCCAGATTGAGCACTGACTTCCAGTGGCTTCATTATTTATATACTGCCGACCAAGAAGGGGCGGGGCTTCTGGGCAGAACCAGAAGTGTGTCACAGGGTCCTCCAGCTGGTGAACTTCAGAACTGTGTGTGGTAAAGGAGAGGTGATTCATGTGGCAGCACTTTCTTCCATTCTCGGGGTGGTATGACAATATTTTGTCATCATTTAACTCAGTTGGAATCGTCATTCATTTTACTGAATCAGCCCACCATCTAGGAGTTATCTTTGACTCTAGTCATTTAAAGTACACATTACAAAGTTGTCCAAATCATGTTTTTTCCAGCTTAAAAATATTGGGAAATTAAGGCGCTTTCCAGGATTTAAGCATTTATTTCTAGTAGGACTGACTACTGCAATGTGGTGTTCACTGGATGTTCAAACTGTTCTTTATACAGCCTCCAGTTAATCCAAAATGCTGCTGCAAGAATTATTACAAGAACAAGAAAATACAAACACACAATTCCAGTTCTTAAATCCTTACACTGGCTCCCAGTTAAGTTTAGGGCTGATTTAAAAATCCTCCTTTTAACATATAAAGCCTTAATGGACAAGGTCCAGCTTACTAGTCTGAACTTATTCTGACTTACAAACCAGAGCGTACATTAAGATTTCAAGATGCCAGTCTGCTTATGATTCCAAGGATTAATAAAATAACAGTGGGAGGTCGAGCTTTTAGTTACAGGGCCCCTAAACTGTGAAATGGTCTTCCTGCTACTATAAGAGATGCCCCTTCAGTCTCGGCTGAAGACTCCCTACTTCTGTTTAGCATATCCTGACTAGAGCTGCTCATTAACTGTACAGACTGCATCTCTGTTGTTAGTCATTACCACTAAAACATAAGTAATATGATAGTTATAATTTCTTACTAACCCTCACATATTCTGTTTCTTTTCTCGGTACTCAAATGTGGCACTTGGTGCCACGGCCCACCTGCCAAGTTGTTTTGCCTGCCTAAGGTAAAGTCATCTCTGATGGAGGATCACAGGAATTGTTGGGGAGAAGGGTCCTTTCATCAGATTGACTGTCTCAGCTGTGGAATGGCCAATAGGGGGAGGCAGCTTGATGGCGGAGGTCTCCAGGACTCTAAACAAATTCAAATCATATTATGTAATATTGTTTACTGTTAAATTCTGCACTGCACTTGTAATATTTCAATTGCATTTTTATACTGCATTAAGGATTTGTTCTGTTCTGTGTATTGTATTGTATTGTATTGTATTGACCCCCTTCTTTTTGACACCCACTGCACGCCCAACCATCCTTGGAAAGGGGTCTCGCTTTGAACTGCCTTTCCCAAGGTCTCTTCTATTTTTTCCCAACAAGGGTTTTTTTTTTTTTTGAGTTTTTTCTTGTCTTCTTAGAGAGTCAAGGCTGGGGGGCTGTCAAAAGGCAGGGCCTGTTAAAGCCCTTTGCAGGACTTCTTATGTAATTTTGGGCAATATAAAAATAAATTGTATTTTATTGTATTGTATCATTTACCTTCTGAAGATGTTGACTGTGCACACAAATGTGACAATTTGTTATTGTTTTCTTTTCTGTAAGTTATCAGGATAATCAGGACAGTGTCACATAAAATGTTGATATACAGATAACTTTAAACACAGAAATATGTCTGTTGTGTCACAGCTTGAGTAATAAAACTGAATACTGCAATACCTTTCTTAGCAAAATATTCTACAGAATTTAACCCAAGCTGGTTTATCTCCAAACAATTTAAATGAATCAACCATTAGAGTAGCTTCTACAGGCTATTACTATTGCTTCTCTACCAGGTTTATATTGTTACAGGCTTTCACTTTTTCCCATTCATGTGACATAGTAAACCAGCTTGCTCTGTGGCTCTACATTAGGAATAAAGGATATTCAAAATGTATGTGCATCGTGGAGGTCTCAGGATCAAATCTGATGTTTAGGCCTGAGTAAGACATAATATTCGGAGGTGCTCACACTGAGCAAAATGTGTGTTAGGCTGTATATCATGTACATACAGAATATGGAACTTTGGTCACTCACAGTGTAGATTTAGTCAGTTTATGACACCACTCTTATGAATCTCATCACAAATTATGAGTTTGTGTAAAGGAATGAGATAGCAGAGCTAGAGTAGTAAGTAATGAAGAATTAAATGTCAAGAAGTACTGTAGTGGTGGCAATGCTCCCTTATAGATTCAATGTTTTCTTATGTTTTGTTAAAGGACAAGAAACTAAATTCCATTGAGTGGGATCCCTATCCTGTTATTCTCAGCCAGGGTCTTCTAGACCTTTTTTTTGGATAAATTCATCTTCCTAAAGAATCCTTATTCTCAAAGAGCTTGGTGACTTCTCTTAAAGCAGAGCTGACACAGGTAACAGGGTGGAGTTCCTTCTCTCTTGCTTTGTGGAGAAAATCTGAATAGTAAAGTTGCAACCATTCTTTTTAAGAGTTATTGTCATCCCCAAGTTGCCAAAGGACTGCTGTGGGCTCACTGGGGGGTCCTTGTGCTCTGAGTTTCTTGTGTCTGGCTGGGGTTGGCTTCTGTGTCTGCCTTCGGGTCCCCATGTGGAAATCAAAGGGAAAAAGCTCTATGGCATCAAGAGTTTCTTCTCCCTTTCTTCTCCTGCTCCTTTTAGGTTTTTCATGTGCTCCATATCTTTACTTCATGAGGAGGTGGAGGAGGAGGAGAATAATGACATGGACTTTAAGCAGGCCTTATGCTGAGATGTGTTCTAGCGTAATTGGTTTGCATTGCGTGTATTTGCTAGTTAACGAGAGGACAGCTAAATCATCACTAAAGTCTACATCTTCAAGCTGGATCCAAGGTGTCCGTTGTCTTCCATTTCCTTTGTATGTACAGGTTCATTTTCATGATCAGGTCGTGCAGCAGCAGAAAGAGAAATGGAGACAGTAGCATCTTTGTCTGATTCTGGATTCCACTATAAAGCTTTGTGATGTTTACCCTCTATCCATGACCCCGAATAAACATTTCTTTAAGTGATTTCAGCTGAATACTTTACTGGGAATTGAAAGCAGAGGTGTACATTTATAGCTGTCAGAGTTTCTAAGGTCTTTTTTCTTGGGTATTTTGACTTAGGAGTGTCTCTTTCCAGTGGTATTTCTTCTTCATTCCTTATATTTTTGAATAGCGGGGAAAGTATAAAAACTGAGGTTTCAGAATCTAAAGGCTTGTGCTGGAATGCCATCACTCCTTAATTGTAAAATAGCTATTTTTGATGTCTTTTTTTGATTGTTTATCACATTTTATTGGAAGTTACTTATCTGTTAAACTAGTGTCAGGTTGGTCATCTATACTTTACTTACTTTTCTGGCTGGCTTTATCTTGAATTGTTTTTCCTAATGATTGTACTCATTTGATAGTTTATTGGTAATATCTCAAAGAATCATTTCATATTCCCTTTTTTACTGCTCTTCTTTTGTCTGTTTTCCACAACCATAAGGACTATGGTCCATGTGACAGTTGTACTGCCTGACATACATTAATTCTTTCAGGGCTGATGTCGACTTTTGTCAAAAGGAAGAGCTGACGATGGTAATCAACTGTAAACTGTGACAAAACCAACCATTACGTTTTAGTTAGACTTTCGTTGCTAGAAGGAAAGTTAGATTCATTGGTTTGACCGAGATTCCCTTCGCTCTCGTGAGTGGCAAGGCACACACAACAGCAAAAATGGCTCTGACATCTGGCGAGAGATCAAAGCGAATGCGTAAAGCAAAATACTCAGTGGATGATGTTTTGCTATTATCTCTGAACTGAACTATGACTTGTCGGACTCAGTTTTTGATACACATGATTGAAAATGAAGGTGAGGTTCCAGTTTCAGCTGATCGGTCCCCAGCTAATTGTGGTACTGACAGTGTTCGCCAGGGAGGACGGCCACATAACAATGATAAGAAACCAAATTGTAATGCACTGCGACCGTGACCGCTGCTGCTGTCCCAGCCACGCAAAGACAGCCTAGCTGCAAGCCTGATGCACATTCTTGGCAAACTGGTAGCCACAGCATGCAGCAACAGACGTTTTAAGTTGATTTCTGAGTGAAACCATTGTTTTTTGGTAAAAATATTCAGCCCTCAAAGAGTTAAACTAGCAGCTATGAAGCCACACGAGCGCTCTGTTCCCTGCCTGCTTCTCTTTTGGTTTAACTCCCATTGTATGAGTTTACCCAGGTGTCCCACCAAAGGTTCATAGAGGTTAGTTTTCATGGTTAAATCCCCTTCCTAATTCCTGTCTCTTCTTATTTTTTTATAGCACACAGAGGAACGTGTATCCTATTGTAAGAGATGGGGAATGGTGGTCCTACTAAACATGAAGGAAACCTCTAAGATGAAAATCACCATAAAGATATGATCAAGAATCATAGAAGAAGCAAAAAACAACATGAAAAAAACTAAAATAGATTGTGTTAATTCTTTGAACACATACGCATTAAAGTAAAGCAACAGTCATGACGGATTTTAAGAGCTGGAAAGATGTATTTTCATAAATCCTGCCTGAATTTGCCTTCTGCTAGCCTTTAGAGCAGTTCCACAAAATTCTCTTTCAATGTCTCATATTCAAGTCACAGCATATTTCCTTCCTTCTGTTTCTCGTCCCTGTCATTTCTTTATGCTGTTTTTTTTTTTGTCCCTGCAAACCGAATATCCGCTTTGCAATTGTGATGTTTTTGTCTTGCATCTGTCTGTTAAAACCACAACCCGGATACTGTGGTAGACTGTTATTTTGCTCTTATCAGTCTTTTGCAGGCTGATGTGAATTCGATAGCTCAAGACTTTTTACTGTGTCGTCTGACAGTTAGGGGTTGTCACCTAAAGTGCTTGTGTCAGAGTGGAGGGTGGGATGAGTCAGGGTCTCACTAAGTCTCACATTAAGAAGACAGCACATGACGAGCACCAGCCTGCTTACCCTACCTTGGTATTTGGGCCGAGACTGACTATCCTTTATAAGGAACGACTAACATTTCATAACTTTTACTTACAGTGAGATTCCAAAATCTGCAGTGTGCTAAGAAGTATATTATTTAATAAAACACTTTACCAATATAGCAAAAAAAAAATTCAGTACATGTTTCAGTTTGTCCAACTGACAATCCATAAGATGCTGATTTGGATAATTTTAAGTGCTACTTTTCATTTGCCTGAAGGTGTTTTTTTTTTTGCCAAAAGGACTTCTTACCAGTCATGTCTGCCAGCATCTGTTCCTCCACCAGCAATGTTGTTAAGAAAGGATGTGTGGTTACAAAGTGGTTTATAGTCAAAACATCTTAGTGCAACTTGAAGATGCAAACACCACACTGGCATTGCCCAGGAAAGGCATGGTTAATAACTTGTAAGGGTTATTAAAAATGTACACAAGCAGTTACAGCTACTGGCTTTGAATTTTACTGATTTATTAAGCATTTAAACAGAGCCCCTCTTTGACTGATGACCGGTATGCTGTGTACAGTGTATTGAACACCAGCTTACAGTGTCCTCTCACAGTCCAGTATATCCATAAGCTTAGTCCCATTGTTGTCCAACTATAAGAATTGTAATGTAAGGAAATATATGCTGTCAACATTCAAATCATTCTCAGCTCTTATCAAACAGTTAGTTATTAAGTGTTCATTCTTATGCAATCACTTTTATCTACCGGCAAGTTATAACTTATGTGGGAATTAGGGGATTTTTATAACATGTCAAGCCAAAGGAACTGTTAAATGTAATTATTATATAAATATGAAACATACTACCATGAGTCTGAGTTTACAAAAAAAAGAAGTAATTGTTAAGAGAAATGTAAAATAATATGCATATGGTAATAATATGATAATTGAGCTGGGAAAAAGATTTGGAATGAGTGACAGGGCAGAAATGGCTAACCTGGGTGTGCAGGCAAATGGGCGTTAAACAAGAAAGGTCAAGCTGACGCTGATACGCCCCCTTCAGTCCTGGGTCAGCTATTGCATTATTAGCGCTGATGGACTGCAAGATCAAGGTGACCTGCTGGCAGACTTGTAAAAAGGACTCAGAATGATACTTGAGTTAAAGTTGAAGTACTTCATCAAACTGTTACGTTCACTCAAGTAAGATGTATTTTGGTTAAAATAAATGCTTGAATAAAACTTTAAAAGTACCTGCACAATTTTTGAGAAATTCTCTGGCACTAAAAGTGTCGGATCGTAAAAGTAAATAGCACAGATGTAAAAAAAACTAAATTAACAGTCCACTATGAGATAGTAAAGGCACATGTAGCCGAATGTAATAAAGCAGTCCATCTTGAGAGGTGTTGCTATTTTTCTAAAATTATAAATGATGATGCTGGGAATCCAAGATTTTTATCCTCACTGACTGATCACCTTCTAAACCCAGTTCTTTCAATTGAATGCCTCCTGAAAGCATCTAGCGAAACGTTTCAGGCTTTTGCCTCATTTTTTAAACACAAAATAAATGAGATTTGAAGTAATATAATACATCCCTCCAAAATGAATCCTGTGGAAACTCAGCATGCTCTTTTTAAAGAATTAAATTCCTTCGTGAAAAACCCTCCATTTGTGTCCGTAACCCAGTCCCAACATCATAGTACAGAAACTGTGTCAGGTGGAGAAATTTGTTTCTTGGTGCAAAGAAAATTGTCTGCATTTCAACATGAACAAAACCAAGCAACTGGTTATTGACTTTCACCACACCAGAAAGCCTCTACGTCCGGTCACTATTCAAGGAGTGGATGGAGAGGTAGTTAATTTCTACAAGTACTTGGGGATCTTCATTAATGACAGGTTGGACTGATCTTGGAACATATCTATCTATCTATCTATCTATCTATCTATCTATCTATCTATCTATCTATCTATCTATCTATCTA
>JANRMT010062796.1:62574091-62606260 GCA_026402145.1 Polypterus bichir lapradei
GAGCTGATGTCAAAGATCTCTTGAGAAGAGAAAATGACAGATTAATGGAGAAATAGTAGAAATGTGCCTAAATATAAGGAGAAGGGAGACATCCAGGACTGTAGAAATAAGTAGGAGTGTAAATGAATGAAAATATGGGAAAGGATAATAGATAAAAGGCAGAAAAGAGAGACAATGATAGGGGAAGAACAGTTTGGATTTATGCCGGGAAAAGATAGAACAAATGTGATTTTCATGTTGATACAGATTATGAAAAACAGAAAGGACTGCACATGACATTTATAGATTTAGAGAAGGTATATGATTGAGTTCCATGTCAAGATGTGGAGATGCATGAGACAAAAGGGAGTTCCGGAGAAATATGCAAGGACTGTTAAGGGTATGTAAGGGGGTGCCTGCACACAAGTGAGAAGTAGTGTAGGAATAACAGATGGATTTGCAGTTAAGGATCATCATTAAGCTCTTGTCTTTTTACTGTAGTTATGAGTGTTATTGCTAGTAGATCAGACCCCATACTTCATACTGTTTGAAGATGCCATCATACAATGTGGCACCACTAAGAATATTGTGGAAATGAAACTGTAGAGCTACAGAGGATATAAACCTTAAGATTAGTATAAAAAAAGACAGAATATCTAAGACTTAAGAAAATAGAGAAGTTAATCATCAAGAAGAAAGGGTTAAAAGGGTTGAAAAGTTAAGAATAGAAAATAGAGAGCTTGATCTAGGAATAAACCATAGCAATCATGTTGGAAAAATTGGAAAAACATATTAAAAGTGTTATGTGGCTAAATGATAAACCGACCAAAGGGTAAAGTGTATAAAACAGCAGCTGGACCAACATTGTTGTATGGATTAGAAACCGGGGCACTTTAAAAGGTGCACGAAAGGAAACTGGGTGCTATAGAAATAAGGATATTGAGATAGATGTGTGGAGTAACAAAGCTTGATAAGGGGGAAATGTCTAAGAAAATGCAGGAAATAAGATTTTAGTGAAACTAGCTGTGCGACCCATCTACGGCAGGTTGACATTTAAATAATAAGCAAAGACCTCAGTGTTAACGTCTGTAGTGCACCATGCAATGCCCAGGTCTCTTTTATATGCCATTTGTTGTGGCAGTGTTAATATTTATTATGCACCATCTATTGGAATGACAAATGTAATGCATTTTATCACTAAAAGTGTCTGTGATTCCAAAATCTTTTGGAATGACAGAGACATAGCAACAGGATAAACACACAGACACTTAGCATTTTATTAAGGCGGATGTGCATGTGTTGAGAAGAGCATCAAACAATGCTAGTAGAAAAATCATGAATCATCATAGGACAGAGGATAAAAGGACAACTGAAAAGAAAGTAGATGGACTATGTGAAGGAGGATCTAAGGGGAAAAGGGATATCAGGCGAAAAAAAAGTACAACAGATAAGAATGCAGGAGGCTTGTGAAATATAGCAACCCTACAAAAAAGTGGGAAAACCTTTATAAGAAGAAGAATCCAATTCAGAGTTATGGGTCATTTTAACAAACCCACAGGGCTCTGACAGGCCTTTGAGCGTCTGTCTAACGGCAGGTGCTAAATATAGCCTATGCTTTTCTTAAGGACTCTGCGGTCTTTTTTTCTTTTTTCCTATCTTTTCAGTTTTTCTTATTAGTCTTCATGAACTTCCTGAGGCCAGGACTTGCATCAGCCTCACATCACATGCTACTCCAATGAAGTCAGCCCGAAAGTTGGCAGGCAAACAAATCCCACATACTGCCTGCTCTAAATTAACAAGTAAATACTTTTAAGAGATCTTCTTGTGTGTGCAAATGTTTCCATAGCCAGCCCCTGTCCCTCCCTCCGGTAAATTAGCAGCATGTGCTGCCTGATGGGACTTTCTGAAGGATTAGAAGACCAGGGGCTGCCTTTTCACAGGTTTACACAATTTCTTATCATTTATTCTAACATTAATGTCTTTTAAACTGAGGGAAGATTTGGTGAAAGGAATTAATGGAAGAATTAGTGAAACTACAGAAGCTTAACTATGTTTTATTTAGCAGTCTTTAGTTATTCATAATCACTGGTGTTATTGTGTTATTAATTCCATTGCAAAACTTAAACCTATTCCAATAAATCTGTTTTCTTTTATTGGAGAAGACTAACTGAAAAATCCTTTTATCAAAAGCGCTTAGTGCATCCTGTGTGGTTTGTTATTTGCTGCATGGATGGAAATTATATCCATGTAATCCACGTATTAAGTGGCTGGCAGAACGGTGATGAGTAGTAACACCAGCACCACAATGCCTTGTATGTTACGAGCATCTGGACTCATACATTTGGGAAGAGCCTCTCTTCTTCTATAAGAAAGCTTGTAAACCCATGCCTTTACGGTGGAAACAGAAAACAGCATTCAGACATCTTTACAGAATCTCTCCAAATACTTATTTGAATGCAGACTTAATAACTGTCATCCTGAAAAAAAACCTTCTAGTCCTACAAGGTGTGATGAATCTTTGGGCATTTTTATTTAAGGTTAGTGCACTGTCATCCCAAGTAATATTAAATATTAAAAGGAAAACTCATCCCTGTAGGATTCTTTGGACAGAACCACATGGGTTACTTGTTCTTTTATGTACACTGTAGAACTTTCATCCATCTATTTACTGTACTTGCTCATTTAAGTTCAGAATTTCATAGTGCCAAAGTCTAGATAATTGTACAGGCTATATCACATTTCTTTAGTGCTCAATGGTCCATAACTTGTGCTCTTGTACCAAAGTATTCTCAGGTAAGCAAGCAGTTTATACACTGCAATTCTGTAATGTCCTGCTTCTCCTCCTCTGCAGTATCATTGATTAAACACTTTAATGACAAAAGTTCCTGCTCATATTGTAAATCAAGGAAGTGCCAATCAACTAAACTTGGGTTCCTTGACAGTTTAGCCTGGCACATTGAACTAATGAATGACTGCACAATCCAAGAGTAAACAGTTGTGGACATGGCAGCTTTTGACCAATACAGTCTTTCATTCTGAGTTTCATGCTGATATCACCTTCAGGACTGATCATTTTCTTTGAGGTCAAATTTGTATTAATAGAATACAAAGTAGTATATCAAATATTGCTGAAACAATTAATCATTTTTAATATATATTAAAACAAACAACAGCCCCACCTTCCCCATGACTTCTAAAGACGCTTTAGCAAGGTGAGCTGACTTTTAGACAATAAAAGTAATTGAAGCTTAGCCTTCTAGACACTCACACGTAATTATAAAAGTGATGGCTGTACCTAACATGACCCTGAACATGCTAGGATCTGTTCTGATTTACTTTAATGTATAAAAGACAATGAATAACATAGAAATCCATCCATCCATTATCCAGCCCGCTATATCCTAACTGCAGGGTCACGGGGGTCTGCTGGAGCCAATCCCAACCAACAAAGGGCGCAAGGCAGGAAACAAACTCCGGGCAGGGCACCAGCCCACCGCAGATAACATATAAATGATAAAAAAATGAATACACATTGAAGAATATATTTAGGAAATATATATAAAAGATTTAAACAAAGAGGCGGCACGGTGTCGCAGTGGGTAGCGCTGCTGCCTTGCAGTTAGGAGACCCGGGTTTGCTTCCCAGGTCCTCCCTGCATGGAGTTTGCATGTTCTCCCCGTGTCTGCGTGGGTTTCCTCCGGGTACTCCGGTTTCCTCCCACAGTACAAAGACATGCAGGTTAGGTGCATTGGCGATTCGAAATTGTCCCTAGTGTGTGCGTGCCCTGCGGTGGGCTGGCACCCTGTCAGGGGTTTGTTTCCTGCCTTGCGCACCATGTTGGCTGGGATTGGCTCCAGCAGACCCCCGTGACCCTGTAGTTAGGATATAGAGGGTTGGATAATGGATGGATTTAAACAAAGCTAAAAGTGAAATGACCTCAAATGTTCATCTAAACAAATCTGTGGACTATAGCTGCATGGCTAATATTCACTAGAAGTGAAGTCCAATTTTCTAGTGGGGAGTCTAGTGGGCAGAAATGTTTCTTGTAATTAAACCACAGTCCCTGCAAGCCAATCTATTGATAATGCCCAGGGACCGCATGTATAACGGCCTTCATAGAATTCACACTAAAACATGGTATCTGGACAACTAGAAATGTGCATACGCACAAAAACATTCTAATGTGTAAAACTGTGTGTAAGCAAAGTTCTATGCACTTTCTCTTTATAAATCTCAATCAACATGAATTTTAATGTACATACACACGCCTACAGTCCCATGTGACAGAATTTCACCTATTTGAATATCCATCCATCCATTTTCCAACCCACTGAATCCGAACACAGGTTCACGGGGATCTGCTGGAGCAAATCCCAGGCAACACAGGGCACAAGGCAGGAACCAATCCTGGGCAGGGTGCCAACCCACCGCAGGACACACACAAACACACCCACACACCAAGCACACACTAGGGCCAATTTAGAATCGGCAATCCACCTAACCTGCATGTCTTTGGACTGTGGGAGGAAACCGGAGCGCCCGGAGGAAACCCACGCAGACACGGGGAGAACATGCTATTTGAATATGCAATTTAATATAAATAGACCCTTCCGTTCAATCATAACGGCAAAAGCATTTGTAGAAAATAAGAATTTCAGTGAATACGAAATGGAGGTTCTGCTCAATGAAGTGGAGGCAAGGAAATATTTGGTGGCTTAAGCAGTGGGATAAGCAGCAAGAGGAAATTGACAGAGTGGCACAAAATGGCTGTGAAAATACCTTCTATTTACATAAGTAAATTCATTCTCTGAAGGGCACCTTTATAGTAATGTTCATGCAGTTGATATCCAGAAAGTCACAAAAAAAAATCTTTAACAAACCTCAAAGAACTGAAAGCTTCAAGAACTGGCTTCTCTTACCTCAAGAAAAGTTCAATTTCATCATTCAACACTCGGAAAGACATTGGACTTCATTGGAGAATAGTAAGTGAAAATTATAGCTAATCTAGAAGAACATTAGTGCTTCTCTTTCATTTGTAATAAAGCACATAGATAATCCCCAGACCCTTTGAGAAAATGTTTTATGAGGAGATGAGACAAGAGGTGAATTTTTTGGAAGGAATTGGTTCTGTTATGTATGCCATAAAGCAGTCACAGCATTCTACAGTAAGAACATCAAACCAACATCAAACATGGTACTGTGATGGTGTCTCAGCACCTGGATGACTTGTCATAATTGAAGGAGCCATGAATTCTACTCTGTTTCAGATAATTCCTAAGGAGAATGCCCAAACACGTGTTTGTGAGCTGAAGCTGGAGTGTAGTTGGGTCATGGAGCAAGACAATAATATGAAACTTAAAACAGAGTCCACATCAGGATGCCTGAAATAAACAAATGTAAAGCTGTAGACTCTTCTAGTCAAAGTACAGTGCTAACCCCAACAGGGATGTTGTGGTACGACCTGAAACAAGTAGTTAATGCTGAATAAACAATTAATATTTCTGCATTAAAGCAGCTCTTCAAGGAAGATGGGGCTTCAGTGATGTGAAAGGATGCTGATGAATTATAACAAGTGTTATGCTTGCAGCTAAAGGTGGCTCATCCAGGTATTTTTTTATAGTAGGGGATGGATAACTTTATTCATTTGTTTAACAACGTCAGTAAAAAAATATGTTATTTGTTCACTTGTCTAATATTCGATTTTAGTTGAACAGCTGAAAAAAATTCTGCCTTAAAACACTGTATGCAATAATTGAGGAAATCAGGATGGGGAAATACCTTTTCATGAAGGAGCAGCTATGTCCTGTTAATCAAGTGAGTCAATGTAAAAAAAACTCTGACACAAATACATATTTCTAAAAATAAAAAATCCAGGTATTAGCTTAGCTCTGGCACAAAGCTAATGGATTCAGCCTTAAGCCCAACCCTGTTAAAACAGTGTTGCCTTAAGCGATCTGTGTCACTGTCAAAGAGCAAATAGTAAGAAATAAATCCATTTAAAGTCAAGTGCAACACACAGCTTTGGGAGTGGTCAGTAGCCTCTGTAGGAAGTGTTAAAGTGAAATAAAGACAGGATTGTTATCTTATTTAAAATTACCTTTTACACTCTTGTTTTTCATTTTCTTAACTTGTTTTTCTTCTCTTCTGTATAAGGACTTAGGACCACAAAGCCACTTCTCTATAGCAATGGCTTTGGAGCCACAGTGGTTTGCAGTATTTTTGTGCTTCGCGGTAACAGGTAGAAGCTAATTCAACACCAACAATTCATTTTGTGGGTTGTAATGTCACACAAGTTTTAAAATATGCCCTATTTAGACAAAAAAATGTGATCATTTTCACAAGAAATGAAAGGCAAGAAAAAGCATGAGTTTTTTTGCTTTCCACCATAATCTATTGTCTATGGGGGAGAAGTGAAAGCTTTAGATTCGTCAAAAATTTCAATCTCCAGTTTTTGACAGATCTCATTGTTTTAGTGTCCTATGATACCAAAAACATTGATATTATGATGATGGGTGTGTGTCTGTCTGTGTGTGTGTGTGTGTGTGTGTGTCACTGTTTCTTGAGGATGGTCTAGAGCTAAAACAGCTTGACGGAAACATACCAAACTTGAAATGTAAGTCTGTTATGA
Source organism: Polypterus bichir lapradei (assembly GCA_026402145.1). Taxonomy (NCBI): domain Eukaryota; kingdom Metazoa; phylum Chordata; class Cladistia; order Polypteriformes; family Polypteridae; genus Polypterus; species Polypterus bichir. The sequence continues at coordinate 62,580,699 of JANRMT010062796.1, forward strand.
GATGACGATGTGCTGATTAGTTTTTGAGCCAAATCTTGCAAGGGAAAGAGGCATTTTAGGAACCCTCAAATACCATAATTCTGCAATTAAATATGAATTCTTTTCATCAATTGCTTTCATAATGACTATGCTATGCTATCTATCTATCTATGACCTATTTTATGATCAGAAAGATCAGCATCAGAGCAGTAAATAATTATTGAAATGTTATAGAATAGTTTGGGTAACTTGGTTCTAGGACACAAAGCCTACTGATGCTCACATCCGAATTTTTTCATTTCTGTACCATTTTTAAACTGTTCTGGACAATGACTCTCACCCCCTGTAGGAGTTTTTGGCCAAACACATGAGCAGGTTTAGTAACAGACTGATATAACTGTGTTGCACCAAGGAGTGCTTTGTGAGGTTTCTTCTACCCTCAGCCTTCAGGCTCTATAATGAGACCCCCCGGGCTTAACAGGCAGTGACGGCGTGTGCAACATATTGTGCCTGTGACTGACATCCTGTACTGTAAAATTATAACCCTGACAGGTATGTGCAATTCTAATCAAACCTTCCCTATCAGCATTCATAATAATTGAGACCCTGGTTTCAGGGGTGCTATGGCTGACAGCAGTTGCTTTAGGTGGAAGGCTCCACTGGGCATTCATGACCATGGAAATATTTTCTGGAGAAACTTTGGAAGTAGCCCAGAGATGAGGGTCAAAAGCTTGTTGAGTGTGGAGGATTATTTCCTTTGTTACATTTCTTGATTTTGTTACTTTTTATTGATTATTTTGGGCTATTCTTCTGTGTTAATGTTTTTGTTCACTCCTGTTGTTATTTTCATTTCATTGTTTATTGTTGTGTTATTATTGTGTATGTTTATTCTGTTAATTATTATCTTTGTTTATTATATGTTGAACCCCTAGCACTGTAGCTGTGGGGACCACCTTCAGTTTTTTTACAGGGCTGAGAGGTCTCAGTTTAGGGAATATTATTAGATTAAATTCGATAAACTTTATTAACCCCATGGGGAAATTCAAATGCATTAATTAGTACTTCTGCTGTCGTTTATTCATGAATATGTAAGTTCACTTGTTTGGCATCTATGCTTTTGAAACTTTGTTTACTGTTTTCTTTTTGTATTTTGATTACTTTTGCTTTTGCCTATATTGTAAATTGTGTGTTATTTATTAATGGGCTGTGTTTTGATTATGTTTCAAATACATCACAGTTTTGTTTTTCATTTTTTTATTGACATGTAAGAGTTTTAAAGGTTGCTGAATCTTATTTTGAAAACACTTTATTGTAAACACTTTTATTTAATGACATGTAAAATATTTTAACATCATTCAGTGGCGCCATTTTGTTTTCTGTTGGTGCCATCATTTCGAGCTTAGTGTACAGTATGTCCTATTGCTAGCCATATTAGCAGGAAGTGAAAATGTTAGGTTTGAATACACAATTGGAGGTCTGAAAATTGAGAGTACACCTTATGAGAAGGATTTAGGAGTCATAGTGGACTCTAAGCTATCAACTTCCCAACAGTGTTCAGAAGCCATTAAGAAGGCTAACAGAATGTTAGGTTATATAGCACGATGTGTGGAGTACAAGTCACAGGAGGTTATGCTCAACCTTTATAATGCACTGGTGAGGCCTCATCTGGAGTACTGTGTGCAGTTTTGGTCTTCAGGCTACAAAAAGGATGTAAAGTCCTGACCCCAATCTACCCTCTGTAGGACCAAGGCCAAAAGTCCTATGACAAAACCTGAAACATGGTGAGAAGTGCCTGTGTATCAGACTTCAAGTCTATGGTATGAAAGGCAAAGCCATTCATAAAGAACAGAAAAAAGTGAGTGTATTTTAAAAATATAGAGATTTCTTTAGTATACGTAGTTCTTACTTTCCTTATTTTCTTTAGTTATTTTAATTAATTTGGTCACTTGAGTTACTTTATTTACTTCTTTGCTTTCTTTATTATTTCATATTGTCCTTACTTTAAATACTTTATTAACTTACTCTTTATTTATTTAACTTACTTTAGTTATAACACATATTTTATTAAATCACTTATTTTAGTTAACTTACTTTCTTGACTTAGTTTGCTTCCTTTATTTACTTATTTTCCTTTTTGTACCTACTTTAGATACTTGAGTTACTGTTGCCACACATGTGCCCATGGGAGGCAGCTTAAGGGCTCTAGTGAATGCAGTTACCCACCGAGCCAGGGGCTGGAGCTGTTTTCTGATTCCTTCTCTTTTTCTCCCTCTGCTGACCAAGGGCCTCATGTATAAATGGTACGTACGCACAAAAATGTTACGTACGAACATTTCTACGCTCAAATAGCAATGTATAAAACCTAAACTTGGCGTAAAGCCACACACATTTCCACGGTAGCTCATACCCTGGCATACGCAAGTTCTGCCCACGGTTTTGCAGACTGGTGGCACCCAGTATCAAAGCAGTGCCTCTGTTCCTGTGTGGTTACCCTTTCTTTTATAGATCCACATCCCTGATGCAGCTTTATAAATACACTGAAATTAACCCCTTATTGTTTATTAGTTTAATGCATCTGATTGTAATTAACCTTTAACAATATAATGGTCCATAGAATGATCAAACTATTCCAAATAGCATAGCTGCTTTTGCATTGTTAGTCTCACTGGACCTTTTTTCTTCTTCTTTTAACCCCTGCTCCCGTTAGGATTTGCCACAGCGGATCATATTACTCTCACTGCTCCACTCGGAGTATTTATATCACTGTATCTGAGTGGGGAATCACAGCTGTACAGCAGCTGATCGAAAAGAGAATTATCGGTATACAGCATCAAGCACACGCTTTCTCAGCCATGCTGTCTATTGAATTGCTTTCATACGGCAAACGCTTCAGAGCCTTTTCTGTACGGACCTCGCGGTTCAGAAACAGTTTCATCCCAAGAACTCTGAATGCACTCAATCAGTCCATCAAGTGCTCCTTGTAGAACTGTTTTTACTTATAAATACAATCACCCCACTGTAAACTTGCACTACAATTATAATATTGCACAACCTGAGCCACTTTATAACGCGCGTATTTATATATGATGACAATATCATTTTAAGATGAAATGCAGCAAAAGATGTTTATTATATCATACAGATAAAACTTTAACTTCATTTAAATAATTTTAATTGTTAATAATTAAACATGCCGGGACACGGTGCCACAGCGCTAGCGAGGAGCTGGTGCTCCGTTCACGGATTGTTCCTGCTTTGCTCTGTATTCTTGCTGAGGCTGGCGCTACAAGGGAAGAATAGATGGATGGAATAATTAAACATGTACTACGAAGATATTTCAATGTTCCTTAAAAGTTTTGAAGAATCAGCGTTCTAAGCTTACAGATGGCTTAACATCTATTAGAACTGATTGTGTGGTGATTGGGTATTTGGAGAAAGAAAAGTAAGGACAGGAACTGGAGGTTAGTACGTTTCAAAGAAACAGTACTGCTGCAATAAATTATTTCATCGAAGGTAGTGCAGGGCAAAGCAAGCATCTTCCGTGAGGCAGGAACAATCACTGCACCACTGTGTTCCCATGTTTAATAACATGCTTTAACTCCTTTCATCATGAAAATGATATCAAGTATACATTTCAGTATTTTAATTATTCAGAGAGCTGTAATATCACGAATGTAATGGATTCTGTGTCCTGTCGGAGGAAGAGAAAGCCCATTTAAGATTCACACACATAGAGCACATAGAAGATCAAATACAAAACAAAGCATTTCACGTGCTACTTTAGTTACGATGGGATTTGAGAAACTAGTAAATTAAATGATTTTAAGATAAAGTTTATGATGTTCTACTTTAATTGCAAAATAAACTACGTGATTAAAGTGGAAATTTTGAGGTTAAAGTTGACATTCCGTATTTTTTTCCCCACTGTGTGCCTTTTTTTTCTCTGTACCCTAATAAGCTTTCATATGACACTCAGACAGTGGGCTACGACTCGCCTTTTCATGGCAATTATGATAACTGACAACTTCTTTTTTTATTTCAGGTACTGTGTGACTTTGTGAACTTGAGCTTTCGAGTTTCTCCGACACTCTAAGTCACTCGATCAACTTCCTTCTGTTGTTTATACCACTGTTTAAACCAACAAATAGTACGTTTTTCCTTGCCTCCACTTGGTATTCATGGAAATTCTTCTATTTCCCCCTGTGCTTTTGCCATTGCCTTTACACAAAACACTGAGCTTAAGGGCTGTTTATATTGATTTGTGTATTCAAACAGGCGTAATTCTGGGAGGAGACAGGGCAGGACAGCAGGCATGTGCATGTGTGTTACTTTTCACGCTGACCGAGATTTATGTAGCGGAAGAACATGGAAGTTGGCATTCGCACAGATTTATGCATCTGAATTTTTTTGTACATAAGCACATTTCCACTTTTGTCCATACGCCATGTTATAGTGTGAATTCTACGCACGGCATTATGCATGAGGTCCCAGGTGATTGACGGCCCATCCAACGCTGACATCATCTCCAGGACCCGCCCCTTCCTACTTTCTTCTTTCATAACCCATAAAACCGGTTAAATACTTTAGTTCTGTTTGGGCTCTTGCCTGTAAAGACATCTCTGAAACTAACTCTTTATTTACACAAAATGCTGTCAAAATATACGGGGTATCCAAGGTGGTACCCATGCTCCATGTTCATTGTGTCATTTTTTTACTAAACCTTTATTTATTATTTAATTTAGTTATTTTACTAACTTAACTTGCATCTTGTCATACTTACATGATTTACTTACTTTAATTCCTTTACCTATTTATTTATTTTCTTACTTAATGAGGGTTGTCTAAGATGAAACTCATTAATTTAGTCTACAAGTAATAAGCTGTTATGTAAAGAACAAATATAAAAGTATTTGTGATATCTTTGAAAAAAGTAGCCCACTTTTTCATAAGAGGTTTCTAGTTTGATTTTGGTCTTGTCTGATGTGATTTCAGAGGTGTAAAGCCTAACATGTCAGGAGCTATGACCAGAGAGCTACGTGCGGTATGAAATGGCTCAAAGGTCTTCTCTGTATGGCTGAAGACAACTCATGTGTTTGAGAAAAGTACCAAAATAAAATAAATTATTAACCACGTGCAAAACATATGGCAATATGTAAATGAGTAACCATCTTGGGAAAACCCTGAGCGAGGCTTATGCAATCTCACTTCACACAACTTTCATTCCTCTTCCACTTTCTGTTTTCTGCCTTTGTTCAACTTTGATGTTTTCACCTTGACATTCTCAGTTACAAAATTTGTTATGATAAATGCATCACAGATCTACATTTTGATTTTGTTTATGCTTACAGTATATAAACATGTGTTGAGATTTTTCAGGTAAGGAGGGCAGAAGTTTTGAGGTAGTTCAGTTCTATTCACTAATCATGGTGCTGGAGAGGAATAGTTGCATGTTGATTAGCTCTTGCAAGTTACAAATCCACTGTACGCTGCTCATGTCACAATAATGATCGAATAAACCAATATTAAATATTTGAAGAACCCAAGGTGTACAGTATTTTAATCAAATGATAGCTAATGCCTTCCACACAACCTGTTAAAACAGTTTATAAAATGATTGGACAGATTGAAAAGCATTTCAGCAGGTCACATAATTTAAGATGAAACTTAATTGGCTATAGAGATTAATAATTAATATAATTAATGCACATTAATTTTCAAACCCACTTATCTAGATCTGCATCACACAGGACTGGATTCTGCATATTTTAGCATCACAGAAGAGACCAGTCAGAACTGGGCACACTAATGCGTAGCCCACACATACATACATGAATGCACCTGTATATACCGTATGTAGTGATGGTGTGGACCTGGTCAAACTCCTTCTTGAGGAAAAGCCCACAATGATGATTGAAAGTCCCAGTGTGGGACTCCAACTGAAAGCAAGCAATATAACCATGCAGCTATAAATAATGTTGGCAGGGAAGTAGATAGGGCACCAACACAAAGAAGAGCTGTGGCCTGGGGGACAAGCATGTAATGCTTCTCCATATTGCTATCCCCAATTGATCTGAGTGTAGCAGATGGTGGTCCAATAGGATGGGTGCAGTTCTGTGCTCCACTGTACAAAGAAGGCACAGTCAGGGACTCTTTAAGTGAGTGGCTCTTGTAATAGGCATTGGGCTTCAGGGATGCAGGAAGACCTGGAGATACCAGAAAGAGCTTAAGATGGAAAGCAGCAGGACTTTGTGGGGTTATTCCTGACCATGAAAATGATTTAATGGATTGGCCAATTAAAGCAAGCCTAAGCGATTACAAAGCAGCCTCACCCTAATGACTGAGTATATATAGTAGTGGGAGATGGTAAGTTACTGAATGTCTTGCTCCCATTTATGACCTAAGACAACTGGGCTGTCTGCTGGGGCTGAGGCAGTTTGGGGTTCATGTTCGTCTTCTAGGCAATAAGCTTCTGGACTATGGAAGAAGAAGAAGAAAGACACAGCTATTTTTTTATTTCCTGTCACACCCCTTTCCTGTGTACTCAAATTGCTCCGCATAAACCCCACAGAATCATGACATTGCCTGCCATTGTGGGGAACATCCCGGACACAGACAAGTATACATCGTTCAAGCACCACAACACGTTTATTTACAAACACTATTTACAAGGATAACACACACAACCCACTCTACCCCAAAGTCCAGGCCTCTTCTCACACTGCCTTTCTCTCAGGTCCACCTACACTCCACTCCTCCGAGCTCTGTCTTTCTCCGCTCCCGATTCCAGCAATCGAATGGAGGGAGGCAGCCCCTTTTAAGGTCATCTGAACGTGCTCCAGGTGCCTCCCGATTAGCTTCCATCGGCCCTTCCTGGTGTGGCGGAAGTACCGGCTGCACACCCGGAAACACTCCGGATGTCCCTGGTCTTCTTCCCCCCAGCACTTCCAGGTGTGACGGAAGTGCTGAGGGCCAGGGCTCCACAGGCATTGGGGCGCCCCCTGGTGGTGACCATGGGCCCCTATAGGGTTGAGCTTCTAAGCTCTGTTCCCGTGGTCCCTAAAGCCACCAGGGCGGTTGCCCCCTTGTCGTCTGGAGGAGGCTTAAGCCCTACTCCGGTCCTCCTGGGCATCTCGGCTGGGTACCACCCCCAGCCACTTGCCACACCATATACATATACACATGTGGCATTATGAGCTAGAACCTGGATCTTGGTCCTAACTTAAAACGTATGACTTGACATGTTCTGGAAATTTGAAAAAAAAAATCAGGTAGTGGTAACCTCAGCAAAGTGAGCTGTGGTCTTGGGTTTAAAAGAGCAAAGTCTTTGGAGATTTCCCAGGCAAAGCTGGATAACATACAGTAGCTAGTAATGAATACAGAGCAATTAAGGAAGCAGACAAACACAATAACTCAGGTATGCAAATCAAAATCTGGGATAAAGAAAGGAAGAACACACCAGATGCAGAAATATCAGCGACAATCAAAGAGATTCTCAAATAATCTAAACTTCCGCCCATATAAAAGCATTGCTTTTATATCCTCACATTGCTGTGTTTTTAATGCTGAAAACAAAGAAATGTGTTGCCAAAACAGAAAGGCTCAGCTTGATTTAGATGAGCCACCAGAAATAATAAAATACATTATGACTTCTACAGGAACTGAATGTAGTAATTGTTTAAAGAACATAAGAAGTGTCAGCAGCTACTTATCTTTAACTTGGTCATTAACTACATTTTAGTTTAGCACTGTGGATCTGTGTGTTTCACTAGTATCACCAGAAGCAGAGCAGATCACCCTTGAGAGGCAATTATTTTTGAAGTTTTCATTATCACTTATCATAAAATGGGGGCCTGCTGGTTCCCCAAATCTTTTTGTGGCTCACTATATACTGTATCTATACATCCATCCATCCATTATCAAACCCGCTATTTACTAACTACAGGGTCATGGGGGTCTGCTGGAGCCAATCCCAGCCAACACAGGGTGCAAGGCAGGAAACAAACCCCGGGCAGCGTGCCAGCCCACCGCAGTGTATATATACAAGGTGTGATAATTTAATTCCCGGTATGAACCTTTAAAAAAATGTGTGCTATCTGTAGACTAGCAGCTACTGTCAACTTATTTTTGTATGGTGTCAAAAATCACACAGGGCTAAGTCAGATGAATAGAGTGGATGATCAAATTAGTAATTGACATCTTAGATAGGAAGCTGTGAACACTGAGTGCATCATGGCTTGTGGCCGTGTCTTGATAGATGATCCATTCTGGCATTGTCTTTTACTTCTCCTTGAACTTCTTATGCCACTCTAATGCACTTGACTTTATCATGGCATCCTCACCATCCTCCACTTTCAATAGCTCCAGTGTTTCAGTAGCACTTTGTAACACCAGCGATATTAGATGGTCATGCCGGGAATTATATTGTCACAATTTGTATATATATATATACTGTGTCTTATTTGACCAAAACCAAGTCCCAGATTCAAATAAGGATTTACTTATAATGAAGTACCTCTAAACAAGCTTCATTACACAGTTCACTCAAGCCCAATACAATGTTTCTCTTCTTTGTCTCTCTTCTCCCTTCTCCTCAACACCTCCCAGCAACCTTTTCCACATCCTCCTGACTCCAATCACAGGTACTTCTGGTGCCCCAACATCACAACTGGGAAGCACTTTCGGGTGAGCGTGACCTCCTTCTGCAGCTCTGCCTGGTTGTCCCAAAGTACCTTGGTAGGGCTGCTCACCAGGATTACTGTCCAGTTCTCAGGCTGCCTTGTGGGTGCACCACTGGGAACACCACCAGCAGGACACTGCCACCCAGTGCATCGGGGGTTTATCTGTTTTCAAAGGATGGTGCCAGTCTGTCCTTCCAACCCTATAAGTCAACCCATCCATTCCAGACCTTCCATTATATGGGCATCCCAGCTGGGTAAGCTGCTATCTATATTTTGTCCTCTGAGACAATACATCAGTGGATTCAGAAAGCACTGAGACCCTTTTATTTTCAGTTCTTGATTTTTAATAAGTTTTCAAACCTTTCTTAAAAACAAGTTTTAACTTTGTCCTTATGGGTTTTTGAGTCTAGATTAATAGGCAAAAAGCTTAAATTTACCTATTTAACATTAAAAATACAAGACAATAAAGTGCAGAAAGTGAAGGTATCTGAATATTTTCTGAATCCATTGCCTATCTACACACATATACAAGTTTCTTAAAGTTTTCTCTTATTCCTCTTAGGCTCAGATTATCCAGGTCATCCACACAATGTAATGGAACATGTTATCATGGCTCAAGCACCGATAACAATCATCCCAGAATTCCATGAAGTTCTGGCAATAAGTCCATCATTGGCAGTGACACTTCAACTCCAAGTACAAGTGTCATCCCAAGGTGGCAAGAAGAGAAAGCACATGAAGTGGTCAAGAAATACAACTTCTGTAATTATTTAAGAACAATATGAACATTTGCAGCAACACCTCTAGCTAGTGCATGCTTTACTAATCATACAAGGAGTCTTTGGCCTTAATTTAAATCCTAATACTTAAATATGGCAGGCAGATCTTCTTACTTCTTAGGTGCCATGTTCTACATGCTCTGCTTACGTACTGTAGCTTTAATTCTTGATGTTTTATGTTCTGAATTCTGGACATTAACACTCTAGTATAGTAAGGATAGACTTGGCTACATAAAATTGGCTAGAGGAACTTAATGGAATTTAAGAATTGGAGTTCTGTGGTTATACGTCTAATGATTTTTGCTGCTGTGTTTTGAATTAATTGTTGATTATTAAGCAAACAATTTGAACAGCCTGATTGACAAATGAAGCCCTTTATTGTCATCATAAAATAATTACAACAAAATTACGAGCACATCTCCAACTGGGTACAAAAAGCTAAAGTGACACTACTTTTCATGAAATACAACCAATGCTACAACACATGCAAGGATACAAGCAAGGAAAAAAATAAATAGAATTACAATAGCCAAACAAATAAACAAAGCAGCTTTTAAAGGTTATGAACATTAATTGTTAATTGCATTATATTATTGTTTATTTTTCTGTTCAAAATAATCCACATTATTAAACTGAGTGATAAGTTTCTGGTATGTACGAGAGACATTCAAAATGTTTCTGCCCTTTTATATTTTCATTGGAAATGGTGAAGGCCGGAGGAGTAGTAATTGGGCATTACAAAGTTGGTATGACGCTGGAGAAATTGCATCGTAAATGAAGGTGACTATGTAAAAAAGTAAAAAAGTGATGCAATTTGTTTTTGAAATTAATAAATTCAGTTAAAAAAAAGTACAGAAACTTTTTGAAAGTCTCTCGTATATCCTAAGTCTAATTGATAGAATGAATACCTGCACATTGTCCAGTTGGATAGTTTAACTGTCATACAACACTTGAGCCATGAGTTCATTAGAACACTGTGTTTCTTCCATTTGGAATTTGCATGTGCCGCACATGTGCATCTGGGAGACAACCTCAGGGATCATTTAATGATTCATTACACTCCAAAACAAGGGGTGATGTTATTGTCTAATGTCTTCTCACTTTCTCCCTCAGCAGAAAAGATGAATGATAGATCTTCTATCCCTGACATCACGTCTGGATTTCCAGCCTCCTGAATGCATCCCTTCTGACTGGCAGCCATGAAAAGCAGCATCGTTGCCATCATTCAGTTGTAACAGTAACAGTATCTGGGATGGTCCCAACGCCCATGTCTGCCATAGAGCTGCTTGTGCTTGACTCTGAACCTCTACTTCAGCGAGCTAGGTTTGTTGGTCTCCTACCTGCTACCTGAACATGCTGGGCGTGTAGTTCTTTGGTGAGTGCAGCCATGATCATGGTAAGGTTCGCTCGGTGGTGAAATCCTGCCGACTACACCACTGTACATGTCAGAAAGAGTTGGTGCACCTATGTATATAATGATGGCCAAAACAGAATTGAAAAATCAGAAAAACCATTAACAACGTCTTGTTCAGATGCAAGCCTTCTTCAGACTGCCCAAGATGGTGATGATACCAGTTATCATGTCAACCAACCAGAAGAAATGGGATCAGGAGGCCGGAAACTGGAAGTGATGTCGGGAATGGAAGAACCACCAGTCATCTTTTCTGCGGAGAGAGGAAGAGGGAAGGCATTAGGTAACAGTGTAACAATCATTAAATGAGCCCTGAGGTTGTCTCCCTGATGTACTGTACATGTGTCACATGTTATAAAAATATTTACCTCGAATGCCTTTGCATGTCCTTTCCAATGTCTTGTGAGATGCCAACTAATCAAATGTGAAATTTAGGAGAAATCAGCAAAAATACTGAATCATTGGTGCTAAAATAGTCCAATATTTTGTCAAAATCTGCAAGAAATGTGTGTCACTCAGAAAAGATGACGTGATAGTTTTAGTTCTCTGGCTTTTCCCAACTGAAAAATGTGTGCTGTATTCGATACTTAGTGGCAATGGAGGGGAGGTTCTACATATTAAAAAGAGGCACTGCTCTAAAAGAAACACCTTATTTTAAATAAGATAGACATACTTAATGCTAGTCATTTTTCACAAAAGGATATAGCTCATAAATATTATTTTATCAAAAGGTTTTCTTTTTACCAATAGAAAGGCTCTTCCAGTGCAGCAGGACTCTGTCTGAAGAGCCGTGGGTCGCATCATTGAACGCATCTCTCCAGTGCAAATCAAACATGTAAGTTGCTGGCAGGTTTCATCCTAATAAAGCTTGAGGCAAGAGTAATAAACACTGAAAGATAAATGTGGGGTTTTAATCAATGCTCTTCTATTTTTTTAAGAGAAAAAGAAATCATCTTGGTTAAAAATAATTCTTTGTGTCCTATAACTTTAATGTCACTTGGTGCCTTAGGCTTTTAATCAACCTTGGGTAACATTAAATGTAAATTAAGAGACTGTTTCCTCTGCTTAGCACTCCACATAGGAGCATCTGAAATATGTGTGCAGTAAAGAACTGAACTAACACTTTCACAATGTGGCAGAACCAGTTTTCCTTTTCAAGGGTGTGTTGTTTTCTTGTGTCCTGGCAATAACAAATGAGAAAGTGAGCATAATTATTTCTTAAGTATTAATAGCTTTAGTAATGATAAAATCAATAACATTTACTGTGCTAATTGATTTGCCACTTGTGGTATGGCAGTTAGGTACTAAGGGCTTTAGGTTTGCAGTACTATGGGTGCTTTTGGGTTGTTTGTCTAAATATGTTACACTAAAAGTGAGACGTGGCATAAGGTGTAATGTTTTTTTGTCTTTCAGTGTAATGTACAACTGCTTCACAGCAAGCATCTACAGCAAGATACTCTGCTGTGGCTTATTTATAACAAAACAAATTATATTTCTATTGTTGGCATAGGTTTCGTCTCCACTGCAACCCTGTATTGGATGAAGCCATTGCACAAAACAGAAGGATGGAGAGACTCTGCCAGTTAGTGATTATGTGCTGACACTGCCATTATTACCCTTCCTCTCGCTACCAAAGCTGTGTCTGCTGCTGGCCTGGCACACTCATAGCTGCCCAGTTCTCCATCTGGGATTCTGCTGCTACATGCTGATGCTGTGGAGTGGAACTTTTCTTCCTGTTGTGATGTCAGAGCAATTCATTGACACAAGGTGGGGGAGCGTCTTATTTGTGTAGTTGAATTCAGCTGTATGTCACCCAGAATGCGTATGACATGTACACTGTATGATAGGAATACGAAGGACAAGGCACATCAGTTGTGTCAGAATTGTGGTCTCTTCTGTGTAGAGCTTACATGTTCTCCCATTGTCCATGATGTTTTTTTTTCAACAGATCCTTCAGGTTTGCATCTTATATCCCAAAGACATGCAGCTTTTGTCAGTCAGTAGCTAAAATCTGTTCCTGCTTTGAGGTAAATACTACCAGGATAGGCTCCACCCCCATGGACCTTAAATCGAAAAAAAGCAATTTTAGTACATTTAATTGAATAGAATATGCTAATGACAAAAGGTAGTCTATCAAATGGAAGATTTCTGCCCTAATTTTCACATTGACTATGTGGTTGACAGTGTTATTTTTCAGAATGTTTTAAGCTAATATTTAGCAGCACTGCTGAAATGTCAATAATTATTTGAAAATGGATCATGTAATCAAATGCAAAAGTGGAGTTGGATCAGTAGCAGCACATTAGCAGTGAAACAAGAATGGTTTTATGGTAGAGACTAGCAAAGTGCAGTTGTGTGCGGCAGAGCATGTCATAGTATGACAGAGTGTGGCAGTGCAGTGAAGACATCTCAACTCCTAACGTGTACACTTGTAGTGTTGTGCTACAAGTCCTAGTGCTGTGCCTGCTAACATAGCAAGAAATTGTTTGTAGTTGGCTGAAAACTTTATTTTGAGGATTGTAGAGCCCAGTTTAATATGTTTTTTTTCATCTTCTTGCTTCTTAATTCTCCAGCAACATTAAACACATTCACCTTCTTTAATGAGGTCCATCCATTCATTGAGCTAGAGCTGAACCCAACATCAACACGAACAAGGCAGAAACCAAGCCTGGACAGAAAGCAAGGTCATGGGACACGTTCACCTACAATGAATCAGTTCAGATTTGCCAATCAGCCTATCAGGTATGCTTTTTGGGTGAAGCATGAGGAGAAAATGTAATATTACATATGCCATTCAAGAATCAAATGATATAAAGGGAGCATAAACAAAATCAATCTATCTCTAGACCATCCTCAAGAAACTGTGACCCACACACCTATCATCAAGATATCGATGTTTTCAGTATCAGGAGACCCTAAAACGTCGAGATACGTCAAAAACCGGAGATTGAAATTTTTGACAAATCTAAAGCTTTCACTCCGCACCCATAGATGATAGGTTATGGTGGGAAAGAGCGCAAAGCAAAAAGGAAAAGAATCCTGAGTCCATAGTGTAATATGGATTATTATTCACCTCACCAATGTGCAATATCCACATGGACAATGCAACAGCAACCATTTTGTGCCAGAACATTTACCACAAATTAGCTATTAGGTGGTGAAGAGGTGGGAAAGGTAGTTATCCATTAAGGGACAGATGATAGTTGGTGGGGAAGGAAAGACCAGGCTGAGGTGGGCAATTTAGCCAGGACATTGGAGTACACCATACTCTTTTTGAAAGGTGCCTAGAGAGGTTTAATGACCACAGAGAGACTCATCTGAGGACGGTGTCATTTTTACAGCACAGTGTCCCCATCACTGCACTGGGGCATTGGGATCCACATTCAGACCGCAGGGTAAGCACCACCTAATGGCCTCACCAACATCTCTTTCCAGCAATGACCTAAGCTTTTCCTAGATGGTCTCATATCCATGTGCTGGCCAGGCCAGAACAAGCTTAGCTTCAGGAGGATTACCTGTTCTGAAGTGCACCTGCTTTGAATTACCATCATTAACATTCATCTTGAAATTTTCTCTTTAAATGATATCGCTTTGTTTAATGGAATGATTTACCTTTCTCCATAAAGCCCAGTTTTCCTTTTTTTATCTAAGTTTAGTACAGAGAATGTTGGTTTTTCAAAGGCCCTGCTTTAGTATCTCTGTTGATCCATGTTTTTACTATTTATCTGCACAAATGAATGTTCTGATTTATAGCTAACCTGCCCCAATTGTTTATATGTTCTAATGTCATATTTTCAGCTGTACTTAGCATTTTTGATTTCTAGTTTGTCGTTTACTAGCTGCTGGTGGTGGGCTTTCATTTAGAGACACAATGAATAGTTTGCAATTGTCTTTTCTAATATTCCACATTCTGCTATGATTTGCTCCTGATCTTCATGCTTCACAAATGGTATTACAGCAACAGTTTCATTGCATTACACAATAAGTCTATGTTTCTCCTCAAATGACTAAAGAAATATTGTATGCATTTCTTTTTCTTTCTTTCTTTCTTTCTTTCTTTCTTTCTTTCTTTCTTTCTTTCTTTCTGTCAACAGTTCCTTCATTACTGAAGGTACATGTGCCAGTTCCTGTGGTAACCATACTGTACATGCTCAAGCCATAACATCCCCAGCACCATGTTTCACAGATGAGGTGGTATGCTTTGGATCTCGGGCAGTTCCTTTTCATCTCCACACTTTGCTCTTATCATCATTCTGACACAGGTTAATCTTTGTCTTGTCAGTCCACAAGACCTTTTTTCAGAATTCTGCAGGCTCTTTTAAGTCCTTTTTTTATAAACTGTTATTTGGCAATCCTGTTTGTGTAGCTAACTAGTGGTCTTCATCTTGCAGTGTGATCTCTGTATCTTTGTTCATGAAGTCTTCTGCAGATAGACGTCTCTGATACATCCACATCTGCCTCCTGAAGACTGTTTCTGATCTGCTGGACAGGCATTTGGAGTTTTTCTTTACTGTAGTGAGGATTCTTTTGTCATTAACAGTGGAGGTATTCCTTGGCCTACCAGTCCCTTTGTGATTACTGAGCTCACCAGTGCATTATTTCTTCTTAACGTAATACCATACAATAGATTTAGGTAATCCTAAAGTGTTATCGATTTCTCCAATGGCTTTATTCGTGTTTATCAGCCTTCAAATTGCTTCTTTGACTTTCATTGGTACAGCTCTTGTCCTTATGTTGAACAATGGCATCTACAGACTACAAATGGTAGAAGCAAAGCCTAGGGATCTTATGAAGCAATGAAACCCACCTGAGTAATCACAAACAATTGTCCCTGAAATGGGGGGACCAATGTTGAAAAAGTGTTGCAATTTCTATGTGGTATGAGAAAAATATATGTAGATACACTTAAATTAAAGTCTGCAATGTGCACTTTCATCACATTTGAATTGTTTGATTTGCAATTTTAAACTGTGGAAAATCAAGGAAAAATGAGTCTTTGTCCCAAACATAATGGAGGGTACTGTACATAGGACAGACTGATAAATGTTTAAAACACAGAACTACAAGCTGTGAGTGCAGGTTATTTCAGTGAAAACAGCTCCTGGACAGGACTTGTGCCCTATGTCCGTGCACACACACACACACACACACACACACGCACACACACACACACACACACACGTCATCACAATCACTGTGGCAGGAAATCGGTGGCCTGGAGAAACCTCAGATGAACCCAGACAGACATGCAGTCAGGAGTCCACAACAGGACACCACATCTCACTTTAGATTTTACAGCATATCAGTTGATTTGGTCGAAACCTTCACTTACATTTTTTTTTTAAACAATAACAAATACTGAAATCTAAAAATAAGTTCATCAAAATAATTTAAAACATTAAAAAAATTGGCTTAAATAGTTTCAGAATAAAGAGAAGTCATTTGACACTGTGCATTTAAATTGTCCAATTAATACAAAAGAGCCGTAGCTGTAAAGTCATATAGTGCCTTTCTATTTGATGCCACTTCAGTCTGCTGTGTTGATTTCTGGCAGCGACTGAAAAGCAACTTTATAGTTTACAGTCCAGTGTCTTAAAATAAAATACACTGAATATTCCAAGGCCGAAATGTATTGGAGAGCAGATGAGAATATTTACATTTACATTTATTTGCTTGGCAGATGCTTTCATCCAAAGTGACCTACAAAATAAGTAAATATAATCGAGTTACATTAGGCTAGGGCCTGTTTGTTCAGCAAGTTTAGTAAGACAGGTAACAAAAACTTGATTACCACAAGTGAAAAAGATGTAATAACTAATAAATATAGAATCATGGATTACAATCAATAAAGCAATTAAACTTAGTCTAACAACAAATTAACCAACAATATAAAATGTCACAGAGTACAGTGTTTTTTTATGCTGTGCGCTTGTGGCTGAGAGGATTTACACGAGGGACTGGCCTGCTCCACCCAATGAGAATGCAAGTTTATTTAAACCGTCAGTACGCTTTGTGAAGTGCCTTGGCGTGGTGGTGCTCTCTGTTGTAGGCCCTGAATAACAGAAAGATTAGCTCTTGACTCGCACATGCTTGGCCCTGCGTCATACAGTGGGGGGTTTGAGTTAAATATTTGACTTACACAAGTATTTCAGTTTCTTTGGGGAGAAATAAAAACCTCCACCCAGTGTTACTCCACAGAGCAGTATCTGGTAAGCGGGAGATGACTAATCAGCAAAGCAACTATGTGGGTTTTTTTCCAAGTGAAAAAAAATACTTTTCAGGCCTTGCCGAAGGCCCTAAGAATGTGAGATACTGCAGTGAATGAATGTGCCGTCGGGCTTTATAGTCCTGCAGTGGTCTCTGTTACTCTCTATGAGCCTCTGAATCAGTGGTATAGCTAGGGACGGACGGAGGGGTCGGCACATTTTTGGGGGCGGCGTTCTTGGCCAAAAGGCTCAGTACAAATCATGTGTAAGCAGCAGGGTTTGGAAAAATATCATTCATGAATGAAAAAAGTAAAATTCTCTGATTTTTATCCACAAATGCTTCAAAAATAATTTTCAGACTGTGCTTCTGTGACAGCATATGAAAGTTATTTAAAAATAAATATAAACATTACACCGATTATAATTTGTAGGAAGATAAACAACTCATTTACAATTTATAATTTCATTTCGTTATCAATCTGAATGCGTTCTTGCTCTGTGCAGAAAAAATCCCCACCTATCACTTGTATACGACACTGGTTCTGGTTTTAGTAGCGTAATTATATTAAACTAATAATTAGAACACAGCTTATCTGTGCGTCTATACTATATTCTTGTCTAGTTGATGCTTATAAATAATTATATGTGAAAAATGATTGCTGTTTCTCTATATATGAATAAATCTATGCAAAATGTATCTTAATTTCTCTCTATATATCATTTTAATTTTCTATTTAAATAGGTTAACATATTCAGATATGTTGGAGAGCAGCAAACTGAAGCACCGCCCCGTCCGAGCAGCACAAAATCAAGCTACGCCACTGCCCTGACTCCTGTCAGCTCAGTTATAGCTTCCATTTCTTCTCTTTGTGTGGATTATCACAGGGTGCACAGGTTTTCTTCCATCCACCAACAGTGCAGTTTATCTAGCTGTTGATTTGAAATTGTTCGTGTATGAGTGAGTGTTCCCTGCTATCTACTGATGCCTAGTCCAGTAGTGGTTTCTGTTTGTATCCATTCCTGCTACACTGGGCTCCTCTCGACTCCGAAGCCGGTTCAGAAAATGAATGAATGAATGAATAAAATGATTCATGCATCAGATTGAAATTTCGCCTTGACAGCTGCTCTGCTTCAGCTGGAATGGTTTTGGAATTCCAAGTAGAAATGCCGGGAAGCTTTGCATTTAAGGCCATGTCACATTAGATGACTTTTCCAGTCGTAGATTGCACTTGCATAATCTTAGAGAGCTGGAGACAGTCGATGGCAAACTCCCATGAAGCTGTTCCCCTAATGTGATACACCCAGGAACTCATTTCAACTAGTCCACGACTTGCTCTGATAAAATCTAATTGGTTTGATTTTGTCTTTAGTGGTGGGGCAGGCTTTGTGCGCGTGAGGGTTAACAACCAGTGAATTCTCATCTGGAAGTACAATGCTTAGAACGCAGGAATGGAGAATAAGTAGCACAGGTTTTTTGGACCTCATACTTGCCTTGTGTTGTACATACCATTACAGAACAGAAAATAGAAAAAAAAGCCCAAGGCTGCGACTGAACTCTCTGCTCCAGTTAATCCTTCGTACAGCACCAGTTCCATCCAAGCAGCATGCTATTGGCTCTCATAAAAAACAGGAAAGTTGGAAAGTTGGCACTCAGTTGATAAATGTGACATGGCCAGTGTTCAATCAAAATGGTCCAGTGAGGAGATCAGAAATTTCAGTCGGCAAATCTGACATACCCAACAACTAGAAGTCGCGCAATGTGACAATGACAACAGCTCTAGAAATGCCTTGATGCCCCTTTGCCCTGTAAATAACTCTTCCATCAGAGAGGGAGGAGTATAGGAAGAATAATGAACAGTACTCTTCACTAAGTCAACACCAATGGTATAGAATTCTTATCCAAAATGGGTGGGGAGCTGCCACACTGTAGAAATTGGTGTATCCTGTCCCACACCACCTCTGCATTTGCACCAGTTATGCACCTTCCTGTAAGGTTAAAACAGAGATGCCACAAGCTATCTTGAAAATCCCAGAGTCTGCATGTTAAAAGATTATCTATTTGCATATTACATTTTACACAGCATGCCAAACCTGCAGACCTCCGTACAGGGTACTTGGGCATTCTGCATGGGGTGGTAACCACTTTCAAGAGAAGAAAGGTCACTTTTCATAAGACCTTAATGCACAGCCTTCCTTTAAAACAGTGCTGCAGTGAATGGCATCTGGTGAGATTTGTAATGAAAGGAGCTACTGTATGTAACACAAAAACTGTTAGGCAGTTAGATTTAATTTTGAAATTTGGTCAGTAACATTGACCCCAGTTAATCTGTGGTCAGCGCCTTAAGTAACGTTCAGGCTCTATCTGTTGGATCCTCATTTCTGTTCCTCATTTCAGACGTCTGTAACCACAATTCTCTCTTCATTAAGTGGATATTATGAAACTCCTGTTTATACCCTACAAAGAAACAATACTGAAGCTTTATCAAAAACAAAAATAGATTACTGAAGGTGAAGAGTAAAAGAGCCCACCCTTTACAATGGCCTGTTTAGAGGTGGCACTGGGGTACCTGAAACTTTGGGCCTTTTAGTCTCAAAATTTCTCTGCTCACATCCTGGGTCCTCCCTGCATAAAGAGAACTTCGAGTAGTGAGAAAAGTGCTATATAAATGTAAAGAACTATTATTATTATCCATCCATCCATTATCCAACCTGCTATATCCTAACTACAGGGTCACAGGGGTCTGCTGGAGCCAATACCAACCAACACAGGGCGCAAGGCAGGAAACAAACCCCGGGCAGGGTGCCAGTCGACTGCATATTATTATTATTATTATTACTATTATTATTATAAACTCATCATAACTGAGGCTTACACATGAGAATGAAGGCTGGACTTGGTATCAACTCAGTTGTATCAAACACTTCAGCAAACTGGCCAAACTTCAACAAAAATCCCCCAGAACTTGTCTGCTCTGAATTGGGACCTTCACAGTTTGAAAGATTTGAATCAGTGGGCCACTACAAGTTTAGAATTTCACTGTACTCTGTATGTTTGAAAATATTGGCTGCATACACACACCAGTTCTGAAAGAAGAAACGTCTGAAATGCCAAGTGTTTTTTTTTTAATTCTGCTTGCCAGCCTCCTTTTTAGTGAGAAACCTCTATTTTTAAGAATATAGCATACTTCATTTTTAAACAGCATCTTTTCTTTAGCCTCTAATGGACTGGTTCCCCATTCAGAAACTTTTCCTACCTTATGTAGATTTTAAACTCGGTTTGAAGATGGATAGATGGATCTTTTCTCTAATGACTTCAGTTGCACAGCTCTAGTAGAATTTCTAAAAATGTATTAAGGTTAAGTAAATTGCTCTCAGAAGGAGGGAAGGTCACGACACACGAGGGCTGGAGTGAGTTTTGGATTTTTATCTTAAACCCACAGCCTGCGCTGAAGGATGATCCTACAAATGCTGGGTGGAGAACCAATATGATGTGAGTTCTAAAAAAAGAAACCACTGGAATGGGGCTTTGCTATCTTCGTCTCTTACATTTCGTGGGCGAACAATAGAAAAAACATTGTGAGGTTTACTAGTATCTTACTAAACAGCTGTGAAAACTATAAAAGACATGGCTGCATCATGTTTGAAGAATTAGCGATAAGTCAGTGCTTAGTCACTGTTAACGCATTTTTTACTGGCTTGTACAAAGCTTTGCACGCATTCGTTTTATGCAATTACGTTATTTTTCTGGTTTGTAATGCATGACAGATGTTGGATTTTTTTCAGTGGTCTATAAGGAGGTCCGAAAGGAAGAAGAGCAGAGCTCTGAATGTGGTGACAGTAATAGTGTCGTGTGTACATAGCAGAGAAGTTCTTACTTGTGTGTCTGACCAGCATGCAACACATCACCACTCTCTGGCGTGAGGATCTTTCTTTTTTCAAATACACCCATTTTAAGCTTTTAACTTTTCCATCTTGACAAACTAAACTAAAAGAGCATCAACACGCAAGAAATACGTAGATTCAACATGTGAAATTGCATGGTGAATACCAAAGGATGATAATCACTCTAAAATGCCAAGCTCTAAAATGATAATTGTATTGAAATTATTTGATCAATCAATCAGTGTGTTTTTGAATACACGATGGGAGGTCCATTGAAAGTACACCTTATGAAAAGGATTTAGGAGTCATAGTGGACTCTATGCTGTCAACTGGCAGACAGTGTTAAGAAGCCATTAAGAAGGCTAACAGAATGTTAGGTTATATAGCACCCTGATGTGTGGAGTACAAGTCCAAGGAGGTTCTGCTCAACCTTTTTAATGCACTGGTGAGGCCTCATCTGGAGTACTGTGTGCAGTTTTGGATTCCAGGCTACAAAAAGGACATACCAGCGCTAGAAAAGGTCCAGAGAAGAGCGACTAGGCTGATTCCAGGGCTACAGGGGTTGAATTATGAGGAAAGATTAAAAGAGCTGAGCCTTTACAGTTTAAACAAAAGAAGATTAAGAGGTGACATGATTGAAGTGTTTAAAAGTATAAGGGGGACTAATACAGTGAATTAAGACTGTTACTTTACTTTACATCAAGAACACAGTTGGAAACTTGTTAAGAGTAAATTTTACACAAACGTTAGAAAGTTTTTCTTTAAACTTCAGGCTCCGGGTCTGAGCCTGACTGAGGGATCCACAGAGGACCAGTGAAGTAGTTACAACTGGTGAGACCAGCTCAGGAAAAAGTTAGGACTGACTCTTCCCCAGAAAGGGTTGGAAGCCGTGGCCCTCAGTTCCCCTCCTGCTGGAGAACCCAAGTGAAGGTGTAAGTTGCAGACAGGAAATAAAGACTGAATAAAGACTGATTGATTGAACTATGGGCGGCACGGTGGCACAGTGGTAGCACTGCTGACTCACAGTTAGGAGACCCGGGTTCACTTCACGGGTCCTCCCTGCGTGGAGTTTGCATGTTCTCCCTGTGTCTGTGTGGGTTTCCTCCGGGTGCTCCGGTTTCCTCCCACAGTCCAAAGACATGCAGGTTAGGTGCATTGGCAATTCTAAATTGTGCTTGGTGTGTGTGCGTGCCCTGCGGTGGGCTGGCGCCCTGCCCAGGGTTTGTTTCCTGCCTTATGCCCTGTGTTGGCTGGAATTGGTTCCAGCAGACCCCCGTGACCCTGTAGTTAGGATATAGCGGATTGGATAATGGATGGATGATTGAACTATTCTTGTCTTTCTCGGGGGTTACTTCCACAACACAAAGAACCATAAACATATGGAATAAGCTATCAAGTAGTGTGGTAGACATTAGGAATTCAGGAACTTTCAAAACTAGACAAGAAGTTACTTTGGAAGAAATAAGTGGCTAGGACTGGCGAGCTTTGTTGGGCTCAATGGTCTGTTCTTGCCTAGATTGTTCTAATGTTTCATTAATATCATTTATTTTACAATGCACACCAGCACAAGATACTTATAAAGAGTATTTCATTAAAATTTAATGGAACATAATAAGATTTAATTACGTGAGAAGCTAAGAAAAGAACTAATGCAGTGTATTCAGAAAGACCCCTTCACTTTTTTCACATTTTGTTATGTTCTAGCCTTATACTAAACTTGTTTAAATTCATTTTTTCTTTCATCAAGCAACACACTCAATTCCTCAAAATGAAAAAGTGAAAACAGAATTTTAGGAGGTTCTGCAAATTTTACCAAAGCATAAAAGCTGTAATGTCCCACATATACAAGCGCCCTATGTTCTGTACTTAGTTGAAGCACCTTTATCAGCGATTGCAGTCTGAGGGCCAACAGCTGTCTTCAGGTCTCTCCAGAGATGTTCGATTGGGTTCAAGTCTGGACCCTGGCTGTGCAACTCAAGAACATTCCCTGGCTTGACTCTATGCCACTCCTGTGTTTCCTTTCCTTTGTATTTATGGTCATTGTCCTGTCAGAAGGAGAACCTTCAGCCCAGTCTGAGCTCCAGAGCATTCTGGAGAAGGTTTTCATTAAGGATATCTCTTGTGCTTTACTCTATTCAGCTTTCTTTCAACACTGTGCTTCACCTCAGGGACTGTACAGTATTGTGTAGGTGATGAGCAGTGCCTGGTTTCCTCCAGACATTACACTTAGAATTGAGGCCTAACAGTTCAATTTTGGTTTCATCAGACCAGAGAATCTTGTTTCATACAGTCTGAGAGTCATTTAGGTGAAGTGTATTTCTGCAAACTCCATGTAGACTTTTATGTGTTTTTACTGTGAAGAGGCTTTATTCTGGCCACTCTGCCATAAGGCCTAGGTCAGTGGAGTGTTGCAATGATTGTTGTCCTATCTCTGCACAGGTCCTCTGGAGCTCAACCAGAGTGACCATAGGATTCTTAATCACTTCTCTTGTCAAGGCCTTTCTTCTCAAATTGTTCAGTTTGGACAGGCAGCCAGCTTTGGAAAGAGTTGTGGTAGTTCCAATATTTTTTCCATTTAAGAATTATGGAGGCTAACTTTCTCCAGGGGAGCAGACATTTATTGTAGCCTTTCCCAGACACAATTCTATCTCTAAGCAATTCCTTTAACCTTATGGCTTGGCTTTGTTCTGATATACATTGTAAATTGTGGGACCTTATGAGGCCAGTCAACTGAGATGACCACAGGTGGACTTCAAGCAAGGCATAGAAACATCTCAATAATGTTCAATAGAATGGGATGCATCTGAGTCAAATTTCAAATATCATAGCAAATGTTCAGAATATGTGTGTCAATGTGATATTTCAGTTTTTTATCTATACTAATAAACGGCAAAGCCCTCACTCACTCACTCACTCACTGACTGACTGACTGACTGACTGACTGACTCATCACTAATTCTCCAACTTCCCGTGTAGGTAGAAGGCTGAAATTTGGCAGGCTCATTCCTTACAGCTTCCTTACAAAAGTTGGGCAGGTTTCATTTCGAAATTCTACGCGTAATGGTCATAACTGGAAGTTGTTTTTCTCCATTTACTGTAAAGGAGTTCAGCTGGAGGGGCGGAGTTTCGTATGACATCATCACGCCTCTCACGTAATCACGCATTACGTAGAAAGCCAGGAAGAGCTACAAAACTCGCTTTAGAAAACATGCATTATATAATTAAGAAGGCAGCGAAACAATTAGAAGCGAGCGACTGACATATAAAACCATATTCAACGGCTCACGTGAACTGACGCAGTGCGCAGACAAAAAGTAACAGTTCCAAAGAGTGCTGAACAAAAACCGAATTAAACTGCTACGCTCAAATAGATAAACCACACGCAGTGGCGTGATAGTAAAGCATTCGCCTCTATCGCCTACATCCGAGGTTCGATTCCCGAGAGGGGATGTACTGAGTATGTACGCGTGCTTCTCGGTTCATTTTAACCTCGCATTTCCTTGGTTTGAGACGTATGAAAAAATATGCGGTTAACGCAGAATCATGTTACGTTATTTTTTAAATCTTTCCTATTCTTAGCACAAGCACAGCTGAGAAGCTTCGATGCATGTACTCCATAACAAAAAATAACGCATTTAATCACATTTTCAATTCCAAGCAAAGGGGAACTTTTGTCAATGCATGATTTCCTGGTACATCGATTACACTGATGCACACATCACAGCTACAAAAATGTTACACTCGGAATGAAGCGCGTTCCTGATCGGAGGAAAATTTAATTTCAAAAAACTACCCGAGCGAAGCCTTGATAAAAGCATGGTTTTGTGCACAGTGAAAAGCAAGCAAAATTAGATGCATTACAGAAAGCGGACTTTGTGGCTCTTACTGGGGATCATTGGACTTCCGTGACCGTTAGTAATTCTAATTACATCTAATTACAAAATGTTCAATGATCACACTGTTTTAGCCTAATGTACAAAATAATTTTGGCTAAGGTTACTCAGAGTTTAAAGATTAAGTTGGTCAAATTACCTTTTATGTTTCTGACTTATTTTTTTAAGAAGAAAAACTGCACTTTCTGTTGAAATTTTGGTTATTATTATTTAAAGACAATACCATTCTGAAAATGTACTTAAAGTACTTAAACTACCACTTTATTTTTAAGTCTGCCCAATTTTAACCAGGGATGATATTTTTGTTTCTGTTTTGAATTCAAATGCAGTTTAAAAGCATTTTTTTTTTCAGAAATTAAAAGAGCTTGAGTTTACAATATTCATGTCCATGTCTATTATTTGATTCTGTCGCCCACTAAAACCCTTTTAAATTAAAAAAACACATTTGCGATTTGGGGCAAATTTACATGTGCGATTACATACGATTAATCAAGATTAATTATTACACAGCCTCTAATTAATTGGATTAATTTTTTTAATCGAGTCCCACCCCTAATATATATATGTAGATTTGTATATATATATATGTGTATATACAGTATATATGTAGATATGTATATGTGTATATATGTATATATGTGTTTGTGTGTATATATATATGTGTATATATGTATATATATGTGTGTGTATATATATATATATGTGTATATATGTATATATGTGTGTGTGTGTAT
>JANRMT010062796.1:62618502-62628704 GCA_026402145.1 Polypterus bichir lapradei
ATTGAGGCAGGGAGCAGGACACATCCAGGTCAAGACACCCATCTATCCCTGGTGTTGAGCCTCTTTCAATATGATCACTTGACCTGGCAAGGATGTGTCATACAACCAAGATCGGATGCCTGTCATTCCTTTATTTTGAACTTTCATACACGCCTCCTGGCTGTAAGGAAGGAGAGTGTGCTGATGTTTCAGGATGTATTTCACTTCCTTATACTCATCCTTCATGGCTCCACGGCCTAGTAAGAAAAACCAACCAGGTCCAACCAGGGATATCTCCCTTTCCATGACATTTTAAAGAATATATTTTAGGATTCCAGAAGGAACATAGGCAAGAAGCAAAATGGAGTGAAAAATCAACAAATTTTAAAATCACAAATAAAAACCAAAAGAAGAGATCAAAGCCAAAAATCAGACTAAAGTGCAAATCAGAAAACACAAATCAAAAAACAATGCCAAAGCTGCTTCTCCATATTTACTGTGGTAGGTAGCCCCCCAAATGCATCATTGGGTGGCCCTGCCTGTTTAGGCTCCACATAAAGATAACAAGGCAGAAAACAAACAAAAACTAATACATATACTATTAACATAATTAAAAAATGGAAAAATAATTAATAGCAAAATATTAAGTAAACAAAACACAGAAAGAAGCAACCCAAAATTGAACCAGATACACAATTTGTAAAATAATATATCAAACACAACAAAATTATTAAATAAATGAAAAACACATTGGACCCAGGGATTAGACCCTGGCTGGAATTTATCAGTTGCTATATACGTACTAGAAAGGAAAATAGCTTGTGGCACTGGACCTTAGTGCGTTCGTGAC
This sequence comes from Polypterus bichir lapradei, assembly GCA_026402145.1. Taxonomy (NCBI): domain Eukaryota; kingdom Metazoa; phylum Chordata; class Cladistia; order Polypteriformes; family Polypteridae; genus Polypterus; species Polypterus bichir. Next base: position 62,619,332 of record JANRMT010062796.1, read on the forward strand.
AAATTCCTCCAAGGGAAATATTTCTTTCCAATTAGGCTGGAAATCACCTATGTAGTGTTGTACATTTTTTCCTTTGGCTACAGGCGATATTGTTAAGGTATGTGAGAGTGACCAAGGATTACAATAAGACAGAAACAAGACCAGGAGATAAGTAACACAACTGGAATGTTATCAGCACAGGCAGGGGCTGAAAAAACCAAGAAACCAGGAACAAAATGGAGAATTGTGAGTCGCAAGCAAAAACAGAGTCAAGTGCTGTAGTGCTGCGGCCTACTTAGAAATAAAACTGACTACACTAAGGGCTTATGAGACATTTATCTACAGAAGAATAGCATCGCTTCCTTGATGTCATTACTGTGACAATTGCAATCATTAAATCACAGCTCTTAGAAACAACAGAAAAAGGCAAGATAAGAACAAAACTAAAATTTAACCTCGGTTGAAATCCTAATAACAAAAAAACTCTAAATTGACCAAAATACACATATAAAATATATTATAAATATCACAGGTATCCAAAGGCTAACTATTGTTCTATTCTAAGTAAATGTATTATTATTATTATTATTATTATTATTATTATTATTATTAGAGGGAAGCTTGTCATAAGTAGGATATAATGGTGGCCCTTGATCAGACACAATAATGGGAGGAAAACTATATCAATTAAACACTTCTTTAATTGCTAAATTTATTGCTGAGGAAATTTTCCCTAGTAAACCTTCAAAGGGAGCTGATTCATTGATAGAAAATCCTCATTTAAATATTGAAAGAAACTAAAAAATAATCGACTCATGGAAGATGCTTAGGTACTGCAGGCAAACTACACTTTAAGTTTTTGGCAGTCAGGACCACAACACAATTTTCATAATTTTGGCTCTGTACGCCACCACAATGGATTTGAAATAAAGCAATCATTATGTGATTGAAGTGTAGACTTTCAGCTTTAATTCAAGGGTCTTAACAAAATATTTGTATGAGCCATTTAAAGAAGACAACCACTTTTATACATGGTCCCCCTATTTTCAGGGGATCAAAAGTATTTGGATAAACTAACATAATCATAAATATAATGATCATTGTCAATATTTGGTTTAAAGTCCTTTTCAGCCAATGGCTGCCTGAAGTCTGGATCCCATCTCCAAGTGTTGGGTTTCCACCCTACTGATGCTTTGCCAGGCCTTTACTGCAGCTGTCCTCAGTTGCTGCTTGTTTGTTGGACTTTCTGCCTTCAGTTTTGTCTTCAGCAAGTGAAATGCATGTCCAGCTGGGTTGACGTCAGTTGATTGATTTGGACTTTGAAGAACATTCCACTCATTTGCATTTAAAAAGCATTTGGTGTGTTTTTGCAATGTGTTTTGGGTCATTGTCAATCTGTATTGTGAAGAGTTGTCCTATCAGTTTTGTAGCATTTGGCTGAATCTGACCAGACAGCATAGCACTATACACTTCAGAAACCGTCCTGCTATTTCTACCAGAAGTACTATCATCAATAAACACTAGTGATTGATTTCCATTTACAGGAATGTATAATCATGCCAAAAAACTGCCTCCACCATGTTTCACAGATGATGTGGTATTCATTAGATCATGAGTGTTTCTTCACTTCTTAATACTATTTTCTTTCCATCATTCTGGTATATATTGATCTTAGGTTCCTTTGTACAAAGAAAATTGTTCCAGAACTTGACAGGTGTTTAAAAAACGTTTTTTGGCAAAGTCTAATCTGTCCTTCTGATGCTTGAGGTTTGTCAGTGGTTTGCACCTTGTAGTAAACTCTGTCTTTACTTTCATGAAGTCTTCTCTTGATTGTAGACTTTGGCAATAATAAGTTTACTTCTTGGAAAGTCTCCTTGATTTGGCTAAGTGTTGTGAAGGGGTTCTTCTTCACCAAAGGAAGAATGATGTAATCATCCAGTCATCTTCCATAGTTGTCCAGGCCTCCTGGTGTTGCTGGGTTAACCAGTGTGTTCCTTCTTTTTAAGAATGCACCAAATGGTTGACCATTCCGGGTATTTTTACTATATCTCTGAAGGGTTTGTTATACTTTCTCAGCCTGATGATAGTCTGTTTTACTTGCATCAAGAGCTCTTTGGACTTCATTTGGAAAGTTTAAAGCGACATCTTCCAAATGCAATTTCCACATTTGGAATCAATTCCAAACCTTCTTCATGCTTAATATTAATGAAATAATGACCAGCGAAATGTCCAAATTCTTATAAGCCCTGGAAATGGGAGGGCTATGCAGAAAAATGACTGTCATTCCTAAATGACTCATACGATAGTTTTTGTAAACCCCTTAAATTAAAGCTAAAAGTCTTGATTGCTTTGTTTCAAGTTCATTGTGGCGGCATTCAAAGGCACAATTATGAAAATTGTGTTACTCTATATAATATGGATATATCTATATCTATATCTATATCTATATCTATATCTATATCTATATCTATATATACAGTACAGGCCAAAAGTTTGGACACACCTCCTCATTCAATGTGTTTTCTTTATTTTCATGACCATTTACAGCACTCCATCACTCTCCTTCTTGGTCAAATAGCCCTTACACAGCCTGGAGGTGTGTTTGGGGTCATTGTCCTGTTGAAAAATAAATGATCGTCCAACTAACCTGACTTCTGCACAACACAACTGCTGGTCCCAACCCCATTGATAAAGCAAGAAATTCCACTAAATAACCCTGATAAGGCACACCTGTGAAGTGAAAACCATTTCAGGTGACTACCTGTTGAAGCTCATCGAGAGAATGCCAAGAGTGTGCAAAGCAGTAATCAGAGCAAAGGGTGGCTATTTTGAAGAAACTAGAATATAAAACATGTTTTCAGTTATTTCACCTTTTTTTGTTAAGTACATAACTCCACATGTGTTCATTCATAGTTTTGATGCCTTCAGTCATGAAAATAAAGAAAACACATTGAAGGAGGAGGTGTGTCCAAACATTTGGCCTGTACTGTATATATATATATCTGCAGTGGGCTGGTGACCTGCCCGGGGTTTGTTTCCTGCCTTGCGTCCTGTGATGGCTGGAATTGACTCCGGCAGACCCCTGTGTATATTCTATGTGATATGGATCTGCTGTGGCAACCCCTAATGGGAGCAGCTAAAAGAAGAAGAAGTGTTACTCTGTAAATACTTATGAACCTGGCAGTATAAACAGCCACTGCTGATGCCCATCATCAAGCGTGCCACATAAACCTGACCATGGGAGAAGCGGCTTAAACTTAAGTCGATACCCACTCTAATCTGACACCTCATCATGACAAAACAGGCATCAACATAGAATTTGTCTTGAAATAAGTAATTCAATGTATTAAATGAATTTGGTGCATTCAAATTTTTCCTTTATTAAATGGCAACAAAATCGTCACTTTGATCAGTTTTGGTGGGGCACCCTAATTTGCAATTGTGTGTCACTGGATAACTGTTTAGGCCAGGGGTGGGCAAAGTCATTCCTGGAGGGCCCGCAGTGGCCGCAGGTTGTTGTTCCAACCCAGTTACTTAATCAAAAGCACTTATTGCTCAAGTAAAACTTTTTTAGTCTTAAACAGCTGTATTCTTGGTTTTTAATTGCTCCTTATTAGCAATAAGATGCAAATGACAAAAAAAACTAGCATTTCTCCCTTTAACTTGTTTCCATGTACACCTGTGTGTATTTAATGTGCACTCGTTGGTTTAATTAAATACTTAGAAAGAAAGTGAAGAGAAAAAAGTAAAGGGCTGAGAATTACTCTTCAGTTTTAGACTTCAAATAATTTGGACACTATCCTTAGAAAGGAAAAAAAAATCTGGGTATGAGAATGACCTGACATGGCAGATTTAAAGCATGTGCTGATGTGCTCGCCTCACTCGTGTTTTAGCAGCTAAGCAAGTTTCTCTTTTCTCGGTGGTTTCACTTTGGCGACAGAGTCGATTTCTTTAAGCTTCAGGCTGTAGCCTCGCACTTCTGGCTGGACAGACAGACACACACATACACTTCCATGCATAGACGTTTATATACAAGATTTTATGTGGTTTAATTGCATTTGTCTCTTCCTTTTATGTTTTGAAACTTGTCTCCCATATGGCTTACTGGCTGGCTATTTTGATTGTTTTATGAGTTACTTGATGACATGTTGCCTCATTGTGTTTGCAGCAGTAGTCTAATTGTGTAACAGAATACTGTTTGACACATTTTAAGAATGAAGTGAACCCATAAAAGGATGTCATTTGAACATAAAGTGACAGTAGTAAACCTGATTTTCAAGCCCTATTGACATGTTGCATGTCTGAGGCAGGCTAGACAGCATGTGTGTCAAAGTAACAAGCTTAGTTTTCACACAGGTGACATCTATGTCTCCCTTTGGGTGCTGCTCTCCTCGCACACAAAAAGAAGAAAGCTATTTGCACCTCAAATGGCTAAATGAGCTTTTGACTACAGATGTTGTACAGTAACAGGCCCAATCACTTTCGACTTGTTAGGTCAGCCTTAGGCCATGATGCATAGATGACTTTAAAAGACCCTGGGCTTTTCTGACATTTCTTCCTTCACTATCCTTTAGCGACTGTAAGAAATTACTCATTTGTTTGACTGAGGATCATGGGAATGAGGAGTTTCTTAGCAGCGACCAGCTCATTACAGGAACTTACTATAGATGGGGTGCCAATTCATTGCATGGCATGCTCAGACACTATCAAAGATTCACACCTTACAGTTTAAAGCTAACACTAAAGTGTAAATGAATAGCATTTCAATGGTCAATGAGAGAAAACTCCATTCAGAAGGCACCCTATAGGGGAGTCTAAAGCACTGTGAGCTGCTCATTGTACCACCAAGCCATACACAGAATATGAAATTGGTCAACATGCGTCCACTCCACACACTCCTGCATTGCATCTGAACGGGTCTTTGGTTGGGTAGGCAGTTCAGGGTATATCTGGCTCTTGAAGCAGCCAAGCAGATGAATCAGGAGAGTTGTGGACTTTGGCCAGTAGTGCAGATGTCTCTGACGCTAATAAGCCATGCTTTGCTCAAGTAGCACAAAATGTTAAATGTGGTGCTCTTTATAGCACTACTCACAGATTAAAACTAAAACAGTTTTGTTTTTTTTCTTACCATATCTGTTAAAAATTTTGGTGTTGCTTATGATCCCAGGGCAGGGGTACAAAAACAGGACTGTCTATTCTGTCTCCTTGCCTTACATGCTCTTCTCACTTCTCACAGTCTAGTGTGAGCCAAGCTTGGCAGTGGGTGTGTCCGCAGAAAGCTTTCTGATGGAATTTCCCTAAGTGCCGAACGTTCAGCTGCCGTTTCTCTTGGGTATTTGTGGTCAGCTGGAACAAACTGGATTTAGCTGATAGCTTTGGTGTTTCTTCCTAAATCTGCAGGAATTCCAAGTACAGGAAGCTGTAACAAACCAGTACACCTCATCTGTCTTGTGCATGCAATTATTGTCATATTTAATGTTGAACTGAAATGAATGTTTAATGTAAAATTTTAAAATGAATTAACATTAATTGGAATGCAGAGTTGGTACCCTACAGCTGGTCTTTATTTGGATTAAAATTTGAGAAACTAACTAAGAGCTCATTTGGTCCATCTAGCCCAGAGCCTTACCCAGTTCTAGTATATAAAGAAAGCACGGTGTTGTCATGGCATTTGGCATCTGCTCCCATGGGCCTGCAGAGGCTTTGAACTCTGAGCTCAGGTTTAAATAGTTAAATGATTGGTTACTTTAAAACTAGAAAAATTGCATGGGGTCATGCAGCTTTGGGGCCTGTTTTAATGAAGTAGGTACAGTATTGCAAAATATCCATCCACAGAAGATCGAAGCAGGCAGGGGGTCAGTCATTTACCAGCCAGTTTAAGGAAGGCCTATGATGGAGACCTGCGGGATCACAAAGACACAGGTAAAACATGCAGATTCCATACAGATACTGACCAAGAGCTACCTAGTGCACCAAAAAGACTTGGACTGCTTTGTTTCATATTAATACTGTTACTAACACTACACGCCTTTTCAAAAAACATAAATAATCAGTTAACAGCTTACCCCAGATCAGGGGTCCTCAGTTACAGTCCTGGAGGACCAGAGCGGCTGCAAGTTTACACTTTAACCAGTTTCTTAATTTGAACTCATTTACAGTGTCCTCCATAATGTTTGGGGCAAAGACACATTTTGAATTGATTTACCCCTCTGCCCCACAGTTTAAAATTACAAATCAAAAAAATCAGACGTGATTAAAGTGCACATTGCAGACACTCATTTAAGGTTATTTGCATATGTTTTAGTCACATCAGGTAGAAGTGACAACATTTTTTCTATGTGGTCCCCCATTTTAGGACACCATAATGTTTGGGACATAGCAATGGTAGAAACATTAAAGCAGTTATATTTAATACTTTGTTGCACATCCCTTGTATGCAATGACTGCTTGAAGTCTGTGATATGTAGAGATTATTACGTGCGGTAATGGAAGACATCATCCAATGACTTTGGATGCATTTAATGGAACTTGAACTGATCACATGTTTCTATACACCTCAGAATTCACGGTGCAACTGCCATCAGCAGTTCCATCATCAATGAATATAAGTGTGCCAGTACCTGTGGCATCCACACATGCCCAAGCCATACCACTCCAACCAGATGAAGTGGTTTGCCTTGGATCTCGGGCAGTTCCTTTTTGACTCCACACTTTGCTATTGCCATCACTCTAATGCAGGATCATCTTTGTCTTGTCAGTCCACAAGACCTTTTTCCCAGAATTCTGCAGGCGCTTTTTAACTTTTTCACAAACTGTTATCTGGTTTGTGCATAACTAGTGGTTTGCATCTTGCAGCGTGACCTCTGTATTTCTGTTCATGAAGTCTTCTCCAGATAGAAGCCCCAAACACATCCACATCTGCCTCCTGAAGACTGTTTATGATCCAGCTGACAGGCATTAAGGGCTTTTTCTTTACCGTAGTGAAGATTCTTCTGTCCTCAGCAGTGGAGGACTTCCTTGGCCTACCAATTCCTTTGTTGTTACTGAGCTCACCAGTACGTTCTTTCTTCTTAATGCTATACCCAACAGTTGATTTAGGTAATCCTAAGGTTTTATCAATGTCTCTGATGATTTTATTCTTGTTTTTCAGTATCCTAATGGCTTCTTTGACTTTTATTGGCACAGCTCTCGTTCTTATGCTGTACAATGGCCACTACAGACTCCAAAGGGTAAAAGCAAGCTGAAGTATCTTATTAAGCAACAAAACACACCTGAGGAATCGCAAACACCTGTGACACCAATGTCCCAAACATTATGGGGCTCTGAAATGGGGAGACCATGTATAGAAAGTGTTGTCATATTTCTACATGACATCACAAATATACAGAAATCCTCTTAAGTTCAAGTCTGCAATGTGCAACTTAATCATGTCTGAGTTGTCTGATTTTTAATTTTAAACTGTGGAGCTAAGGAAAAATGCAACTTTGCCCCAAATAATATGGAGGGCACTGTATATTCTATTAAAGCAACATATTTTTTAAGTTTAATTTAACTTGCTTGTTACGATTCAGACCCTCACTTGCCTATTTTACTTTTAAACAGCTTCATTAGTGTTTTAATTGTTGCCTTTTTTCTTAACAAGCCTTCAGTTGATAGTGAGGAGCAAATAACAAAGAAACCACCAACTCTTTGGCTAGCGTGCTTCCATTTACAACAGAGAATATGCATCATGAAGAGTCTGTGTTAATAAAATGTTTAGAAATAAATGAGGGAGAATGGAAGGACCAAGAGGTGTAAATCTGTTCCGGACCACAAATGATACAGATAATGTTCTCAAAAAATGAAACTCTACACTGTGATAAAGATTTCTCTTGGAAGAATGAAAACACTAACAAGCCATATAATTAAATACCAAGTTTTATTATCTGCTAGGCCTGGTTTCTAATTATGAAACTAGTCACAATGAAAACCTGCAGCCATTATGGCCCTCCTGGATTATACTTGAGGACCCCTGTCCTAGATATATTGTGTATCAGACCACCATGTATACAAGTTTAAGTTATAGTGGGATAGAAAAGGGGACATGTTTAATCCGTATGATGCCTCCTTCAGACATCTTATGAAAACCTGCCAATCAGAGCATCATTTTGCATTTTACAGTATGGATTTATGTGTGGAAACCTATACTTACTGTCAATTTTCCAAGCTGGAAAAGCAGACCTTCAAAATGATCAGACACAGTTTATAAAAAAAACTGCATAGCTGTAAACTAAAACTGACAGGAAATTATAAGCCTGCATGTGGAAGCCATTAGTGTTAGAATTAATTCATGAAATTGGATTGCAGGCTGGTTAATGGGGAGGAAACACTGAGTATGGATTAGAAAAGACCGTGCCACATGGGGAGAGGTTATTAGTGTAGGAATCTGTGTTAGGACTTTAATACTTTCTAATTTATATCAACAACTTAGGCTTGAATAAACTGAAGAACTGTTGAAATTTTCTTTTTTCATTCATAACCAAGATCTTTGTACCAAGATAGTATGGAGGGTGTCTAAAATACTGGGGGGCATGGTGTGAGAAAGTCCCAAAAATCTACCAGGAAGTAGGATATCTGACAGCCTGCATGGGAAAAGACATGATATCAATGGCTAAATGATCCCCTTGTGCTGGGTCTGCCTGGCCTACTAAAAGACCACGCTACATTTGATGGCTTTTCTAGCAATTTTCAGTTGTAGCCTTCATGTGCATAATCTTGGCTAGTCAAAGGCAGTCAGTAGGGCACTTCCATGGGGCAGACGTGTAATGTGACATGCCCATCAAGTCATTCCAAATAGGCCACAGCTCATTCGATTTTGTCTTTAGTCATAGGGGCAGGCTCTGTGTGCGTAAGAGCTGACAACCAAGGAATGCTCATTCAGAGGTACAATGCAATATTTTCAAGTTTTTTTTCTTACAACTTGCTAGATGTACACATTATGTATTAATTGTCATAACCAACATATATCTATCCCTATTTTACAACTCCTTATTTGTAGCCTGACTTTATATTTATTTAGAAATGGATGAATTCCCTTTATTAAAGTCCCAATTATCCACAAATGTATTTCTCTTGTTGTACATATATACTGTATATCCATCCATTATCCAACCGCTATATCCTAACACAGGGTCACAGGGGTCTGCTGGAGCCAATCCCAGCCAACACAGGGCGCAAGGCAGGAAACAAACCCTGGGCAGGGCGCCAGCCCACCGCAGGGCACACACACCCACACACCAAGCACACACTAGGGACAATTTCGGATCACCAATGCACCTAACCTGCATGTCTTTGAACTGTGGGAGGAAACCAGAGCACCCGGAGGAAACCCACGCAGACACGGGAAGAACATGCA
>JANRMT010062796.1:62635517-62679194 GCA_026402145.1 Polypterus bichir lapradei
ATAGATAGATAGATAGATAGATAGATAGATAGATAGATAGATAGATAGATACTTTATTAATCCCAAGGGGAAATTCACATAATCCAGCAGCAGTATACTGATACAAAAAAAAAATTAAATTAAAGAGTAATAAAAATGCATGTAAAAGCAGACAATAACTTTGAGTAATGTTAGCATTTACTCCCCCGGGTGGAATTGAAGAGTCGCATAGTGTGGGGGAGGAACGATCTCCTCAGTCTGTCACTGAAGCTACTCCTCTGCCTGGAGATGACACTGTTAAGTGGATGCAGTGGATTCTTCATGATTGACAGGAGTTTGCTTAATGCCCGTCGCTCTGCCACAGATGTTAAACTGTCCAACTTTACTCCTACAATAGAGCTGCCTTCTTAACAAGTTTGTCCAGGCGTGTGGCGTCCTTCATCTTTATGCTGCCTCCCCAGCACACCACCGCGTAGAAGAGGGCACTCGCCACAACCGTCTGATAGAACATCTGCAGCATCTTACTGCAGATGTTGAAGGACGCCAACCTTCTAAGGAAGTATAGTCGGCTCTGACCTTTCTTACACAGAGAATCAGTATTGGCAGACCACTCCAATTTGTCATCCAGCTGCACTCCCAGGTATTTATAGGTCTGCACCCTATATTAAAAATATTATTAAATATTATTAAAAATAAATATATTGTAGTGCAGTGATTAGTTGTGCTTGATTCTATAACTAGAATTTGATGGGCCCCAGGGCAAAAAATATATTTTCATGTATAATTAAATTAAATCCAACAGCACCATTAATGACATAAATCTAGCTTATAAGGTGACTAAAAGGTCTATAGTCATAATTAAGCTTTATGGAACTGTGGGAATGATAACACCAGTAACTTTTTCATTTGGATGACAAATAGGCAGGAATGTTAATAGCTAATGTTTGTGAAACAACAACCATGCAATCACTGTGAGATCCCATGCCCTGAGACCACCGGCGCAGGTATCCTACCTGAACTGTTTACATTTACAAAGTCTGTAAATTCTCCTGGTGTTCTTTACATGCTGTGATTTCCTGTCCCATCATTATCATTAGGTCCATTTGTGACTTTAATTTTTCCCAGAATGTGTGGACGCTGGTGTATGTCCCCTGTGATAGGGTGGAGCCCCTTCCATTGTTTCATCATTTCTGGATGGATAGGTTTCATCAACGGAAATCAAACAAGTCATATTGGGAAAGTGGTTAGATTTACAAATGTTACATTCAGTCTCATTATGATTTAATTAAAGGAACAATGCAACCATCTGGATTAAAATGGCCAGAAAGTCTGGAAAATGTTACAATATGGTCAACATAGCTGTAGTTAATTAGTTTCTTATTTCTGGGGGATTCTTGCCTGCCAGGTTTGCACTAATTCTTTCTGACTCTGTCTTGGATAAGCACAAATGAACAAACTACTGTATTTAAATCCAGAATTATTGAAGTGCAGTTTTTATTCTTCTGAAAAATTAAAAAAATGCAGACATGGTTTGAAAAATCTGAAAGTGAGAGTAAGTACAGCGACAAAAACTATATGTGAACACATTTTTTTGTTTTATTAGTGCATTTAAATTGTATGTAAGTTCACAGAAAGCAGAAGACTGACGTTGTTCAAAGTTTAGATAGATAGATAGATAGATAGATAGATAGATAGATAGATAGATAGATAGATAGACTCCAGCTTCCAACATCTCTTAATGGAAATATGAAAACTAAAAATAATACATTCCAGAACCAAAATATTGAGACTTAAATGATAAGTTTAAATTTATTACCATAATGCCTTCTTGTCTATCTACAACAGAGTAGTAATAGCAGTAAAAATATGGCAACAAACTAACTGCAAGGTAAACGGTTCACACTGTCCAGGGGCATCAACTCCAGAACTGGAAGTGTCAAATCGTTTTCAGTTCCTTGCAGAGCTGGACGAGGTCTTTGATGATTCTGAGGTGGTTGACAGGCATGAGGAGCTCCAACAAGGTTTGTTCCAGAGACAGAGAGTCATGTACGGTGTGTTGTCTTCTAGGTGCAGAGGTGGGAGACCTCCCTGGAAGGGTGGATAGGTGCTTGGCCAGAGCAGGGGTGGATCCAGTTGTCACTGTCCATGTTGGAACAAATGACATACATAAGGGTAGTCAGTCAGTTCTGCAATCTAAATTCAAAGAGTTACGTGCCAGGCTGAGGAGTAGAACTGACAAGGTAGTCTTCTCTGAAAAATAAAAGAAGTGGGAGTTAAGGGTGATGTTTTTAGATGGGTGCAGAATTGGCTCAGACACAGGAAGCAGAGGGTGATGGTGTGAGGAACCTCATCAGAACTGGCCGATGTTAAGAGTGGTGTTCCACAGATGACAGTGCTAGGGCCGCTGCTATTTTTAATATATGTAAATGATTTGATAAGAATAAAAGTAACAAGCTGGTTAAGTCTGCAAATGATACCAAGATAGATGGATTGGCAGATAATTTGGAATCCATTAAATCATTACAGAGGAACTTGGACAGCACACAGGTTTTGGCAGATCTGTGGCAGATGAAATTTAAGATCAGCAAATGTAACATATTACACATAGGAAGTAAGAATGTTAGGTTTGAATACACAATGGGAGTGCACCTTATGAGAAGGATTTAGGAGTCATAGTGGACTCGACACTATCAACTGCCAGACAGTGATCAGAAGCCATCAAGAAAGCAAACATAATGTTAGGTTGTACAGAACGATGTGTGGAGTACAAGTCCAAGCAGGGTATGCTCAAGCTATATAATGCACTGGTGAGGCCTCATCTGGAGTACTTTGTGGAGTTTTGGTTTCTAGGCTACAGAAAGGACATAGCAGCACTAGAAAAGGTCCTGAGAAGAGCAACTAGGCTCATTCCAGGGCTACAGGGGATGAATTATGAAGAGAGATTGAGAGCTGAGCCTATACAGTTTAAGCAAAAGTGACATGATTGAAGTGTTTAAAATTATTAAAGTGATTTGTGCAGTGGATCATTATTTTAAAATTAGTTCAACAAGAACACTGGGACGCAGTTGGAATATCCTTAAGGTTAAATTTCACACAAACATTAGGATTTTTTTCTTTACCAAAGATACTTGAAATAAGATACCAAGTAGCATGGTAGACAGTAAAACTATAGGGACTTCCAAAACTAGACTTGTTGTTTGTTTAGAAGAATTAAGTGGATAGGACTGGTGAGCTTTGTTGGGCTGCATGGCCTATTCTCATTTAGATTGTTCTAATGCTCTAATGTTCTAATACAGAGAATGAATAGAACAGTGCTAGAAATACATTAGATGACTTGCAATATACAGTATGAGAAATCCTACAGCTGTTAGTGGCCTTATGACAATGTGGATTAAGACTGTTACTGATTCCAATGCTATGACAAATCAATCCATAAATATGCAGGGAAATAAGGTAAAAACCCAATAGAAGTTCTATGCCAACATAACCAGTGAGGAAACACATTGTGGGATGATGGTGAAGGCACTGGACTTGAAATCAAATTTGCTGGTTCAAGCCAAGCCTCTCAATGACTGAGTAATTTTCCAATCCTCCAATCACACAGTATCTTAATACTGCAAGTTTCTTTTGATAAAGGCATAGGCCTAAGTACAAGAGTAAACATAAAACCTGTTTTCTTTATCTGGTATCTTAGTTTTAATTACATATTACATAAAAATGATCATATGGACATATATTCTATGTTATTTAAATGCAATGGAGTCCCTTCAGGCAATGGCTCCTGACCTGTGCCTTGCTGGAAAATTCTGCTTCTGTTTAAAAACCCTGGATGGATAATATGGATTCAAAAAAAGAGGTATGTATATAATAGAGGGCATATTACACAATAAAAGTGATGATTAAGGGAATGATCCTCTAGTTTAGCTTTCATCTTTTATGTTCTGTTTATAATTACTTTCAGTATGACACAAACAAGTTCTAAAGCTACATGCACAGTACTACGTTTTCAATTAAAAATGGTGTTTTTAAATAAAAACAATCTCTGTCCACACTTACCTTTTCACACTATTTATAAAATAATCTCTGTCCACATATCTTTTCACATTATTTACTGTACTCACACTAAAAGCACTGAAAACGCATATGACATAGATGTTCACCTACACTAGGCCTCTGTGTATTGGTGGAAAAAAGGGATGATAATCCCAGCAGTAATGGGATTTTATAGCAAAATTGACGCTTACATGCAAGAAATTAAAGAAATTAAAGCACATGTAACATTGACTAATTAGGATATTGCAGAGAGGGAAGAGATTAGAGGATTAGAAAGGCTTAAAGCAAATGCATTGCTTGGGCCAGACAACATTTAGCCAACAGAATGCAGGCCAGTGCGTTCCAAACATTATTACTTGATGACCACTCCCTATGATCTTCCAAATTTCTGCTCAATGTCACAGTATAAGATGCCTGTGTATTTACGTCCATGGGTAGATTTTAGAAGGGAATTTTTAGAAGGGATTTTAGATTTTCACTTAATGCCTCACATCTGACTGGTGAGTGTTGCAAATTTCTTGGATGTTAGACCAAATGGAAGTTAGGCTGTATATTTTCATCAATCCTGCGGTGTGTTGGCACCCTGCCCGGGATTGGTTTCTGCCTTGTGCCCTGTGTTGGCTGGGATTGGCTCCAGCAGACCCCCGTGACCCTGTGTTCGGATTCAGCGGCTTGGAAAATGGATGGATGGATGGATTTTCATCAATTATTGGTAAACATTCTGTGTTTTAAAGTTTTTATAAAACAGCATATTTCTGATTTTCCTTTTGTTATTATAATGGCTTTAAAGTCACAATTTCAAAGGAGAGTTTCAGTGTCAGCAATGCTCATTTAGCTGCCTTAGATGTCTTGGGTGACTGCTGGCTTGACACACAATGCCTAAAACAACAAGGTGTAGTGAATAATAAACATTAAGCTGACATGTATCACATTTTAGCCTCTAACTGGAAAGTGGTGGACAGCCTAAGCTGAATTAGTTTTGTTCCATATGTTATCCATTGACTGCCAGCTCCTACTGTACCTGCAGCACTCCACTTGATTGCCTTCAACTTTTTTGTACTTTTTTTTTGTATTCCTCTTGTTCATGTTAATTTGTGCACACAGCAAATCCCATTTTTGTGCAGGGAAAGCATCTCATTTGTTTAGAGGCTGCACTATTCACGTGCTTATTTTAATCAACTGTGAATGAGTCGTAAGCCTGCCATGCTTTACAGACACATCTCGGGCAAAACAGTAAAGATATTATTAATAAGAAATATGAACAGCTCAGACAGTACAAGCATATTTGCAGCTGCCAGAATATTTAAGATATGTTTGAATATTATCAAATATATAGTGGATTCAAAAAGTATTAGACACCCTCACTTTTTTTACATTTTGCCATATTGTAGTGCTAAAAATCAATTTAAATGAATTTTTCCCCACATCAAGCAACACTCAAGAATAACAAAGCAAAAATAGAATTTTACGCAATTTTTCAAATTTATTAAAAATGAAAAAACTGAAATATTCAACTGACTCGAGTTTTCAGACCCTTTATTCAGTACTTGGTTGAAGCCCATTTCGCAACGATTACAGCCAGGAGTCTTCTTGGGTCTGACATGACAAGTATGGCACACCTTGATTTGGGGATTTTATGCTTTTCTCTCATGCAGATCCACTCATGAATACTTTCAGAATCCATTGTATATATATTTCAATACCTGAGTATTTAAATCTTAAATTTTAACTAATTTGACTGGTCCACAGAAGACTTCTTTGTTCTATACTGAAAGTCAAAACTGAAATTGAAAATTAAAAAAAAAAACCCCACAGCCTCAAATTAGAAAGCTTTGACACACAATAATAAATATATGCACAAGTAGTCCTTGTCTCCCATTGATTTTGGGACTCTCTAGTTCATAACACACAAGGCCTCTTCTGGAAGTCAATAAATATGGGGCAAAAATTTAACAAAAGCTGTACCTTTACCTTTAGGTTTTTTTAGAACAGCATTAGAACAATCTAGACGAGAGCAGGCCATTCAGCCCATGAAACCTTGCCAGTCCTCTCCACTTACTTGTTCTAAAATAACACCCAAGCCGAGTTTTCAAAGTCCCTAAAGTCCTATTGTCTACCACTCTACTTGGTAGCTTATTCCAAGTTTCTGTGGTTCTCTTTTTAAAGAAACTTGCTAATGTTTATGTCAAATTTACCTTTTAACACATTTCCAAATGGTTTGTCAGCACTGTAACTAACATGGGTCAAGATGTTCAGGAGGTTTATGATGAGACAATCAAGGCTTTTCATTACAGCAGAATGTACAGAGTTAATTACCTTCATTTTCAAAACACCTTTCATAAGCTAACTCATGAGAGGTGAGTCACCAAACTAAAATGGGCAGAGATTCAAGGAGGAGGGTGCACTATGGCATAAGGCACATTTTTCCAGACTTGCAGAGAAAAAAAAAGATATTGTGATAGAGCCTGATAGGGCAGTCTTGTCGTTTGTTTTGGGGGGCTCTTTTACTCATTTCTCTACTTACTGTGTACATACAATTCATTTTTTTACTTTATAATTCTTTTATTGTTATTCAGGCAAAGCAATTTTGTGTTTCTTTTACATAGTCACAGCCATTTTGGGACACTCTTTGCTTGGCTGCAGCCATGTTGTTTATGTTGTGTTTTAGTCACAGGTTCATTCTTGGCATTGTTTATATTTGGTTTTTATGTTGTATATATTGTTACTGGCTTTTGTAATAATTTTATAATGTATTTTTATATGTGTGGAATGGTGTCATGCCCTTTATATGCTGAGCTTGGGAAATGGACATTTTGGCTCTGATTAAAGTACTGATTTTGGGTTTCTGGAGTTTTCTTTGTTAGCCTTTGGATTGCCTGTTGGTAGCAAACCCTTTTTTGATGTCAGTTGCTTCAGTGTTGTTTTTGAAGTTTCTCTCTTTTTGTTAATAAAAATTTACTTATTTATAGGATTATTGTGTTTGCTTTTTTGGCCAGAGGTTGTTTTATATTTGTCTGGGTATTACGACTTCAAAAGCCTTTGCTTGACAGTTTCCCCAGAAGACGTCAGCACCTCTTCATCCCTGTTTAACACTCTCTAGGCAAAGTCATGGCTTCACCTCCTGAGGTGAGCAGTCTGACAGCCTAATCGATAGTCTTTCTTCATGGCCTCTCCAAATTCCTTCCATGCTCAAGATTTTCCGTTCAAAACCCCTTTTGCAGCAGTCATTTTAGCCTGTTGGTACCTCTCAACTGGGTCAGGAGATCCCACAGACAGCATTACCCAGAAGGCTACCTGGCAGTTTCTCTCACCTCTGTGGTCCATCATCGGGTCCTTGGGTTGCCACAAAGAGATATGCAGGTTGACTTAAGACCGCAGCATTTAGCAGCCACTTCCACAACAGATGTCCGGATAGGGTCCATTCAGAATCAATGTCTCCTTCTCACTATGCACATGGATAGAAGTTATTTCAAAGTTAGGAATTTAGCTCATTATGAATGGAAGCTTCCTTAAGAGATTCCCAGGACATCCTAAATGCTTGTCTATACGGCTTATGTCCCTCACTTCCAATCTAACTGACTATCAAATGGTGATTAGTTTATAGCTCTGTCCCTCTCTAAACCTGTGTCTGAAATATATGAAATCAGGTCAGATTACACAACTCCATTAACCTTTGTCCCAAGCTGCTCTGAAACCAGGCACGTTTATGAGCCTCCTTGTGTACGAACATGGTATTTGTTAAGGGCAATCAATAACTAGCACAAAAATTCAATAGCAACTCACCACTCTAGCTCAGATCTAGTAGACCATTCCTCCCAATCATACTACTCAAGGTATCTTCGTCATTCCCAACATTAGCGTTAAAGTCACCAAATATGACCCACCGTCAAGCACCTCACCTACCATCTCTAAGAAGACAAAATGTTCCAAACAGCTGTTTTGTACATATGTACAAAACAGCGATTGTGGTAGCATTTTAAAGGATTCACCAATGTTAGGCAATCTGAAGTAAGTAACAAACATGTATTCAAAATCAGACATACATGCATCTCATAAATATTTTCTGTCAGGCTGCAATCTTTTTTTTTTTTTTTGTAAGCTCTGCCTCCTCAGTGACAATTTGCGTTATTACAGTATTAACCTATAAAACATTTTCAGAAAATAGATGCCACCATACAACACTCAGAGTTTTCCTCTCTGAGACTCATAGCCGCATTGAGGCAACCCTCTTATCCACCAGAAAAAACTCCAATTGCAGAGCACTCACAGCTTATGAGTAGCCCCACACAAGGTCTTTCACATATCAGAACTCCAGAGTAGAAGAGGGACAACACCCAATCACGAACATTTGTTTCATCTCCATTTTTAGGGTCTAGTCCATCTTGGTCTTTCCCGCCTATGCCTGCCACTGAAATGGCATTGCACCTGACCCTCACCCTGTATCTTGCAGGTATTGTGCTCAGAAGATGACCTCACATCAACAATTCAAGCTGAGCCCAGCCAAGTCATGTGGGTTGCTGACCACCAGGTTCTTGCCAGTGAATGCTGCCTCTAGAGCCGCATCCACCAGTGGGTCCTGGTAACTTTTTCCAGAGCAGGGAACCCTGCATCTATCTATCTATCTACTGTTTAATACATTCTTTTTTCTTATGGTGCCAGAGAATGGTAACATGTTGCATGTTGGTTGGATGTGCATGTAAGAACTCTGTGTATGTGACAATGCTACTGCTACAAATAATGATCTGTCACTCTTTTTATCTCTCTTTCTTTTTCCACCATGTTGGGAGCAACTCAGGACCAGGATAACCTGATAAAATATAAGGTAAATTGTATGCATCTCATTGCCAACCCTCCCTCAGAACTGTAAAAACACATGAGTTGTTAATACTTACCTGTATGCTATAAACAGATACCCTTTCCCTTATGATAATGTCATGAGAGGTGAACCTAATAAAGAAGCCCCACCATGTTAATGCATATATAAAAATTCAGAGAAGGGAAAATTTAAGGTTGTGCAGAGATCCTTTTTCTAAATTCCTAATGGCAGAAATGAAGTAAACAGTAACCTATTATGTAGTGCAATGGTTAGGGATGTGTCCTCACAGATCCTGGACACTGTCTGTGTGATGTTTTTGACTGTTCCCATGTCTACATGAGTTTTTCACTATGCATCCCAATTTTCCCCACAAGAAGCATACTTCAAAATTATCTCAGTGTGAGTGTCTCCTGAAGTGGGCTGGATCCCATCCATATGTGGTCTCTCCCTTGTACCAGGCAATCCGGAACTAGATTAAGCGGATTCTGCAATGGATGAGTGAATAATAACTGGCAGAAGCAGTATGTTTGCATTGTGGTTGCATTGACAATCATGTTTTCCCTGTGCCTGCTGGTTTCTGCTGACAAATCAAAGGCTTGTTGATAATATTTGTTATACAGCATATTTGAATTTTGTGTGCTTGGTTATGACTATGATCAGATGGCACCTGGGTCTTGGTTGTTTGTTGTCTAGTAACTAATGCAACTGGAGTAGGCTACAACTCCAAAATGCGATAATGAAAAAATTAGGTTAGAGAAATTGATTGATAATAGCTGATAATACCTGAATCCATAATGCTCGCAGACAAAAGTATCTGAAAAAGCAAGAGAATGTTGATTATCTCTGAAATGCCTGAGCCTTAATCTACCTGATCAGAAAGGAATATTGTCACCATTGTTAAGGGGGTGTTATAAGAGTTAATTTGGTAAGGGTAATAGGATATATACAAGTTTAATTAATGTAAAGTGTTGTGCATGTGTGTCTGAGGTTTACCTTCCGGGCTCATCTGAGATAAGCACTGCCACTCTGAGACACGAGGGAGCGTGGTCGCTGATGGTAACATCTAACTTTTCTCCCACAGCCCTGAGAAAACAGAGGGAAACTGACTCTGCCCCCTGTGATTCCTCTTCTATAAAAGAGAGATGCTCCCATCTCAGTCAGGACAGAGCAGAATGACGACTGGAGCTAATACATGAAAGTGAAGCACCAGAGAAAAAGAACAAAGAAGCCTCTTATTTAATTTTTGTTAACCTGCTTTTCATGTTGCTTTACTGAACATGCCATTGAGCACCTGTTTTGGTTAAGGACTGTGTACTTATTAAAAGGGAAACCTGATTGGCGCCCCAACACCACATTCATGACCAGTGTACTCCCTCAGTTGACACAAGTCATCAAGAGTTAGAGCAAGTTTAATTTAATTATGTGCTACTATTAGATACAAAATTAGTTCACTAGAACATCGGCTTTTATTATGAAAATGGTGGAGTGGTGGCTCTGAGGCTAGGGATCTGCACTGGTTGCCAGTTCGAATCCCGTAAATGCCAATAGCGACTCTGCTCTGTCGGGCCCTTAAGCAAGGCCCTTAACCTGCAATTGCTGAGCACTTTGAGTAGTGAGAAAAGCGCTATATAAATGCAAAGAATTATTATTATTATTATTAAAATGAAAATGCTAGATTTACATCAAAGTATTCTGAAAGTTATTCATTTAGACACTTAGAAGGAGCAGAGTCCTGGATTTCTACCATGAATTTATATAACAAGCCACAGTATAAAATTCCCAGTAGCTGACGCTTGTCCTCCATTTCACATGTACGTGAATACAAACTGCTGGTACACTATAAAACGCCTGCATTATTTTCACTTTCATGTGTTGAAAATGCAATTCATGTTTAAACTGTTGGTGAAAAACTGTAAATATAGATATTACTTACAATGAAATTTAAAATGTACCATTCCTCTCATGTGTATAAACTGTCAATACTGGAAATCTTCATTTTGGATAAAGTAGGTGCATTTTTTGAGTGTTTATAGAAAAGACTCTCATTTTGCTGTGGTAGCTTCTTGGGTTACTTCAGCAAACCAACACCTAGTTTTATTCACTGGGAAATTCCCAAAGGGCACTGCTTAATTATTTCTTTTTATTATTTAAACCTATTGAAGAATTGTAAACCTAAATATTAAAATATTGCAAAGAGAAACTTCTGAATTTCGATGCAGCATATAAATGGAGAGTTAAATAAATCAGTTCAATTTCATTTTAATCACTCATCTTGATCTGTTTGTGAATGAGTTCCAAGAAACTTGGTTAATTCTTCCTCCTTTCTGAGCTCATTTCGATGAGAAATGCCACATGTTCGGAGGATGACTAACTGCCCAGTGGGGCCAAGCAGTTCACTTGCAACAATTATGCATGCGGCATGATTCATTATTTTTTTGTTCTAAGTTGAATTGAATGACTTTTGTATAAGTTTATTCTTATGGAAGACACATTTTTCTCTACAAAGAAACATCTACAGTAAATATATTAGTGAAGCAGCAGTGGTGGGAGGGGGTTGCACCATGTTAGCTATTGTGGATGCAATGAGAAGTCAAGCAAAATGACACCATTTATTGGCTAACTGAACAAATTACAATATGCAAGCTTTTGAGGCAACTCGGGCCCCTTCTTCAGGCAGTTTGTAATCAGATTAAAAATTGCCTGAAGAAGGGCCCTGAGTTACCTCAAAATCTTGCATATTGCAATCTGTTCAGTTAGCCAATAAAAGGTGCCATTTTGCTTGACTTCTCATTGAAACAGCAGTGCTAATAACTACTCCACTGTGGCACCCTCAGTGCAGATCAGAGCTCTCAGATTCACATCCTGGAGAGGTACAGTACACTCTTAATAACAGTGCTAGTTCAATGACACTTTACTGGGTTTTGTGGTCCTTGCAGACCCACTCTCTTTCTGAAAATTTCATATGGATTGTTCTTTATGGAACTATGCCATTGTTCTGGAGTACCATGTTGGCACCTTTATTTTTAAGAGTCTAGCCGCTGACTTTTATTCAAATAATTTCTTAGAAGCAAAATATCTTGTTAATGGGCTGTATCATTTAATTTATATTGAAATGTACCTCTATATTAATGAGAAAATGAACTAAATATTTTGCATATCATGACAAATTAATATTTCTGAATGCCTTATTATCTGTTATTTGTTTCCTAAAAGACACCTAATGGAAGATAAATGGGAGGAAGTCAACTTCTCCAGCATTGGCCACTGTATTCTTACAGCTTGCTTTAATTTGTTTGGAAGTTGGTTAAAACAGAAGGACAAATAAGGACTCAAAATCATACTAAGCAAGCAAAGTAAAACCAATACAAAAGGAGTGTGCAGGCTTGACACCAGTGCACTAAAAAC
The DNA here is from genome assembly GCA_026402145.1 of Polypterus bichir lapradei. NCBI lineage: Eukaryota > Metazoa > Chordata > Cladistia > Polypteriformes > Polypteridae > Polypterus > Polypterus bichir. The sequence continues at coordinate 62,647,771 of JANRMT010062796.1, forward strand.
TTTCGGCTATGGAAAAGCATAGGACGAATGGACATGTGATGGACATTTATTAAGCTAGAAACACTGAGTGGTACAGAGCAGTGACATGAAATTCCTAATTATAACAAGTGAGCATCTACAAATGTTTTTCTCTTGACCTGCAGTATTTTCTGTCTTATGAAAACAAAGAACAACTACCAGCAACCTTTACAAACCACAGGACATGCTGCAGTAATTCAGTGAAATTCCACCTTCTGCTTACCCTTAACTCCACTGAGCAGTCTATGTTCAGGTGAAAAGAAAAACAGAATTAAGGCCAAGGATGAATCTGAAAATACCCACCCTATGGCAAATGCAAGATCTGTATCTTTCCACAGTTTTCTACTGAAAAGCTACATTTCCAGCAGCACTATGTAAGTCCCAAAAAATAAATGTTCTACATCGTTACTCGGTTCTTAAAGATCTCTTGGAGTAGGAGTGAATTCAGTGGTACATTTGCAGGATAGCCCTTGGAATCTCATTGTGTAGACAGGGCATAATGCTGTCACCTTTTTGACAGGCAGTTTCATGCAATACAGGCTTTGTAACATTTGGTAACGGGGATAAATTGTGGTTACAGGCTTCTGTTATAAGAGCGGAAATAAAGACGTAACTGATACATTTGAAACGTGGATACACTTTTAAAGTAAAGTCAAGTAAAGCAAAAAGGTGTTAAAAGCAAATATGGAGTTAATGGGTCTGCCCAAATTCAGAAACAAACAGGGGTGCAAATTTCACCTGCCTGTTCCAAAAACACTTTTTTTATAGCAATGGTCCCCAACTTTTTCTATGCCCCACAAACTTATAAAATGTTTGATTTATGTTCATACCCCTAACAAAAGTAATATTACATCTGAAGATAAAGAAGTCAGATTTCTCATTTTTGAAGCACAAATTGAACCACATACAATACTTCTGGTGAATTAAGTGAACTAAAAAAATATGTTTTTAACTCAGTGCATAAAAAGTTAATATAAATTGAGCAATTTACCTTTATAAATCTCCATAATCTTGTAGATGTATCTCCCTTGAAGCTTAGACACTCAGTTGACAATCAGGTAGCAGTATTCTGTAAAGCATCATACACCAGGAGGAAATGACACCCGATCAATGGGATTTGGGTATTAGTGACCCAAACAATGAGCTTTGCCCCCTGATAATATTTGCACTGCAGTTCAAAAACAAATGCACCGCACAGTTAAAACTGCTGCACTACTGCCAGGACCGCTGGTAGGAGAGTTTTGCTGAGTGTAAGCACCAGGTGTTGCATCCAATTTTGTCCCCCTCTTTCCCTCCCCAGCAAAAATGCTAATTAAAACTCGAAATCAGTGATGATTCATAATCAGGGTTTGCACAGAAATCAACACTAGACCTCATTGTTCTCTATTGGTCCAAATTCCATTCTCTTGAAAAAAGTTATTTACTGTACCTTTACGAACACTCCGCTTGCAGCAAATAACCCATGAAAACACACATTTCTGCAGCTCATTCACAGGTGACAATTGCATGTGCAATGCTTGATTTTTTTCATATCATTGCACAGGAGCACTAATAAATGGCCTACAAAATATGGCACACTGCAAGATACCGATTGCACCACAATAAATTCATACAATTCACCTCACTCAGTTTTGGTGAATCACGAGGCAGCCTTCCTCTTTGTCAAACCCTTGAAATGCCATTTCACACCCCCTGGGGGTGTGGGAACCCCAGGTTGGAAACCCCTGCTTTATAGGGTTTAGAGTATAGTTATTGTCAAGCATTGTCATGTGTACAGAGTGCTGTAAAACTGTAACTTACATGTGTTCATTAACACACAACATGTCAACCCTCATCTCCTTCTTCAATGATAAAGAAGGAGCAGAGTCAAAAGGTGAAGCTCTCGATTTACCAGTTGATTTACATCTCTACCCTCACCTATGGTCATGAGTTTTGGGAAATGAGCAAAACAACGAGATCATGGGTACAAGTGGCTGAAATTAGCTTTCCTCCGTACAGTGGCTGGGTTCTCCCCTAGAGATATGGTGAGAAGATAAGATATCCCGGAAAGTCTTGGACTACAGCTGCTGATCCTCTGCATTGAGAGGAGTTGTGACAGGCATGACCAGCTGGGAGAAAACCCCAGGAAAGACACTGGGCTCGCTGGGAGGATTATATCTCTCAGGTGGCCATGGGAGCACCTAAGGATCCTAAAGTATGAGATGGCAAGCGTGGCTGGGAAAAAGAATGTATGGGACTTGCTGCTTAGACTATTGATACTGTAACCTGGACTCAGATGAGCGGTGAAAAATGTATGAATGAATGTCACCACTATCCAGTGTGATTATTTGTGAGTAGAAATACCTTGCCTGGAAACTTCTGTTTTCCTTATCAGAAAAATCTAATTACTGTAATTCTCTAACTGAAACAAACAGAAAATGAATGTAATAATAATTATATAATAATTATATGAATGTAGTAATAATAATAATAAGGCAGGGAGCTGTTAAATTGCAAGAAACCAGTAAACTAAACTAAGGATGAAAACTTAAGGACAAGATAAATAAAAGTGAAAAAATAAATACATCCAAAAATGTCCTAGTTTCTTTCATGATGAGCAGCATCATGGTATTACACGACAATGTCACAAGGGATTACAGATAAATGATAATGTTCCATTGTAAAAATGACTAGTTATGGTACCATTAATGGCATAAGAGAAAATAGTCCTTCATTTTAGAAAGGCGATTGCCACGCAATCCAGAATGCCCAAGTGACTGAGCAGGTTGGCTTAAATCTATGTTTACGTGTGTTTGAATGGCTGATTTGTGACATAATTTAACTTGATGTTTGAGTAAGTGCAAGAGGACAAGAGCTGGTTACAAGGCAGTGGTGTTGCAGAAGATGTCATCTGGTAAGAGCTCTTTTGTATGGGCTAATACTAGTATGTATTAACAATCTGAACTGTTCATGTGACTTTCCATACATGCTGTAAGGTATTATGGGGTATCCAGCTTGACTTCCCAGAGATTTACAATGAATTCCCAAAACCACTGCACTTTTAAGCATTTTGTTGGTTTTTATTTTTAACTTCTAGTGTGCATTATACAATGAAATACGCACTTGCATGTCTCCTCAGAATAGTGACAATAATACAATACCAACAAAAACACATACACAAAAAGTATACACAGCGAATGCAACATATATGTACAATGATGGATATGTGTGTAAGAACATGTACAGTTGTACTTGAAAGTTTGTGAACCCTTTAGAATTTTCTATATTTCTGCATAAATATGACCTAAAACATCATCAGATTTTCACTCAAGTCTTAAAAGTAGATAAAGAGAAACGAGTTAAACAAGTGAGACAAAAATATTATACTTGGTCATTTATTTATTAAGGAAAATGATTGAATATTACATATTTGTGAGTGTCAAAAGTATGTGAACCTTTGCTTTCAGTATCTGGTGTGACCCCCCCTTTGCAGCAATAACTGCAACTAAACGCTTCCGGTAACTTTTGATCATTCCTGCCACCGGCTTGGAGGAATTTTAGCTCATTCCTCCGTACAGAACAGCTTCAACTCTGGGATGTTGGTGGGTTTCCTCACATTAACTGCTCATTTCAGGTCCTTCCACAACATTTCGATTGGTTTAAGGTCAGGACTTTGACTTGGCCATTCCAAAACATTAACTTTATTCTTCTTTAACCATTCTTTGATAGAACGACTTGTGTGCTTAGGGTCGTTGTCTTGCTGCATGACCCACCTTCTCTTGAGATTCAGTTCATGGACAGATGTTCTGACATTTTCCTTTAGAATTCTCTGATATAATTCAGAATTCAGTGTTCTATCAATGAAGGCAAGCCGTCCTGGCCCAGATGCAGCAAAACAGGCCCAAACCATGATACTACCACCACCATGTCTCACAGATGGGATAAGGTTCTTATGCTGGAAGGCAGTGTTTTCCTTTCTCCAAACATAACGCTTTTCATTTAAACCAAAAAGTTCTATTTTGGTCTCATCCGTCCACAAAACTTTTTTCCAATAGCCTTCTGGTTTGTCCACGTGATCTTTAGCAAACTGCAGACGAGCAGCAATGTTTGTTTTGGAGAGCAGTGGCTTTCTCCTTGCAACCCTGCCATGCACACCATTGTTGTTCAGTGTTCTCCTGATGGTGGACTCATGAACATGAACATTAGCCAATGTGAGAGAGGTCTTCAGTTGCTTAGAAGTTACCCTGGGATTCTTTGTGACCTCACCGACTATTACATGCCTTGCTCTTGGAGTGATCTTTGTTGGTCGACCACTCCTGGGGAGGGTAACAATGGTCTTGAATTTCCTCCATTTGTACACAATGTGTCTGAATGTTGATTGGTGGAGTCCAAACATTTTAGAGACGGTTTCGTAACCTTTTCCAGACCGATGAGCATCAACAACTCTTTTTCTGAGGTCCTCAGACATCTTCTTTGTTCATGCCATGATGCACTTCCACAAACATGTGTTGTGAAGAGCAGACTTTGATAGATCCCTGTTCTTTAAATAACACAGGGTGCCCACTCACACCTTGAAAACACCTGACTCGAATTTCACGTTCAAACTAACTGCTAATCCTAGAGATTCACATACTTTTGCCACTCACAAATATGTAATATTCAATCATTTTCCTCAATAAATAAATGACCAAGTATAATATTTTTGTCTCATTTGTTTAACTGGTTTCTCTTTATCTGCTTTTAGGACATGAGTGAAAATCTGATGATGTTTTAGGTCATATTTATGCAGAAATATAGAAAATTCTAAAGGGTTCACAAACTTTCAAGCACAACTGTACTGCATTCATTATTATGACTGCCTGTTCAATAACCTTACAACCTGAAGACACTTATTTCCTGTGAATCTACTGTTGCAAATGTGAGTTTGTCAGAAGAGAGGAGTAAAAACATGCCAATGCAGAAAGGCTTAAGTGTTTAGTAGTACAGTTTACCCTTTTAAGGCAGTGTATATCGTAGATGTCATGAACAGTAGGTAGCTGGGTGTGTTAATACTGTATTCTGCACTCCTTTGCATTCTTTAAGCTGAGCACTTGCACCTGCACAAGTTAGTAGGGATAGATGGAGAATTCTGATGTCTGAGCAAATAAAGGTTTCTGGTGAGCTTTCTTGCCAAAATCCTAAAGGTGCTGTTGCTGTTTCAGTTCACCAGTGATGGTCTCTCAAGAAGAAGTAAGGCTGCTCTCAGCAGCACCCCCTGCTCCAAATTGGAATGTGACCTGCTTCCTGAAGTCCATAACCATCCCTTTGGTTTGGCTAACATTAAGAAAGAGATTGTTTTCCTTGTAATTCTAAATACAAACCTATTCTCTGTAAGTGGCCTTTCCATGTTGGTGATCAGGCCTACACTGGTAGTGTCAACTGTAAATTTAATAATGTAGTTGAGGATCAGCATGAAGGAAGTGATGCCTCCACCCTGCACATACTGGGGTCTTTCAGTTAGGAATATCAAAAACAAGTTTTAGAGTGTGGCACTAGGACAGTTGTCACCATGGATGGTACCGCAGTGTTAAATGCTGAGATGTTGTCTATAAACTGTGCTCTGGCATAGTAGTTTTAATTATCCAGATGTGTCCAGACAGTATGAAGTACAAGGAATGTGTGATGCTCTGTAGACTGGTTTTGAATAGCTGCAGTACAACTTGAAGGTGGTCCCAACTATCTGGAGTATTCTGTTTAATGTTTTCTAGTGCCAGTCTGAGAAGCCGTTTCATAAAAATAGGAGTGTCTGCTAAAGGTCTGTAGTCATGGTGACAGTGAAGGGCAGTGACAGTGTGTCTCTGCTGAAGAAAAAAACAACAGGTAAAAGTATTTCTCAGGCTGAAACAAAAACGAAAAAGGGACAGAAACTCGATGCTTCAGCTGTACTGCCTTTATCCTTTAGCGAAGTGGTCACTGAACAGTCCACTTTTGTTTACTTTGGCAAAGAAGTTAATTTTTCTTTTTGAAGTGGACAGGAACCATATATTGCAATTGTACATGGCACTAACTAGTAAATGGTATAGGAAACAAAACTACTTATAGAAAAATGCAAAGAATGCAATATTCAAATGCCTCAGTCAGATACCCCAAACATCCCAGCTGCTCATGGTAATGCCAAAATTAGGAAGTCTAGATTTTGATGCTGTTGTGGCATCTTGCTGATCCATTTCAGGTGTGTTAGATTTTGCTAAAATTTTGCACTTATTCCTTAAGGAAATTTAACTTAAAAATTCATTTCTTCGGGGTTGCATATGTCACTAGTGTAACAATGCCTAAGCATTGGGCATTTAGCAGGGATGTTCTAAGATAGCAGGAATTTGAGGTTGTGGGTTTCATTGCCTGAACAAATTTGAACAAGATATCTGAAACATGGAAGAGATAGACATTCATTTTTTGAACCAACACTTTCCATTTTAGGGCCATGGGAAGTCATTTTTATGTCAGCAGCTTTGGCCATAAGGCAAAAACCAGCTGTTAGGAGGATGCAAAGTCCACCACCACATTTGTGGGATATGAGAGGAAGCCAGATTAAGTGAAAAAACATAGGTGGACACGGGAACTGAAGACCTACATCTGGAGTTGTGAGGTAAGACATCTAACCACTGCACCACCATCCCACCTTCAAACATTTAGATCAATCCATCCATTTTCAAGTCCACTTTCATGATTGTGGGGACATACAATTCTCACTGTGAAGACAAACAGTAACTGGATTTTCTTTGTGTACTTTAAACTTCAGTGTTAAAGAAGTACCAACATATGAATAACTATCTCAAACATGCTTAATCCATTTCAGATTCTTTGGGGCTGGCACCTATAATTTAATTAAAAATAATAATAATTATTACAATAAAGGTTCCAGGGATCTTTAAATTTGTGTTATTGGTTTTACAAATTACACTTTCCTTGGATAGTTTGTTTCTGTTAAAAAGCAACTCATTTTTTGTTGTAAATGTCATATTCATACAGCACACTTACACAGCAGTGGAGTCATGGGAGGCTTCAAGGAATTTAGCACCTATTCTCTGGTATTCAGCCCTTAACCTTCAAAAGGCTCCACACTCGACTCTCAAATCTTGATTCATGGGAAAACCTAAAGAAGGTCCCTCCAGTCTTTATTAGTATATCTGAGTAACACTATGCGAAAATCAGGGAGGGTTCTAAAACCCTGATATCTGCATATCCTTACAATACCCTGTTACAGGGCTATAAAATAACAAACTGTGTGTTCAATTGTCAGCCACACAAGCAGTTCCTCAAGGTTCTCTCCTTGACCCTCTGCTGTTCTGTTTGTAAACACCTCCTCTTGACCATATTATATGTACAGTAGCTTTGGAATGGATTATCATTTTTAAGCAGATGACACTCAGATCTATTTCAGTATTTAAAGTTAAGATTCATCAGAGCTGTCTTAGCTCACAACTTGTCTCTGTAAAATTAAAACCAGGATGGAACATACTGTAATTCTTAAACTACATCAAAACTGAAATCCTGGTAATCGGCACTAAAGCTAAGCATTCCTTTTTAATTATTCTTGGTTGTGATATCATCAGACCTTTATCTTCTGCTAGGAATCTTGGTGTCATTTCTGATTCCTCCCTTTCTTATTTTACCCACATAAATCACATTAACAAACATTCTTACTTCCACCTAACAAAAACATATCCCTTGTTCACTCACTTCTCTCCTTTCTGATGTCGAGAAACTTGTTCATGCTTTAATTACACCCCACATTGACAACTCCCTACTGGCAGGTGCCCTTTGTAATCTTATATCACAGCTCGAGTTGGTTCAAAACTCTGCTGCAAGAGTCCTTACACAGACCTGCAACAATGAGCACATTATCACTTTTAAATTTCCACGAAGCACTTTGAGTGTGGGAAAGGCGCTGTATAAAAAATGATTAGCAGTAGCAGTAGTGATTTAACTCGAGGGTGTCACTCCTTGAAAACACCCAACGAGAACCCCTTGAAACCCACTGGAGTTCGTAGGTCGTCAATTTTCGCAATACAGTGGTGGGCGCGCTACCTGTGACAAAACTCATCCAGAATCAAATTCAGAGGAATCGCGCGGTGCGAGCGAACTGTAGCCAAGTAGTCAAATAGGAGTCTTACATGACGCAAACTTGTTACGTCGCTTTATTGACAGGTATTTTCTACAATGAGAATAAGACTCCTCCTAACGCCACGCCCACAGCCGGAATGCTAAAAGTTTTGTACAGTCTTCAGTCTATGTTATTTTACTTAGTTAGAAGCCGGGGAAAGTTGGACGAGATTTAATGAAGAATTTTATGAACAATATGTACTGACAACAAAGGCAAACTACACGAAGATAACTGTATTAACCAAGGAATTTACTATGAACTTTTTTAAAAGCGTATGGATTATTTATTTGGTGAGTAAGACGAAGATTTTTTTTTTTTTGACGAGGACGATGATCGTGTGAATGCGTAAGCGCTGGCATACAAAACCAGTGTGGTGGACTTCGCTTTTTAAAAGTCAGTATACTAAGTCAGCAATTTATTAGATGTTATTCTATTCACCGACACGTCATTTCTCTTGTTTAATTTCGTCTTGCTCGATGTGACTCATTTTATGAAGTTTGAACTGTATTCATCAACTCCACCCACGCAATGAAAAAATCTCTTTTAAGAAATCATTGCCGGCAGAGTGAGCTGCTATTTATTATTTATTGCGGTGGTGTATTGTATTGTGTAAATTTTTTTTACAAGTCGATTTATTCCCACAGTCACTGCATTTTACAGTCGTAAACGCCGCATTAGTGTTATGTATAACCTTTACGAATTACTTTAAAAGCGATGTATGAATAAGCTGTACATATAACAAGTATTGAAATTGGTAAGTATTCTGGTGCCAAATTCGAGTTGGCCTTGGGATGGCTTGCGACTTGGTGGAAAGCGAATAGATGAGTAACTAAAAAGGGGAGGGGCAGAATTTCTGCTTAGTTCTCTCAGAGGCCGGTACAGCGTGGCATGGCACGCGATTTACAGTAACTAATGTCTGCGGCTAACTTGTAGGCTGAAGAGGCTCTTGCATTTGAGAAGCGGTTCGGTACTCAACTCGAGGTACTGTTACCTACTTTACCTGGCTTCGTGGTGTGCCCGGGTCCTGCGGGCATGCCCGGGCTTGCAGTGAAAGAGCCTGTGCTAAACCTGTGGATTTAAGGACCTGGGCCGTGGGGGCAGTCCCGATCGGCATTATTGGCATCGGATAGCTTGATCAAACTCAAAAAACACTCATTTGAAACAGAAAAAGACTCGTTGATGTCCGAATTTGCGCGAAGTCTTGGGACCCGGAGGGGTGAAAATTCCTGTTATAATTTACTTATATATATATATATATATATATAGAAAGAGAGAGAGAGAGAGAGTCGCGGGGCGCCCATATCTATTCGGGCTTCAAGCGTGGATCGACCTTCCCACTTGGCACTAAGGTATTAATAGACGTACACACTTGATCATCGGGGTTCTTTAATCAGTTAGTGCCCACCATATATTAAAGATTCCGTTTTTTTTTGTTTTTTTTTACATATTAGGAGGTTTTTCAAAGCGCCAAGAACCAACTTCATATGCACACATGACAAACGCCATGGCCGATTTAGTATCATCAGTTCACCCAACCTGCAGGTCTTTAGACTGTGAAAAGAAACTGGAGCACACAGAGGAAACCCATGGGGATAACATGCAAACTCCATGCAGGGATAACCTGAGACATGAACCCTGGCCTTCTTATTGCAAGAGCAGCAACACCACTGCGCCACTGTGTCTCCCATAATATATACTGGGGGAAACAAGATGTTGTGAGTGGGTATGCAAGATTTATAGTTGGGCCCATTCCTCGTGCATTTTATAAAGCAAATTATCAATCTCTCTCTCTCTATCTCTCTCTCTCTCTCTCTCTCACGCACTCTCTCTCTCTCTCTATATATATATATGCACTTTCTTGGGGGCTGCTATGCAGTGCATACTCTGCATACCCCGTATTTGTGTCTTGCATTTATGTACGCATTAGCTGCGTTACCCAACTTTACCTAAGAAGTTTCCTAAAGCGATGGACAGAGTTAGAGTGCCTTCAGTTAACTGGATGGATCAGAAGTACTATGAAACAAAGTACATTTCTGTATACAGGATTTGTATTTTTTTTTAACCAGGGGCTAATATCATTAGGCCACTGGAGCTGCTTACTTACCCTTGAACATGCTACAACAATACATGCTGCTGCTTCAAAGGTCCAGCATTCTGGGACTGAATTGCACTCCTCGTCCAAGTGGTGTCTACGTATTCTTCCCGTTTCTGTATGCGTTTTGCGCCCCCATCCTAAACACACACTGTAAAGGTTTACTGGAGATTCCAAGCTGAACCCTGTGTGAGTGTGGCTGTGTGTGTGTATGACTGTGTCCTATAATGGACTGGCACCCTGTGCAGGGTGGCTTACCTGCTTGTGCCCATAATTGCTGGGATAGGCTCCAAACCACTCCAACCCTGAAGTAGTTCTGAGAATATTATATGTGTAACTAATGTAACAGTTCACAGAGAAGTATAAGGAAAATGAATGCATAACTGATTATCTGTTTCAAAACGGCAGAAGTAACATGAGTTACAGACAAACCATTTCATTTCCTTTGCGGTATGTTAGCATTGAGAACCTTTGAAGTAATGAAATACTGTCCTACTTTTTTGCATTGCTGTGGTTTTACTGAAGGTGAAGATTGAGGCATTTTTGTGATCTTTGTTTTTGTAAAATGTGTTGGTGGGAAAATGTCATTTCTCAATAATGAATGAAGGTTCAAATACAGTTGGGAGTGTTGCAACCAAATATTATACCATGCTGGGTGATTCTCTTCAGTAAATATTTGTTTTAATTCTACAAAATGTTGCTAATGGCCCCAGGTAGCATGATGGTTGTGAAGGGTGCTGAAGGTCCTTCCTGTAATACTACCCAATATATGCAATGTTTACCAACAAAATATGAGGTAACATTAATCTCTTTAAGACCCTGTCTGGGTGGCATTTATGTTCAGGGCTGATTCTGACTTTGCAGTGATGCTGTTGATTCCTAGCTTTCCAGATGGAACTAGGTAGATTAAAAAATAAACAATTTTGAATTTATCTATTTAAAATGTTGTTAATGTTAGTTCCACAAGCTCAATATATTCCCAGAAAGTGAGGTTAATCAAACACTCATCAGAAATACAGAATAAATAGAGAAAAAATGTTTTGTCTGGCTTTAACAAAATTCTTTCTTTAATTTAGGTTAAACATCTATTGCTATTGTGAAATAAGAGTGCACACCAAAGTGGATATCATTTTTTGTCCATTACTATTCGATTATTTTTTGATTAATTTTTCAGTGTTGCAATAGGCATTGGATTTTACCTGTCACATGGCGCACGGAGGAGTTGATGCATTTTTCCCAACCCATAACCTGAGAAGTACTTGCACTGCTCTACATTACTGTGGAAATCCCCAAAACGGGCTGAAGTTAAGTCCTTAAGATGATCATGATCAGTGGCTTGTGTTTTTTATAGACAAATCACTTCCCAAGATCCATAGGAGATCTGTTTCAAGTGGAAGTTCAACAGCAGGCCACACTTCAAAATGAGACTTTCCGTTGTGAGAAATGATAGTGTAGTTTATTTTAAAAGCTATTGAAAACTTTGTGGCTGAAACCACAAGACCTAGTTGTTGCCACAGAGCCTGCAATTGTGTCAAAATGAAAACCTTCATTCCAAACATAGAGTTACTAATCTTTTGTCACACTGAAATTATAGGTGTGAATCTGATGAGTCACATATCTGAAGCATGGATTAAATGACAAAAAATGTGTTGTTCTATTATGTTGCTGAAATACTTCAAGATTTCCATTTTTCCTTCTTGTTTATTTAATTCATGGTCATAGGTATTAGGCAATAATGGAACTAATAGCTAATTCAGCAGTAAATAATTTATTAATAAATACTTATTCTTTCATCTTCTAAACCATCATCTTTCAGGGCATGGTCACACGGAATAAGTTTGGCAGGACCCTGCACTGGACACCAGTCCACTGCAGCTAATGGATAATGCATATATTTTACTTGTATGTATTTTTAAGAGGGAGAGACGTGGTGGTAGTGCTGCTGCCTTACAGTAAGGAGACTGGGGTTCACTTCCTGGGTATTATCTGCATGCAGTTTGCATGTTCTCACTGTGTGCAAGCAGATTTCCTCCCAGTGTTCTGGTTTCCTCTCACAGTCCAGAGGCATGCAGGTTAGGTGATTGGCATTGCTAAACTGGTCCTGTGCATGTGTGTTCTCCATAAGATTGACAGTTGCCCTGTCCAGGTATTTCTTATACACTTTTAAAAATAATGGCTACTAACGGGGTGGTATTTTATCTTTCTGGAACATTCATGTGGATGGTTCTTTTGGAAATCAAAAGTTGTTCCTCATTGGCATCACTCTGAAGAGCCACTTTGACATCATTACTATTAAGAGTATACCTCCATAATTACTGGGTTAGATTCTTGCTGGATGGATGGACATTAGGTATGCTGCGGGGTTTATGTAAAGCCGAACCATGCAACGTAAAGGTTTACTGTGGGATGTTTTGGAAAATTGTCTTTGCTGTCTTTAATGTTCCTGGCTTATGAGCATAGGTTGGAATGAAGGCTGGAGATTTTGTTATCATAGTCATAAACTGCTTTTCATGATTTTGTGGGCTGAAAGTCTGTAGTGAGTCTAGTGGTTCTGCATGAGCAGACGACTGTAGAATTACTGGAGACAAAGGGGTATAATGTAACAAGTGAGAATGCCTTTAAATGTTTCCATTCATTTCGAACATATATCAATTTTCTTTAGCAATTACATGTCTGTGACTTTAACGTGTTACGCATATTCATGCACATTAGTGTCCCCCCCGAATCGCGCGGTGTGTACTATCTGCGGATTCAATCTTAACCGGTTTAGGTTAAAAAAAAAAAAATAAATAGTAACGTCTACCGAATGACGTTTACAACGCGTGCGTCAAGCTATGCATAGGTTTAAGTTACATGGTAGTTCGTTGGCACTTCTGGATTTTCTTGCTATTCCACATTGCAAGAACCAGGGTTCGACTCTCGGGGCGATGTCTTCTCCGCCTAGTCTGCCTTTTCCAAAATGTAGTGTGAGTTTCTTCGCGAAGACATGCAAGTGAGTGTCCTTGGCTAGTTCCATTTATAGGCCATTAGTAGACTTGCGGAGTCCGAAAAAGCTGAACGGTGGGCTTTATATTTGTAGCTGAGTCATTCAGATTGCGTACTCCGTGGTGTGAGATCGCATGTGGCGGCGCTGTTCAGTTGTATTACGCAATCGAGCTGATGAAGATAGAAACGTGTACAAGATTTAAGCATGTGGATAGTTTTAATAACTATCACAAACAAAATCGCAGCCGGATGATTAAGTGAGCGAATTAATCTTGTTGTTCAAGCTCACGCACCGGGCAAGCATTTGCTTATTTTTTCTAATGCGGTCTTTCTGTATTTGATTTTTCTGCTAAAGAATGGTCAACTGTTGCTGGACCCAAACATATTCCGGACTGGAAGCTGGGTCATGGAACAGTCGTGTGCACTGCAGGCCCAGTTAAATCTGCAGATTAACTTAACGGACTTCACTCAGTCACTGGCACTCTCATTTCCCTCTCGATCCGGGGTTCAATCACAGCCAGTTAAAAAAGGCTTCGAGATAAATTAACTTTACATTCTTTATGTGTCTAGATTTTATGTATTTAAGTTGATATGACACGTCACAGGCAGAGTCAAAGTCCCCAACGCTTCTTTATTTAAACGAACGCCTTTGGGTTCAGCTGTGAGGAGCTCGCAGTCCAAAGTCCAGTCCGCAGGTGCCGAAGGTCAGTATGTGTTTACCGCTAGGTGATTCCAACACCATTAGTCACCTGAGTGACATCACTGCCATTTCCTTAAAAGGTCTCTTCAGGTATAACCTGCGCACCCAGACACGCCCTTCCTGTAGCTTGCCGCAAAACTGAGTTCCCGTAAATGCTATTAAGGCTTTTTTAAGCGTATTAATAAGACCTGCTCTTACATTTCCTAGAAACATGGAATTTATTCACTTTGCACCAAAAGAACAGAGTGTTTTTAAATTGTCAACGAAAGTGTGTCTTGATAAATCTATTAGTACACTTTCTGCATCATTCCAGTTTAAATTACATTAAAGCTGAAGACTCATGATTCTTATCTAGTGTTTACCTGAAATCTTTTTATTTGAATTTAGTTTAATGTGTGCTTAGTAAATGTTAAAGAGCGAGATCAACAATTCCCTCTAATCCTATCTTAAGACATTTAGTGGGGAAAGCTTGAGAATGTAGAGTTGATAAAGCATTCAGAAAGTTGTTCAGAGCTCTGTGTGAACAAACAAGGAAATACAAACCTAGCTGAAAACTGTATGGAAAAATCATGTGGGCGATTGCTATTAAGAAAACGGACATTTTCAACAGTTATTATTAAACTAGACTATGAGAAATGGTGAATTTTACCTCTTCAAGTTTGCAAAGTATGATGAAATAAGGCCTGTTTGCTTTTATTTGTCTTTAGTCTTTGTCTTTCTAAGCGCCAGTGGCTGCACAAATAGTCAGGAAGTTTGGAGCCGGAGGTTCCAGCTTCACTGATTTTTGGCCGGACTTGAAGGCTTTAGCTAAGGAAGTGTCTCTGAGATGATAAATGCCTCTGTCTGTGAGGTGGCTTTTCCATGATGGCTGCATTGTTCTAAAAACACCAGAATGAATCTGGGTTATCTGGTTTCTTTAAGTAAATGTGGAAGAAAGGAAATTACAAAATAATTTTGTATCAATTAAATGAGAAATTTAAGCTGTCTGCATATTTACATAGCAGTGCTTGTAAGATGTTTATGGAGGTTGAAGGAAAAAGTGAAACTTGCTTGTCTCTAAAGCTAAAAATCGTTATTATTCATGACTTCTTGAGATAATTTTTATCTTTAAGAGTTTATCTATTGTTGTATTTTACAGGGCGACTTACATGAAGTATGTTTCAGAAAATGTTTTGCAAATCACCCACAAACAGAAGCAGTCCTTTTCCTACAGAGTGGTGTTTACAATGAGTAGTTACAATCAGAGCATGCTTTACAACAGGTACTGTGGTGTAATGGCTAAGGGCTCAGGGCATTCAAACATTCTCTCTAAGACTGACTGTGAACTGAAGAAAATCACTTAATCCAAAGTTGTCTAAATTAAAAAAAAAAATCTGTACGTCAGCAGTTATTGCATCTTAATTTTGTAAGACACCATCTGCCCTATATTTTATATGGTGCCTTTTATAATGAGCATTAACAAAAAACAAAATGAGCATTAACAAAAAATGCTTTACAAGTGTATCTTCTTGTGAGGGCAAGGAAACTCTTTACAAATATATTATTATTAATAATAATATATATATTCCTATATTTAAATAGATATAATACATATAATTTATTTTTTTATTTTAAATAATGCAATTTCAAAGAAAGGATCAAGTGTTTAAAATTCTGCCAAGAACGAAATACTCCATTTTTTAAATGCTGTTATTCATAGAGGATTTTCAGAACCTGTACAAATTTGTCAAGAACATATGTAGTATTCCTTTTTATAATATAACTTTTATTGAACGTTTAAAGTACTAATGTTGCCGATTTTTGCAGCTGAAACGCCAGACGTTTTCCCACAGTGAATGACATGCAGGGAATGGACTGGTACTATACTGGTTGAAAGTTCATATTGTTATCCAGCAGGTCACCGTGCTTATTGTGTAGTCATTTAAATAAGAAGAGCAAAAGAAAAGAAATGTTGGAAAGGTTTGCTTCACACTAAAGTGCAGATGCATGATATGTGTTACATAGTGTTGTTTTTGTCACTAAAGGATCCTGAAATTACAGCTTGACTTCTTCTTGAGCAAACAGTGAAACAAGATTGTTAGCCTAGCTATTGGGCTGTGTGGCGGCGAATTTTGTCAATTAATTTATGGTTATATTAGTCCCTTTTTTCAGTGTCATTCAGTTGTTTTTTTTGTACAATACGTGAAGCCATACCACCTGCACTTCAGAACAGGTAGTCCACCAGAAGTTAAGCATGTTTGAGCCCAGCTAATACCTGGATGATAGACCATAGGATAGGAAAAGTTTGGGTTCCTGCTGGAAAGGGTGTTAGTGAGGCCATCAGGGGGTGCTTACTCAGTGGTCTGCTTGTGGATCCCAGTGCAGTGACACTGGGCTGTAAAATTGTGCTGTCCTTCAGATAAGATGCAAAACTTTGTGGCCATAAAAGATCTCTGGGCATCTTTTAAAAAGAGAGAAGGTTGTTTCCAGTTAGGGTCTGGTCATTCTGACCCTCTGATCATCCCCTGTACCTTAATGGATATCTCTGTACGGGTACAAGAATGGCTGCTGTTGCATCATCCAGGTGATTGCTACACATTGATGGTGGTTGAAGTGGTTACCCACTATTTATGTAAAGAGCTTTTAATAGGTTAGAAAAGTGCTATATAAATATAATTAATGATGTTTTCTTTTTTAAAAATTGACAGAAGTGTACCTTATTTTATAACATGGGTGTTCTGGCATTGCTTAATATGTCCACAATCATATAGTGACATATTATGAAATGATTAGCCAGCAGACTTTGCAAAATAACATAAATAGAGAAATATATGGACAGATACATTAGCACCATATGTGAAGCAGCTAATAAGGATATATTAGTGTAATACTAATCACAAGAAAATCACAATTTTGTAATTTACACTATGCATAATACTGTATTTGTTAATTACCATTGTTACGGTATATTAACATTGTGTAAGATATGAAAGTAGAAGTGTTATACACTGCTTATAAACTGTGTACAGTTTTAAGTATTAGAGGGGATGTTCAAAAAGTTTCAGCACTTCTTTTTAACTCTATTAAGAATTTCAAAAACAAACTATATCACTTTTCTACATAAGCACCTTTGTTTGCAATGCAATTTTTCCAGCGTTGTATCAACTTTTTAATGCCCAATTACTACTCCTCCCGCCTTCACCGTTTCCAATGAAAATATAAAAGTGTAGACACTTTATGAACATCCCTTGTACTTTAACACAAAAGCAGTTAGTTCAATACTGACAGTTGTGCTGTGAATAAGCCGTTTCTTTGAGCTATTCATAGATCTGGCAAAGTATGACACACTGAAGATAGTATGTTTGTGGGACTGATCTTTGAAATGTTTTGGAGAAACTCAGATTGTGGAGTTAAAATGTATGATGGCAGAGAGAAGGCTGGCCCTGATACTAGAAATGCTCACCCCAGTGATCAGTACCCCATCCTCCAGTCACTGTGCCTACCCACCTAACTTCTCCAGGAGTCTTAATGTTTGAGTATACTGGAAAAGTTAATACTGTATAACAAAACGGATAGATTTGTACTATCCAGATCCTTCAAAAAAGTTATTATTTATTTGTTAATTTGGAGAATATTTTAAACATACTTTGGTTACGTAACTGTTAACTTAAAAAGTCTGTTTATCATACCTATGAAAATAACATGTTGCAGGCTTTTTTAATATGGTAGTCAATATAGTATTTGTGCATGTTATCTTTTTATCTCAATAACACTGAATGAGCCCTGTCTGTGGACACAGCATTTGTCTATTAACCGGGCGCCAGGCTGCAGTGACACAATTCAGCTGTTGAACTCCAATGGAAAAATGCACAGAGGATGAGTGATCTTTGTAGGAAAACACTGAACACAGCATGCCTGTTTTTCATGTCAAATATTTTCGTAGGCATAAAACATTAGCTTATTTATTGGGGCATTGTGACAAGCATTTTCTGTATAAATAAACGTGTGTGGTACAAGTGTATATGACACGGTTTCTTGCTATTGGTGTTTGCAAGGAAAGAGAAAGCATAGGAGTTTCCTGCCATCTGCTGGTATGAGGTGGTATAGCAAAAAAAAAAAAAGGTTAATGAGGCTCTCAACAACACCTTCTTAATTGAAATGCATTATGGACAATCAGACGTGGATTTCTGTATTAGTTTGCAATATGACAGACCTTTTTATACACTTACAAACAATCTATGTGACAATTCAGTTTTAGAGTGGTTTATAACAAAGAAAAGAAGTAATGTAATTTTACCAAATATTATTATTAGAATGTTTTACAAATCAGAGTTACTGTATGTTTTTATTCTTCTTGCTTTAACTGTGAAATGAAAGTAGATTTTTTTTGGTTAGCAGTTGAACAGTTTCTTATGAAAGATGACTCTTAATGAGTTAATGAGAGGCAGTCAAGGTAACCAATATTGGAAAATATTTAGAACAGACACTGCATTCTCCTCTGATTAGTTACTACAAACTTGCAGAAATATCTGCAGAAGCTATTGTTTCTGAATATTGTAACCAGTAAGTTTTCTTTCTAATTTCCCATTGTAGGGCTTGTTTACATATTTCCTGCTTCAACCAGTTTCAGGGAGTGATGAAGCAGGAGCGAGTGACTCCCTGAAAAACAGAACCATCCGAGGGGTGCCTTGTGAACAAAATGCATATCAATATCAAGGACGGTGCTGCATCAAATGCCCTAAAGGTAAGCAGCTAGAAAACCCCAGAGTGTTCATTGAATAGATTATGATTCTTGCACAATATTTGTGATTCATGTTGCGAGTTGTCGGAGGAAATTAATTCCAGGAGTAGATTAAAAGCACCTAACTAAATGTGCTTTTAATACAGAACTAGGAGAATTCAATATTTTATACTCGGGTTAAAAAAGGGCACTTTTGGAATATTATCAATTGCTTTAATAATAATCCAGAAAAAGTTGAGGGTGCAAATTAAACAGAGGAGGAAAAATGTTTAGCATTGATTAACAGTTGCATTGAAAGTTGGACTATAACTATATTATTATATATTTGGCAATGACCTTTATCTAGGTTGACTTAAAATAACCTTCCATTATCCAATTCCTTTAATTAATTCAGGGTTACTATAAGTGCAATACCATTTCTAGCAGCAGCATTTACAAAACAGAAATCAGCCCTGGATAGGACCCTAGACCATCAAAGGGCATATTGATCCACAGCTGATAATTTAAAGTTGCTAGTTTAATAATAAGCACATATATGGGAAATGAGTAGAAAGACAGAACATATGCAGACACAGGGAGAATGTACAGTGTAGAAATGTACAAATTCTAACCAGGTATTTCCTAGGCTGTGATTTAAACTTTGAAGCTGTGAAGTAGGAACACTAACCCAGTGCACCACCCTTCAATAGAATCTAACTTTGAGTACATAGACAGGTTAGTTAATGAGCTCAGTGTCATCACCAGAAAATAACAAATAAGAGCAACATTATCAATTCATTTGCTGAATTTTTCCATAAGTGCAAAAAACATTTGATTAAATTAATATGATTTTTGGGGCTTAGATTTTCATGACACTTTTTAGTCAGAATGCTTTTCGCAGAGTACACCACTGGCATGTTATAACAAACAAAAAATACAATAGACCTCAACAAATGAACAGTACAGATTGATTGAATGTGACATATATGTGTTATATTTCTGTTGTTCCTGCACTGTAAAGAAAAATAATGTTAAATTTACGGTAAAATACTGGCAGCTGGGTTGCCAGAATTTTACCGTAAAAAAGAAAGTGACAATATTTTTAGGTCTATGTTACACTTTAAAAAAAAAAGTTAAATTTACGGTAAAGTAATGGCAGCTGGGTTGCCAGAATTTTACTGTAAAAAAAAAGGTGACAGTATTTTTAGGTCTACAGTATAACTTTGTAGTAAAAACTTTTTTTTCTTTTCAGCACATTCCAACAGAAGGGAACATTTAATCATAACCAGAAATTAAAGTAGGGTAATAAATATGCCAATCAATAAACAATTATAAAGTATTGTCAGGGTCAAACCCCAGTACACAGCTTACATCAATAAAGTAGTAACAACAACTAATAATAAACATATACCATTTAATTATACACATCAAAAACAATTCAGTGTTTAAGGAAGCTATAGCGCATTATCTGGTGGGGAAGTAAAGTTTACTTTTGTGGTGTATGGTGTCATACAGGTGTGCCAGCTTATCGAATACAACCCACCATAAATCAGCTTCCATAACCTCAAAAAACCTTCAGCACGCAGGGAAAAATAAGTTTGTTAACTTAGTTTAGTTTTTTTACCCTATTATTCAAAGGTATGTGGTTCACCAGGAACAATATGGTAAAAGGGGGCGTGTCCTTATGCTAATATCATAACTTTGGTTTTACTGAAACAGCACTTTACCGTTTTACATTTTACAGTTGTTTACCTTCGCTATTTAACAGTTTTACACTGTAAAATTAACAGATTTTTTCAGTGTAATTGTAATGCATCAGTAAACGGTATTTAGCAGATTTTGAAGGAAGAAAATTATCGATTTTACAGAACTTGGCTGTAAAAAATAATGAACTGTATTGTTTAAGATGTACAGGTAATTTTCAGTAGAACATAAGGTAACTTTTCTTTTTTTTTTTTGAAAAGGTCTTTTACTTTCACCATTTACAGTATTTTTACCATTAAATTTACTGACATTTTTTACAGTGTGGAACCAAATCAAATTTCTTGTTTCAGCACAGCCATGCACCTTCAGCCAATCAGACTTAATGTCAGTGCTGACATCATAAAGCAGAAAATGCATGCAAAGGCACTCAGACTTCCTCCAAAGAGACTTATTTTAACATTTATACAAAGTGTACCAAATCTTCTGAGCTTGGAGGGAAAAAAAACCTCTCATCTAAATTTTTAAGGTAAAAATTTTCATCTAAATTCTTAAGGAATTTTGTAATCATTAAAGGACATGAAATCTTGTGCCTTTCTGCCTTGTGATTTATGATGTCAGAGGCTAACTTTAAAGCTGATTGGTTACTTGGTTTGGGTTTAGAAATAACAGCAACACAATGTTATTAAATGGACCGAGCAGAGTGAGCGACTCATTCATTCTTTCACAGTGCATAGTCCACATGCCCATTCTAGACTTTACTTCCAGTTCAGGTCAGCATGAAATGCACATCATTAATCAAATTTTCCCAATTCATACTGCACTGTTACAGGTAGGGATTCTAAATAAATTCTCAAAATTTAATTTGTTTACAAATCCTGTTTAAATAGATTTACTGATTAATTTAAATTTTACCCTAGAAACCACCTTTGGGAGTTTTACATGACTTTTTCCAAAATTTTCATTGGCATTAATATTTATACGTTGAGATTCTCAAAACCAACTTAGTGAGAAAGGTATTTCATTCACAGTGGTTATGGTGTGAAGAGACTGTTATTTTAGAAATCCTAGACTTTCTTTTCTAAAACCAGATCATATGGCCCTCAAATGGCCAGACCCATTTAACATAGTTACTTTATAAAATATCTTGTTGTTTGTCATGATGCCATATCCATGTCATCTCTGTATTTTGATTACATTTCTTGATCTAAATGAAACAGAGTATTTTAAGGGATTATAATCATGTTCTCATGTTATTTTTTTAGTTGTTTATATGATTAAACATAAAATGTATTTTTAGTTCTAGTTATTATGTGGGCAGTATAAGTATTAGGACAACTAGAATTTTCTTCTTGTTTTTTCCTTTAGGAGA
The DNA here is from genome assembly GCA_026402145.1 of Polypterus bichir lapradei. Classification (NCBI taxonomy): domain Eukaryota; kingdom Metazoa; phylum Chordata; class Cladistia; order Polypteriformes; family Polypteridae; genus Polypterus; species Polypterus bichir. Next base: position 62,669,460 of record JANRMT010062796.1, read on the forward strand.
ACATGTGAAAAATCACTGTTTATCAGATATGACAGCAAGTATCTGTGAGCCTTGCACTCCTGGAGTAGACTACACAAGCTATGAGAACGGCCTGGAGCAATGCCGGCCATGCACAACCTGCAGATCAATTGGTAAGGGGTCAAATGAGCCAAAAAAACAGACCTTTAGTTTCAATGTTTCAGTTTGTTGCATATTAAAAATAGTGCAAAATAAAGACCTAAGATAGATTTGAACCCTAATATTTGCAGACCACTCTTCATGTTTTTAAGGTGTTAAACTGGAAGAAATATACTAAGAAACAAGAAAAGTTCAGCGTACTTTTAAGAACTATCTATGAGAATTTGGTTTAAAGGGGAATTTGCTTTAACATTATCAGGTATTTAATACTGAGGTGTAGGACTGAACAAATATCTTCACATATTTAGAGCTTACAGATGTTTGCTGTTTTGTTTCAGATCAAGAAGAAGTGTCTCAATGTACTGTCAAGCAAAACAGAATATGCCAGTGTCGAGAAGGCTCCTTCTTCTGCAACATTAACCATCCTTGTGAAGTGTGTAAACGCTGCAAAAAGTATGTTCCTCCCCTTCTATTAAGTTTCTGGACTCTTTTTACTAGAATGCAACAGGAAGTAGAAAGTATAACTTGACAGGTTATATAATGTGTCAAATGCTATACACCCCGTTTAAGTAAGGAGTTCTGAAACATTGAGATTGCAGATTGTAATCCCTGATGTGGTGCAGTGAATGACTGAGAGCTAGATAAGTCACTTACTGTACATAATGCCTTACAGCTCTTAAAAATGGTTTTTGAATACTGACCCCATCACTGGCTGTGTGGAATTTTCATATTACTCTTTGTTTGCATGTTTCCTCTAACATCCCAAATATTGTCTGATTAGATTGATTGGTAACTCTCAATTGGCTCTGTTTGAGTGAGTATGGGTGCACCATAAAAGACTGCATCCTGCCTTGCACTTACTGCTTCTGGATTTAGTTCCATCTTCCCAATACTTTATAACTGGATTAAGTAAATTCAGTAAATGGGTAGCCAATAGCATCACAGAACTCCTCATGGCCAGGGGCTCCCTTATTAACAACTGGACTGTGATAATTCTATCAATAATTTATATTTTCTTGCGTTTACCTTGTTGCTTTCATTCTTGACTGCCAGGAGAGAGAATAAGCATTACAGTGTGTACATATTGTATCCGAGATGGATCGACATACCTTAGGAAGAATGTTGTAGTGCTATTTTCTTTGTTTTGGGTAAAGCTAAACAGCTATGGCTTAAAGTTGGATGAATGAATAGATGACTGATTACAAGAAGACTCTGTTTGATTCTGTGCTTGCTTGATTTTAATATTTATTTACTTATTTTCACTGACAGATGTAAAGAAGGCGAGATTGAAACTGCACGGTGCAATGCAACCACAGACACTGATTGTGGCAGTCCTGTTACTAAAAAGCCTAAAGAGGAAGGTAATACAGACAAAGGTAAGTCTGTCAGGGTCTTTCCATCATTGCTTAGAATATTTAGCCTACTACTGTTTATTTCTTCAAGACTTAAACAGATTGTACTCCAAATTTAAAAACTACATGAGTCAAAATTACATTTTAATACTTAATAATATATGTGAGACCAAACGCTGATACAGTAGTTAGTGCAGCTGACAAGATCCTGGGTTCAAATCTCAGCCCAGTTACTGTTTCAATGAAGTTTGCTCATTCCCCTGTTATTCTCATGAACTTTAACTGTGTACTCGGGTTTCCTGCCACACAATGAAGGAATGCATGTCAAGTTAGCTGGCAACTGTAAAGGTCTTGCTATGATTGAGTGTGGATGAACCCTGAGAAGAACTTCTGCCCTAGCTAGAGTTAATTATTGCTTTAGGCTGCCTTCTGTTTGATGAAAAAATGTAAGTTTCTTTTAAGCTTTTCAGATATCTTGTTTTTTTGTTCTATCTTAATTCATGATCACTGCTACAAATTATTTTTGATTATCATTTCTTTTTTGCTTGCAACTTTTATTTCATATCATACTTATATCCTTAAAGTTATGACACTTGAATGCCTTTGACTGCTTCATAATCTTTTCCACTGAGCACATTATTTTCAAAAATATAATGAGAAAAATGTTAAGTCGGAGAATAAAATGATAGAAAATCAAGAAACCATGAAACTAACAAAACATTTTCAAACCTATTCAATTCAACTCAGGTTTGCAGAGCCTCTCCCAGCAACACTGAGCTTAAGGCAGGAAACAGCTCTGCACAAGCTACTAGTTCATTAGGGGCCTTGTTCATATACCCACACAGGGCCATATTAGAATCACCAGTTAATCTAATGTGTGTATGTTTAATGATATGGGAGTAAACCCCAGGACACTCAGAGGAAAAAAGACACAGACACAGGAAAAATGTAAAAAAAATCCACAGATTTGCAGAATGTCTCACATTCAGTATTCTGCCGCATCAGTTTGTTTGCTCGAGGCAAGTATTTTTAAGGGATTTAATGTTATGATCAGTTACTTGAATATGCATCCCCAAAGACATTCACATTAGGCTAAAGGGTGATTCAAGACTGGTTTATGTGTATTTGTATTTGAGCATTGGTATGTGTATCAGAGGGCCCTGCAATGTACTAGTACCTCATCCAAGGCTGGTTCCTGACTGGGATAAGCTCTGGTTCCTGCACCCTTTGACCCTAAATTCAATTAAGGGAGTCTGAGAATGTGTTAGTTTATAGAAGTAAGAAAAACATGATAAAACTATTGTCAAGATTTGGTTTGCTATAAATACCTTTAATTCAGTAATTGATTATGGTCAGTGGTGTTTACCATTGTTTTTTTTATATGCAGGTTCTTCACATGGACTATATCTGGCTATTTTTCTACCAGTTATCGCCATAGTTGTGATATTTCTGCTGATTTATTTCTGGAAGAAGAAAAATCAGCAACAAAGTACTAGAAGTAGGTGAAATAGTTATATCACTGAATTCTACATATATTTAAAAGGGGTTTTATTTATATATGCAGTGAATGACAAATACTGTTGTCATTTCTTTAGTATGCACCGATCAGCCTCATTAAAACCACAGACACGTGAAGTGAATGACGTTGATTATCCCGTTACAATGGCACCTGTGAAGAGGTTGGATATATTAGGCAGCAAGTGAAGAGTCAGTTCTTGAAGGTGATGTGTTAGAAGAAGGAAAAATGGGAAAGAGTAAGGATCTGAGCAACTGACAAGTGCCAAACTGTGATGGCTAGACGACTGGGTCACAGTATCTCCAAAATGGCAGGTCTTGTGAGGTGTTTATGGTATGTACAGTAGTAGTTAGTACCTACTAAAAGTGGTCCAAGAAAGGATAATGAGTGAACCGGCGACAGGATCATGGGCTTCCAAGGCAGTAAAGGCTAGTCCATCTGATCCTATCCTATAGAAGAGCTACTGTAGCTCAAATTGCTGAAAAACCTAATGCTTGACATGAGAGAAAAGTGACAGAACAAACAGCGCATCTCAGCTTGCTTCATATAGGGCTAAGTAGCTGCAGACCAGTGACAACACCCACTCTGACACCTGGCCACCACCTAAAGTGCCTAAAATGGAAATGGAACCATCAGAACTGGACCATGAAATAATTTAGAAAGGTAGCATGGTCTGATAAATCACAATTACTTTTAGATCATGTAGACAGCTGGGTGTGTGTGCATCCTTTACCTGGGGAAGAGATGGCAGCAAGATGCACTATGGGAAGAAGACAAGTTAGGAGTGTGATGTTTTAGGCAATGCTCTGCTAGGAAACATTCTGTTCTGGCATTCATGTGGATGTTACTTTGTGGTAGTGGCCTCTATCAGCAGGAAAATGCATCCTGCCACACTGCAAAAATTAGTTCAGGAATGATTTGAGGAACATGACAAAACGTTCAAGGTATTGACTTGGCTTATAAATTTCCCAGATTGCTATCTGCTCAAGTATCTGTAGGATGTGCTGGAAAACAAGTCAGATCTTTGGAGGCCCCATCTTGCAACTTAAAGGACTTGGAAGGATCTGCTGCTAAAGTCTTGGTGCTAGATAGCACAGGACACCTTGTTGAGTCCATGCCTCTATGGGTCAGAGATGTTTTGGTGGCACAAGCAGGATCTACACAGTACTAGGGAGGTGGTTGAAATGTTGTGGCTGATCGGTGTAGGTGTGTCATGCAGATTATTTATAGGTGTACAGTAGAATATCAGTTGCCTTTGAAACTTTATTTTCATTGATAAAAAAGTAATTAAAAATATTTTAATAAGGTCATGTAACCCACAATATCTCTCTATTATATAAAATTCCTGTGACGATTTTTTGAAGTCCTGCGAGACGAGACTTTTGCCATGAGATTTTTTCAAGTCACGTCCTCCTCTCAACCATATTCAAACATGTACACGGTCCTCTCAAACTCTCATTCGTGTGAATGCTTTTGACAGACACAATTCCTGCTTTCTCAGCTCTTATAAATTTTTAGGTTTAAAGAAGATGCATTATGTCCAAATTTTATTGAAGAATTTAATGATGAGGGGTTATCAACAGAAGAAATGAGTACTTGGGCAATCCTAGCATCGAGAAACGATGAAGACAAATGAATTAACACCAAAACTGTCGATCAGTTACACGGCAAATTGGTTAAATGCATATCAATAGACTATGCTGAAACATTTGGTGGTGATTGTGCAGAAGATGAAAACATCAACTTATAATATCCTGAAAAATATCTATACCTGTTAACACTGTCTGGTCTTCCACCACACGAATTACTGTAGAAAGAAGGATGTATCCAAGAAAGGTAATGTAGTACATCTTCCGTGGATAGCATTAGACAACAAAGGAGATCTTGATATGCCATTTGTATTAAAATGTTAACAGTTTCCAATTAGAATAGCTTTTGCAAAGGCAATTAACAAATCTCAGAGACAAACATTCGAAAAAGTAATTTTATTTATAGAAAGAAACAAAGTTCATTCATGGGCAGTTATACATTGCGTTGTCAAAATGAAAGTCCAAACACAGAATCAAAATTCAATGCGCTATTGATGAAAATTTCATTTAAAAAATAGTTTTTACTGAAGTTTTACAGTAAAAGTATAAATTTAAAAAGGTTTTTGCGTGTTAATTTCAAAGCCAAACAGAAGGAAATTGTATTACGCAACGAATAACTCTTAACACAACATGAAACATAAGTTACTTTCAAATTATTACATTTTACTATTTTTTAATATGGTTAATTACTCGCTGTAATGTAAAATAGTTCTATTATGCATATGTAACAATTTCCATGAAAATAACAATTTGTTTAAATTGTACATCCGCATCCCCATACGTGAGTGGCAGAAACGCAAAGAGGCTAGCGTGTAGCACAGGCCCAGGGGTTGGTGAGCGAAGCGAGCAGGGGGTGAAGCCCCCTAGTTTAAATGATAAGCAAAATATTCATTTTTAGGAGAAACAATTGCACATAATCTTCTTTTGGTTTTAGGTGTAAAATTAATTTAGTAGGTTGACTTTCTAAACAAAGCATTCCATTCATGAAAGCAAATGGGCTAAGTACAAAAAAACAGTAAATGCACCAAGAGATCTTCTAGTAGATTATTTGCAAAATAATGCAAAAGATAAATGGTCATAAATAAAAAGTATAGTTTTATTGAAAAATCCTGCTTTTTTATAAGTAAAATAAAAACTACTCCATCAAATATATTGATATATATTGATATTTTTCATCAAGATACTAATTTTAAATCCACATTAAATGTTTCAGATACTGAAGATGACCCTGAATCCGCAAGCAAGATGTTACATCAGGTCAGTTCAGTTTCTTTCCCATATTGGCAATGTTCATGTCTTGGGCAGCTATGCCATCTCAAGTAGCACAATTAGTGAGACTGCTTCCAGCCAGATTTCTCTTTGGTGTACTCTGAAAAACTCACCACCTTTCTGTTTATTGGGTTATCCTTGTATGGCCCATAAAAGTATGTTTCTACATTTACGTATTTATGATACAATTAGTTACATTTCTTTTGGTTTTCTAAATGGAGCACAGGCAGGTCAAGTTACTTGCTCATGGTCCCACAGTGTCAGTAGTGGGATTTGAACCTACACCTTAGGGGTTGAAGTCCAAAGCCTTAACCATTACACCACACCACGCTACCTGTTTCTCACTAGATTTGTTATTTAAAATGATAAAAGTAGATATAATGACTTTTGTTTTTGAACAATAAAAACAACCATAGAAAGTAACCCTACAATGTTTTTGCAGAGCATAAAGTTGTGATGTTTTTGCATAAAATAGCAAGGTTCAGAGTAGAACTTCTTTGTTAACAGGATAATGAAAGTAAAGAAAATCAAGAAGAGAGGCAGAATAATACAAACAACAGTTTAATGCTGAAGAAAACACAAACAGAAAATGAAGATGAAGATAAAGGCATAGGAGGGAGCATTGGCACAGCACATTCATCACAAAACAGCCTTCCCTCAGTGTGCAACATTCCACTCCAGAACAACTCAGAGTCCTCTACAGGGAATGAATCCTCGGTGAGTTTTATAATATGGTTGAAATTCTAAACTATGGACCTGTCCACCCCTTAAATATACTGGAGAGATTATAGTATGTGAGAGTATAATCTTATCTGCACTTACTATTCCAAAGTGATCACTACCAAGAGTAGCAGCAGTAAAAGTCCTGTCATGTGACAACCAGTGCAGTAAATTGTCTGTGCAAAGAAAGCTGCAATATTTGATGGGTGCACAGTGCTTATGGCTGCAAGAATGAGAAAATTGATAAATAAACTTACTGTGCCCGCTTCCACATGTGCATGTAACTTGTGTGTGTGTGTGTGTGTGCATGCATGTTTGTATATATAAATATTGTGATGGATGGCTGGGGCTGGGCGCAATATAGCGTCTTTCTTACAATATATATTGTGAAAGATGCCTGGACACAGACAGACACTGAGACAGCCAGATGTCCAAAACACACACATTTTTATTCACAATTCTTCCTTCTCACAGCACAGTGCACCAAACAGTACTTAAAGTCACAAGTCTCCTGTCTCCTCTACTCCTCCACTCACAAGGTCCGCCCTCTTCCACCCGACTCCGGCTTCCTGAATGGAGTGAGGCTGCCCCTTTTATAATGCACCTGGATGTGCTCCAGGTGCTCCCTGATGACCTTCCATTTCTCCGGGAGTACCCGGGCGCCCTCTGGCAGTGGCCAAGGGCCCCAACAAGATTGAGCTTCTATGCTCCAATCACGTGGCCCCCATGCAAACCAGGGTGGCTGCCCACTCGTGTCCCGGGGGAGGTTTGGTCCCTCTCCCGGTCCTTCCCCCTTCCAGGTGTCCTGGCTGCGCAGGCTCCCCAGCCATCCACCACAATATATATTGTGAACGATAGGGGGCGCTCTCGCTCCCTTGAACCCCTGTCCACGACTCCAGACACCAGGTAAAAGTCCTCAAGTTGACTTTATTTTGTCGCCACAGTGCACAAAGCACACTCTCCACCACAATACTCATTAAATTACAATAATTATCAATAAACCACAATAATACAATCCTCCAGCTCCCAGACGCGTTACCACCCTTCCACCCAGCTCAGCTCGCCGTCTGAGAGCTCCCACAGTCCTTTTATATCTCCTGACCCGGAAGTGTTTCTGCCCAACAGTCCACAAGTCCTTATTCCTTCCGGGTCAGGGTAAATAGTCCTTTTCTTCAACCCGGAAGTCCGTCGCTCTTCCTGTGACGAACCTCCGGGTCACAGGGCACGAAGAAGCCCTCGGTCCTCCCTGCAGCTCCCTCCTGTGGCCCCCATGGCATCCAGCAGGGCTTTGCATAAAAACTCCAATGTCCATGATGCCCTGCTGGTCTTCTGGGGACCTCCACGCTGCAAGGAGGGCTCCACCTGGCGGCTTGGGGGTATTGGCCGGGTTAAATGGCCGGCCATCCTTCACAGTATTCCCCCCCCAGCGACGAATTATTATTCGGAGCGGCCTGCCCCGAGAGGGAAGTCTTCCTCCAAGAGGACGTCCTGGTTGAGCCTTGATTAAAACGAACATCTTGGTCCCTGGAGAACCTAGGGGGAATATTATTCCAAATTGACATCTTGTCCCCCTCTCTCCAAGGACAGTTCCGCCAAATATGGCCCAACCTTCGGCACCCATAACACTGCCTCTGTCCTCCTGGTATTCTTCCCCTACGGGACTGAAAACAATAAGGAAATGTTAGGTCTGCCCCTTTTTCTGGGAGAGAAACCCCTGCCGCCTCTACCGGTGTTTTTTCTCTTTCTGCTTCTTTTCCTTTCTTGTCAGGAGACCCCCGTTTTATTATCGGGATCTCCTGCTTAATCTGGGGCTTGTCTACAGTCCGAGTCTCTCTATTAAGTAAAGAGAGACCCTTTACTGTTTGCACCCCTTTACTTTTACAAATTACCGGCAGCGGCGTCTTCAGGGCTGCCTCGCTCCGGGAGTCAGCACTGTCTAGCTGCCCCGGATCGATTAGCCCTTCCGCCGACCACTCGGTTAACGTACCGACCTCTCTTGTAGGGTACAGCGTGTATTGGCACCCGCTACTTATTAAACGCGGGCCCGGATCACACCGCGTCCCTCTATTATGTACGATACGGGTCTCGCTTACCTGTATCGCCGCATCATTCATTACGGGAGGCTCCCCACCAAATCGCCGCACGTAGGCCCTCACCTTCTCCAATGGCTCTCTGGCTGCCGCTCCCAAATCCCCGACGATCTTTTCAATGGTCGTCAGGACCTGTAAGACACTCGCTGCGGGCTCGATTAGTTTTTCGAGCTCCCGCAAGTTTATATAATTATTTATTTCGACCGGCAGAACACTCACTTCCTTGTTCGCGTTACCTGCCGACCGGGAGCCAATGAGCACGCCTGCTTCAGGCACATGCTCTGACGGGTCTCGCAGAGGCTTCTGGGACTTGGAGTTCTCAGAGGGTCGAGTTGCCTTCTTTGGCGAACTGCGGTCTGTCTTTAATATTTTTGCGACATCCCGATCAGCTACTTCCCGACCCTCCTTACCTTCTTGTGGGTTGAGCGATGCCTCGCTCGCCTCCCCCTTCGGAAAGACCAAGTCTGTTCCTTCGGGCTCAAAGGTGCAAACAGCAGGACGCGGAGCTCCTCCTTCCCAGAATGCACCGGGTTTGCTACCGTGTCCCTTGTCGGCTGCCATCATGCGGAAGTCGATTTCTAGGCGCTCTGGCTTCGACAGGAGAAGGCCGTCGTCGTCGGGGCAGTCTCCTTTTTCCCTCGGAGCCTCCAGGTGGTCCTCTCCAAGGTACATGCACGGGACAAGGTGAGAAACAATAAAAGGATTTTTAATGTCGTTCCCGGCACGTACCTTAGAGGGATCGTTGCTTCCTGGAGGTTTCTCCGGACTTGTAAGGCCTCTCCTTAACTCCTCCCGAGCGTCGGCCATTGCACCTACGGCACTCCCGCTGGCGTTGTCGCTTTGCTTGCCCTTCTTCTTTCCCATTTTGGACTCGGTTTTTTCGGGTTTTGGCGATGCTGTGGTGATTCCTGATTCCGTAGTCTTCTCGGGGTTCGTTATCCCCAGAAATATTTTATTCAGGTCCTCTGCAAACGACGCTAGAGTATCCTGCCGACTACGCCACTGTGAACGATAGGGGGCGCTCTCGCTCCCTTTAACCCCTGTCCACGACTCCAGACACCAGGTAAAAGTCCTCAAGTTGA